>CAXIVR010000002.1:36540991-36643477 GCA_964035755.1 Teleogryllus oceanicus
TGTACATAGTGTAAATAGTGTAGTGATTGCGAAGTGAAGTGCGGTATGAATGTGTGAATGAATGTGTTTGTAAATATAAAATAAGCATGAATGAGTGACTGACTGAACAAAAAAGAGAAGAAAAAAGAACAATACTAGAGAACTCTCATTTTTTATCGATAATTTGTAAATAAAACAATTAGCCCAAAGAGGCAATGTGTAGTTTTAATTAGTATTTTTAAGATATCGCCCTCACACAACTCCAGAAATCTAATCGGTTGGAGCTAATAATTGTATCCCGTTCAATTGAATAAATTCCCGCCTTGCCAGGGCTACTGGCGAGGGGAAAATTAAAAAAAAAAGCACTTCCGTCAGTCACCGGGGAACCTTCAAGGAGGATTCTTCGTCCGAGACCACATCGCCACTGAGGATGTCTGCCGTAGTTGCGGACGAAACGTCTGGAAATATGTTTTCCAATGGACCACGGCCCTTCACCCCGGAAGAAATCTTTGAAATTTAATTATATTCGGCGTCTTCCTGCAACTAAAAAATTAAAGATAGAGATTTTTCTTCAAATGGAATTTGTTGCTCATTATCAGATCTTTTAATAAAGTCACATAGATTTCTTTGAAAATTTTAGTAGTTTTCGTGCAATCTTTGCAATTTTAGAAAATAACAAAAACAAGATTTTCTCAAAAAGGCTCCAAATTGTTTCTTTAAATTTTGGGTATAAATGGTGTTTATGCACTGTATACGATGCCATACCCTACATAGTGTGAAATTGTTTGTTTTTTTCAAAAATTACAAAACGTAATATTTTGACTCGACTCTCACGTCGTTAATTTTAATTTTCGAAAATTTGTTCACATTCTGAAATGTATGAGTACATGTGATTTTAAAAATATCATATAAAATTTTAATAGAAAATGAACTCAAACTTCAGCATTTTGAGAAATGCACAAATGCCATTTTCTCAAAATTGGGTCCAAGTTTTTTTTCAAACATTTCCAACGAATATTGCTAATTGCATTGTTTAATATGACGTAAAGTTCATTTTGGTGTATTTTGTTGGTTTGTTTTATCAAATATTACACAAATGTAAGTTTTTAAAATAGCCCTCACGCCGTTAAAATGCACATTTCCATCGATTTGCATCGCTTTAACTCTGCTCTATATCGATCCGTCCCTTAAGTAACCCTGAGAAACTACTATGACCACAAGTGACGAAAGCGTTGCTCCTAGAACACACGATCGTCGACCCGGGGTCCCTCTTTAACGACACTTTAACTTCATAAAGACTCGTTTCAACTCTGCTCTACATCGATCCGCCCCTTAAGTAACGAGATTCTTGCTCCCTGAAAAACGACTCAGACCCCAAGTGACGAGAGTCTTTTCTCCTAGAAAACAAGATCGTCGACCCGGGGCCCTCTTTAATTTAACTTCATAAAGACTCGCTTTAACTCTGCTCTATATTGATCCGCACCTTAAGTGACAAGATTCCTGCTTCCTGAAAAACGACACATTCTGTAGCACCTATAGTTTCCTCTAAATATAGCAAATGTATGTATCCACATTCTCGTTATCAGGGCCCGGCAATGAATTTTTTTCTGCCGAAAATTTGCCGTTTTTTCACGCAGCATTACATGGCTTTCTTTATACTCCGTACGTGTACGAGAAAGTAACTGAAGACTACAGTAACTAGTTACAGAATTGCACAGACTTTCTCGTAGTAAAGTTTTCTAATTTCCTTTTTGTGGACTGGTATTGTACAGTCTTGCCCCTCCTTGATGATGATGTTATGATGATGTTATGAAGTTGATGTTAGAGAAATGATGGCACCATTAAAAGAGATTGACAAGGAGGTAGTTATCAAAAAATACTTTAGGGATGGAGTTGAATGTAGAAATAAATGATCTTGGAGAGGTTAAATATCATAGTGAAGCGTGGGAAATATTGAGGAAAGAAAGAGAAGAGAAGATGATAATTGAAAATGAAATAGACATGAAAGAATGATACGAATGGTTTGAGGAAATATTTGAAGGTCAGGTTACCATGGAAGTGATGGAAAATGGAGTGTGTCCAGGGAAATTAAGAACTTCATGCGATAAACAGTGAAGGAAGAAATAAGAAATGCAGTCAAAGGATTAAGGAAAAAGAAAGTAGGAGGCTGTGACGATTTCGAATGAATTTTGGATCTACTGTGTAATGGTCTGTGGGGACGAGCCCGCAAGAAGGCATGGAACTTTTATGTGAGCAAGGAGAAATTAAAAGAAATGAAAGAAACAATAGACAACAGCGCCGCGTAACGATAATTAAAAGCGTGATACAAGAAAGCATAAGGGGCGGAAATAGGTGTGATGAACGATGAACAGAACTTAAATTTAGAAACATTTTAAAGCAAAAACCACGTTATTCGAGCCACGGGTTCCGTAAATATTATAAATGGTATAAATTGCATGCATAACATGACGAAGATGGAAGACGGAACTCATTGTTGTACTCCTGGAAATATATAACAAGAAGAATTTTGTTGAATATCCAGTGAATGCCTGGGTGGATTTTGGCCAAACTTACGGGAATTATAGGAAAAATGTTTAGAGAGGCAAAATTAGTTACGGTGCGGGGAATTTATGAAGACGCAAGATGCCCTGAAAACAGCAAAAATGTAAGAGTTTTGAACATCTATTATGGTGATGGGCATATGTTTGGAAAAAAGACAGTCACTTGGATTGTAGGGACCAACAATGTGAACTGAGTTACAGAGACAGAATGAATTCGGATTTGGGGATGATCACACACGTTTTTATGTTGTGTTGAATTTTGAGAAATTTCAGCGAAGTGTCGTGCAAAACGTTAATAGGCTATTTTGGTTACATAGGAACAATTGTTTAAACCGAGTGCATCGAAAATTTAGTTAAATTCATTGAGAAATTCACGAAAAAAAATCTGCATAGAAATAACGTTCAGGGAAGACGCGATTAAGACAAAGAAAAACAATAGTCGTGGATGCATTGGCATGTATTAAACGGAGCAGTGAACCATCGAGGATCTGGTGGCAGCTGAACGGGGAACCGCGTGCGTGAATAATGCACGTGACAACTACCAGCGACGGGCGCTGATGGAAGGTGACATCGATGCAGAAAAGGGAAGTGGCACGAATTGTGCAAAAACTGTATTTTCTTTGGTTTGTTTACGCTCCATTCAAAAGAAGTTCTGTCGAAGACCAAGTTATGCTATTAGGCTAAGGATAATAAATAAGATCACGACAGAATGCGCATTCTGATGGATGGATGAGATTTGTTTTCTTTGTATTGTATTTTCAGTGTGTATGTTTATATGTCTTTCTTCCTGGGTGTTTATATATATTTGTGTTGTTATGTTTTGTAAGTTGGAGGGCAGATGGTGTTCACGAAAGGGATATCAGCTAAGAAAGTCCAAATTAAATGCATGAGCATCCCAATGGCTCATAATTGCCGTGATTCCATGTCTTTTATTCTGTAATGGTATGAATGTTGACCCAGGCACGAACAAAGCGGACCCTTACTTCAACTCCGTATGGAGTGAGCGCGCGAACTACGGCACGGTAAGGAACAGATAATAGTACGAGCTAGCAGAGGTACGGGCAATTGATATTGTGGCACCCAATTACAATTTAGGGCTAGGGCAGGGCAAGATAGCGGGCGTGTGATTTTATAAGAGAGTAATTAAAAGCGGGATTATATATAATATATACAAACATTACATTGGCATCAGCGACGTGAGGCGTCGTGGTACCAAAGGAGGTTGAGAAAAAAAAAAATTGGCGCCGCGACGTGAGGCGTGGTACCAGAGAGGTGGATTGTAAAACAGAGTATATTACATTGGCGCCGCGACGTGAGGCGTCGTGGTAGCAGAGGGGGGGATTGTAATGTAAAAGGACCAGAGGGAGAGGGAGAATAGGGGAAATGACAACTGTAAGGAAGAAGGGATTTTTTATACTTACTGAGATTAAACTCGCGTTTGAAAGTTCAGATGAGAGGGACAGCAGGCCTATACATTCTGGCAACTAACATTATTTACTTACTTCAAAAGCATTTCAACAGAATAAATTCACGTTCGTTTCTGTTTCTTTTTATAATAATAATAATAATTATTATTATTATTATTATTATTATGATTATTATTATTATCATCATCATCATTATGATTATTATTATTACATTGAAGTCCCTTATTTATTGGTAGTAATGCAGCTATAACTTCTGGAGGTGTATTGTGCGCGCGCGTGTACACGTGTTTGGGGCCTCATTATCGAATCCGCCGGGGGCCTCAGAGGTTCAACAAGCGGCCCTGTATATTATGAATATGTAGGTATTTATTCAACTATTGTATTTAATTGTAAAATAAAATTCATTCACATTTAGGTTTGCCAGATATTCACTATTTGAGTGAACTGTTCACTATTTCAATTACTGATTCATTAAATAGAAAATGAGTATAGTGAGCATGTAAAAAGATTTTTTTTTAAACTCGATTAAAGCTGACTATGCCCTGTTGGGAATCCTGGCTATTTCTCATCTCCGCGCATTTTCTGTCTTAGTTTCAGGCCCAAATCTACTGAAATTGTTTCAATATTGTGCATCAGTGCCGGACTCCAATGCTAGCACCGAAAAAATTTTAAGCGTTATGAAAAATGTTTGGACGGGCGAACAAACATAATGGAGATTGAGACAGTTCGAAGCGAGCTGTACTTTTTTTTTAACATTTTTAACGTCGTAAAGGCTACTCAATCAAGCAAAAAATATTGTCGAAAATAATTAATCGCTTGAATGAAATAATAAGTCAAATCCAAAGAATTTTATCCAAAGAAGTAAAGCAGGCAATTGTGATGTTAATATTTTTAATTATAAATTATTGTTTACTATATTATTAATCAAAGATCATAATATTAGGATATGATAGTTATTTTAATGTATGAAACTGTCATTGTTCAAAAATGTGTCTTACTATTCATTACTCCCCCACCCCCCCGGGTTCACTATTTTCTGAAGACATATCTGGCAATCCTATTCACAATAATTGCCATTCAAATGTCTTCTACAGTACCGGCGGCGTTTAAGCGACTCTGACAAGTCGATTCGCTGTTGCCACACGTAACTACGCTCAAGGCACCACCTACACGATAGATAAATTAAGCCTCAAAACATTAACACTTACTGACAGGCTATGACACGTCTTGATATCATGTTCAGAATCTTCCCTAAAGCCGAACCTTATCGAACTCCGCGAATTCGTGCGAGTAAGGTGAACAGCAACGCTGAACCCTGGCTTTGACAAAGTAAACAAATCCTCGCAAACTTCACAGCAAATCACATGTCATACCACAGCAAGTGGCGAGACAACTGTCCGAGTCGCTTATACGCTGCCGGTGCTGTAGTGCTTCGTTCCTCTACAGTCACGTGCTAAGTGAGAGCAAAGACCGGGTGTAAGATATCTTACACCGTGGCAAAGAACAACTGACTCGCACTGCAACGTGATGAGCCCTGGCGTAGGCTTATACTATCAAATGACAGTGAAAGAGCCTTACTTTAAAAAACACTTGCCAGTCGAAATATGAACAAAATATCAACATTGTCACGTGTCGGCTGTTTATTCCGGACAGTTATACTGTATTGTGCGCTTATTCGGACATACAGACGCAAGTTTGAATCTCAGATTGTCCGGCCTAATCCTGAAAGCATTATTTAAATTTATTTTATCAATCCAAAAGGCTATTTCACAACAAAATATCAATTTCTATTGTGCAACGGCGCACTGAATGTCGAAATTACTTCCACAAGCTACACACACTTGGAGGATACACAAAACCAAAGGCACAATTTAACGAAACAAAAATTTTAAGCATAAATTAAGAGTATAAAAGTTGAAACATTTCATTAAATAATTAACAAAAAAAGTTCAAAAAATGATTCGATAATGTTCATTTCATGAGTCAATGACATGTAAAAAAAATGAATAATTAGTGTTGCCCTTCCATTGACGCTGTCACCAAAATATTCAACGTAGTACCTGAATCCTTCATTTCGAGAGCATCCTCTTGGAACAGTTCATTAACAAATCGCACCTATTAGTTTGTTAATGGAAATAAAAGATATCCGGTTCGATTAAGCATTAATAGTAAGAATTGGAATTGAATGGCATTGGAATTGGCATGGGATTGAAAAGGATCACCACGCTCCTTTGCCCCCAAAGTTTGTTGACTTTGCTTCACAGTAGAAGCACCACAGTATTTAATGTCATAAGTATCACTTCTTGAATATATATAATTTATTACTTGGCCAATGAATTACGGACAGACCAAGTTGTAAACTGTAGGTTATTCATGTTCGCAAATAAAAGGGCTTCATGTAAATTTCAAATATGTGTATTAACAGGTCTTGCTGTAGTTTAAAGGAATATTTCTTTGTAATCACCAAGCTAAATATTGCAATTAAATACTTAGACTTGACTCGAGAGAATTGCATAGGTTTTCATTGTATGATCGTATTTCTTTGCGTTTTTTTTACCCCGGTGACGAGAAAGAAATATTCCTTGAAACTGTAGCAAGGCATGTTAATATACATATTTCAAATTTACATGATGCCGTTTTGTGAATTTAGTTCTAATCGCACACTTGCTGTGTAAATAGGTGAATAGGTAAATAGGTGCTTCTGAAAGTAGTTGCAGCTTTGCTGACAATTGATGTTTCACACAAGGAAAAGTCATATAAGAAAAAAATCAGTACATACGTGACTTTTGAACTACAACGAAACTAAAATCTTTTCAAAGGATGACACGTTACACGTCGAACTCGTACCTTGAATGTCAAACTGAACTAAAACGAACTGAACCACTAGCACGCATCCACAGGCAATCCCACGGTGTGCAAACCCAATGGCATTTAGACAATGAAGTTGCAAGGTCGCTGCATAAAAAAAGTATGGTTTTTCAGAACATTCACAGATAGCGCTAGCTGTTGGTTTCACGTTTTCGTGTAGTATTACTCCCGCCGCCAGAGGCGCTACTATCCCCCTAGGTGCAAGCGGGCTTCTTGGGGCGCCACGATCAATTTCCAGAGCATCACGAAGTTAACAGAAGCAGACGAAATTCATTTGGTCAATGGAAGTCAAAATACAAGTGATTATAGTCGAAATATTGGACTATTTTTAGCACAAAGTGCTAAAAATACCCCTTTTGTTAAATAAATTCAGAACAGTAATTACTAGAGACTCGATTTCCATGCAAATGCATGTTTTCATTAAGGCTTCGTAGAGATTTCCAAATTTGTAAAGATATGTTTCATGAAAAACTCGTTTAAAATGCATTTTTCTTAATCTTTATATCAAATTAATTTCTTTTTTTAATATTAAAACTGACGCATATTTTGTATAAATAGTATATTGATCTTAGATCTTGAGAGCACGCAGTTGTCTTTGGTGCTTATTGTTATACATTTTCACCTTCCGGTACACTACTTGGATTTGTAACGCGAGTACACGTGCGGGGAGCAAACAACCGCGACACCATATGATAAGTCGCAAAGGATACGGAAGATACACGAAGCTAAAACTCAATATCCTTTAATAACTGACTGTGGGAGAGGAAAATAATCAAGAGAAGGCTCTCAGTCCGCTGGCGTGCAACAGAGGATTAACACAGATTTCTTAATTGTGAATTGGTTGGTTGGTTAGTGATTCCGGGCGCGTCAACAGCTTAGTTCATTTGTCCCGTAAGTGTGGTGCATGTTCCCCTCTAGGTACGGCAGTGATTTTCCCCCGCTGGATGGCGAGATCCGGCGCCGACCTACCGTCCTTAATTGTGGAGTATAAAACGGTTTCTTAAAAAAGGCTTCAGGTGCAACACTTCTGAAACAATTGGAGACAACGATTGTGTGGAGGGTGGATGGAAATGAAATTTATTGCAATTTCTATAATAAAGAAGTAAGTAGGCTACACTGTAAAAATTGATCAATTAAAAACTATATCTACTGATAGTGGTTTCCTAATCGAAATGTAAAAATTGATCAATTAAAAAATCAGTCCAAACGTTTGGTGCCAAAGTCTAATGTTGCTGCAGAAATTATTTATTTTGAAATCTGAAACTCAGAAAATGATAAAACAATGTCAATGAAATAAATATCAAACAGAAAGAAAACTTTCATTTTTCTTGAAGTGAAAATAATTTTTTTCAGAATACTATTAATAATTTTAGCAGTCTTGAGATTCTTCTATAATTGTGTTTTAGATACTATGGAGCCCTTAAAACTTGTCGAAGATATTAAAGTGTCTGGAATTAATACTTGGAGATTGGGGTGAGATTGCTAAGAAGAAATTACAAAAAGTTTTAAATACAAATCACGACTTGAAATTTCTCCAAAATGTAAAAATGCATTATTTGTGGTGAAAATCAGAAAATAGAGAATTTTACCTTACATTGTATTATATTTCGACTTTGAAGAATGCTCCAATTACGTCTTGGGACCTAAAGGTTATTTTGTGCATTCCAAAACTTTTTTTCTGACAAAAGAATGAATTTGACATAGAACAGTTTTGAAAATTTGTTAATTGTTTACTTTTACAAAAGGTAATATAACCAAAAATTTAAATAAAAAATTGATTGTGCATGTTTTGCCCATTTGTACACTGTATCGTGAATATTCGTCTATTTGATAGTGCATGTTTGCATGCATATTTTAGCATTTGATAGTGCATGGAAATCCTGTCTCTAGTAATTACGATTATGTTAGTTTTGATGACATCCAAGGAGGTAGGTTGTTACATATTAGTTACGATAAGTTAAGGTTCATACAAATACTAGGGAGTTTTAATAACCTTTATTATTACTACATTCTCCATTATGGCTATTATAATATTACATTATCATGTTTTACTTTCCTATTTTACAAAACAAAAGTAAGAAAGATATGCAAATATAATATTTATTGTTCTGGATGTTAAATATCATAATTTCTGAAGTTCTTGGTAAAACATTGGTGCTATATTTCGATTTAAACATAGCTACATTTCAAGGTCAGGATCTGGAAGAAGAGATGAACACTGTCTTCGAATCGGAAACTTCGTTAAGACTTAAATTTTTATTGATACCATTCCCCTCTGCTTCAGATCGTGACTTTGAAGTTAAATCGGATTATAGTTTCATTTCCGGTCAACTCTGTATTTTCTAACATTGCAAAATTTGAACATTTCGAAACAAAAAAATTGAAGACAAAGTTGAAATTAAAGAAAGGGACATTTTCCCCTTAAACAAAATGTTCTAAAACGTCAGTTCTTAAAATGTCATGTATTTATTGTATTACCCATTTTCTGAAAAAGAAAAAAGGAAAATTTTTTGAATAATTGGTGCCTGAAATTAATGAAATTTATAAGAAAAACATTTTCTCAAAAACCGCTCCAAATTTTCGAAAATTGAAAAATTACGCAAGAAAGTTTATGCTGTTGTAGCACCAGCAGTTGCCCTCCGTATTTGCAAGTTAGTAATTGTATTATTTTTAGGCTAAAGAAAATGCAGATATAAAAATATATTTTTCCGTATTTTCTGTTATCGTGTTAATGGATTTTACAAGTCCTTTCTCGTATACTTAGCGTATGGAGAAATGTACTACTTTATGTAATGAAGCAAAAACATTAAAAACCATGAAAATTTTATATTTTTTATTAGTCACAAAAATGAGTTCTTTAACGATTGTTGTAATACTAAATTTACCCAATATAATTGATTTTTTACTGCAGATGTCTTCGAGGTCTATTTCCAGATATAATTCCAAATGAGTACGTATATACGGGTACTGCAAATGTGTTGATTGCTTTTATCATGTTAATTTGTTTTTTTTAGGAGAGGAGTGATTCTTGATTTGTACAGTTTTGTTAGATATTGTTTGATTGCCTTGTTGTTTGTGATTGCTGCCTGATAGAATCCTAAATACTTGTATATTTCTTCATCGCCCAATGCCTGTATTGTCGTTTGATCGCCGAGTGTGCGGTCTATCTTCTGTAACTTTCTAGTTTTGTGTACGTGAAGCGTTTTACATTTTTCAATGCATCAATACATTTGTCTATTATTATTATTATTATTATTATTATTATTATTATTGTTGTTGTCGTTGTTGTTTTAACTTTCATTCATCTTTCAATTATTTATAATTAAAATGTTGGAATGGGATTCTTGTACTCAAGAGCACATGCGCAGATAATCTACCCCATACGTCATACATAGTTTTTACTGTTTTTTGACCAAATAAATAAATAAAAATCAAATAAATCAAATGTGTTTTAGTTTACTTCACATTGTTGTCCTATATTTCTAATCCTCAAGAATACTAACGGTATTTTTGACTAGATATAAATGCTTTATTTTTTCCCCAACCCGATACGCATCTATTTCAATATCATATTTTACACTAATAAACAACTCGTAATTCTAAATTTATTTTAAAACATATGAGTGTGTATTGCTTTCGGATCGTAAAATACGCACAACTTAGATTTCAGGTATTTTAGGCTAGTAAACATTGCGTATATGGATGTCTTTGAAGGCTTGCCAATATAGAGAGAAATAGGAGGCCGCAGAACTGGAGTGTTCGGCTAGGAAATAGAGGAGCTTTGAATTCAGCCGATTGAGACGCCTCCTGATAGTTGGGAATGGGGAGTGCCAAACACTTAGGGCAACTTCTCTCCAACATCTCGTATGTGTCCACAAGCTTGTGTGTGCGTAGTAGGACTATTGAAAATGTCAAATGCAAAGCTTAATGAAAATAATAAAAGCCATAATGACACCTGGGCGTCAGGTAATAGTCATACATTTTGTTCCAAAAAAGTGAATTTATATCGCCTTTGGCGTCATCTTTCGCTTTGGCATGTTGTTTCAGAAACATCCAGCTTTTTCATTACAATACCTCTCCCACATAACGTCCTTGAAATAGAACAATAGATTTTTTTAGTTCTAACAAAAGGAACGAAAAGGGCTTATTAGCTTCGAAGTATTCATATCTTGGCATACTGCGCACCATTATTGCAGCACCTGGAATATAAAATTATGAAAATATAAATACTATTTAAATTATTTGTCCATATTCCTATAGAACCCTACATAAGGATAGTTCATGCTGATTATGTTACATACAAACTTAATATTCATCAAATGGAGTTTTATTTTTAATGTAGTCCACACTCAAAATCAGGGGATCACAATACATACATCATACGCCTCCTTGTCAAAATAAACCAAGATTGCTGAAATTTGAGCTTACTGCTAGAATTTTGAATCGCTGCGAATAGGACAGTACATGTGCAGATGATCTGTTCATTTATTTATTTATTTAACCTCAAAAAACATTTAAAAACTGTGTGTGACGTGCTATGGGAAGAAGTGAATTCTGTGCACGTTTTCAAAATTCTGAGATTCCAACCCTAAGCCATATGCAACTTGAATTTGGAATACAGAAAAAACCTGAACGTTTTTTGTCAGGGTTGTTAATAAAATATGCGCTCCGATATTATAAAATATATTTTTAAGGGTAAATCAGCAATAAATTTGTCCTCTTATTCCTCATTATGTCCTTCGTCAACGAATAATACTTCCTGCTGTGACATGGAGAACGATAATTTGAATAACTATATTTCCCACTGAACCCTAGAAGACGTGCACAGATAATAAGTTACATTTTAACAGATATGAATTTTTCACTTAATTTTCATTTTAACAGGTATTAAAAACAAAGACATATTTTATATATTTACTTTATTTAACGTCAAAAAAATGTGTGTGGCGTACTTTGGGGAGAATTGCATAATTTCTAAACCCCTACCCTAATCCATATACAAGTACAAATGAGGATAAGGATAAAAAAGCGGTTTTGGCATAAACTGATAAAAAAATATTCACTCCCGCGTAATAAAAAGTATTTGCAAAGGCAAAACAGCTATAGATTACGGTTATTATCCCTTATCGTGTCCAACGTGAAAGAAACGGCTTACCGCCGCGAGAACATGGAAAACAATAATTTGAAGAACTATATTCCTCACTGAACCCTAAAAAATGTGCACAGAGAGGAAGTTACATTTATGTCCAGAAGCAAAACAAGGAGTCATCTCAGCATTTATTGAAAAGATCCGGGAAACTGGTCAAAATATGGTCATTGACACAGAATCTGAGATACAATACTTAGACTTTTGGAATATATACAGCTCAAATGGTAACTAATATGTAAAATATCATTGTTAAAATTTATTTTACTTTCCTTTTTTATGCTCGGTATAATCTTTAATTATATAGAAACTGTTTGGCGCATCATAGATTTTATGGTTTACTAGATCATTGCTGTGTGTTTACGGACCTCAAACAAAACACGTAACGGTATTGTTAATACCCTTGACCTCAAACAAAACACGTAACGGTATTGTTAATACCTATGGCCCCCTCTAATACCAACATACATACATTTTTATAAATTCGATTTATTAAAGTTACGATGCAAGCAAATAGAATAGTAAATAAGTGGAATATTGCTCAAATAAGTAAAATAACTCGTTATAAACCTTATATTGCTTAATTGATATGAAAATTGAAATTTTGGAATGCTCCCGTAAATATACAATTGTCATCGGTCGCTCACATTTCACTGTTACGTATCACCTTTTTTAGAGACATAGTATGTGCTTCTTGAGTAGCAGTACCACTCGTTGTAATAAGATGTATAAAGCACATAGGCTTATGTTCTCGAAATGTTATTTTTTGGTGTTACGACATTTTATAAATAACTTTTGGCAGTAGAAGCAAATAACCTAAAAGCACCGTTTCATCAAAAAATCTATACTGCTATTCACACTGTTATATAATTCCAAATACACCATAAATATTTTCATATATTTTTCGAGATTTTACTGGTATCGATTATCAGTAACTATTTTTCATTATGGCCCGCTCTAATACCAACACAACACATACAACATTTTTATGAATTCATGAAAGTTAAGATGCAAGCAAATACTACAAATAAATGGCATAATGCTCAAATAAGTATAGTAACTCGCTATAAACCTTATTTTGCTTAATTGATACGAAAATTGCAATTTTGGAATGTTCCCGTGAATTTATAATTGCTATCGGTCACGTACATTTCTCAGTTACGTATCGCATTTTATAGAGACACATATTCTTGAGTAGTAGTACCAGTAGTAGTAATAAGATGTATACAACACATCGGTTAACATCCTCCAAATTTTTTTTTTTTTTTGTGTTAAGACATATTCCAAATAACTTTTAGCAATAAAGGCAAATAACCTAAAAGCACCGTTTTATCAACACAATTTACACTGTTGTACTATACACCACAAACATTTCTTATATTTCTCGACATTCTACTTAAAACCACTGTCACTGTTTTGTTAGCATTTTCGACAATTTCCTCAAGAACTTCACAATATTATTTCAGTTTGTACAAAAAAATCAGTCCAGCATCGATTATGCAATAGTAATTAGATGCACACTGTTTTGTTTATCTAACGTCATATTCACAAATAACTATTGCAATGCATCTTTTCACCTTAGACGCAAGAAAAAATTATAAAATTGTTCAAATTCTCGTTTATTCAGCAACGAACTAGTAAACCATAAAGTTTTGTAAGGACCTCGGGCGTTGCTAGATGTTTTTGCCCCTCGGGCGACTTCCAACCCTTCGGGCCAGAGGACCTCGGGGGAAAAACATCTACTTAACGCCCTTAATACATAAATAACTGTTATTTGCCACTTAAATTTGTCAAACGATTTTTCCTTTCTTGTATACATATGAATATACGGAGTAATATAACTAGTATAGAGAAAGTTATGTAATACTTCGGAAAATCGATTTCGAGATTTCAACGGAAATACACGTTTTCGGGTCCCCTGACACCGAAAAAGTGGTACCGTTCAAAACGTCCACCCATCCATCCACTACTAGCGCCTAAATCATACGTAGGATTTTTTTCAAAATTGAAGAAACCCTTGTCCATCTGGCTCTAGTTGAAGTTTTGAAATTTTGAAAAACATTCCTTAAAATTTGGGAGTAGTTTACATGAAGCCTCCCGGACATTTTAAAACAATTCTCAGAAATGGCTCCAAATTTTTTCTTTAAATTTATTTTAAAAATAGAGTAAAATACACTTGAAAGGATGGCATAGGTTTTATTTTCACGGTTAACTCTGAATTTTCGAAAATATCAAAAGTCATACAAATGTATTTTTTTTATGTCTCTCACGCCGTTAATATGCACATTTCCATCGACTTGTACACCGTCAGAAATTGCATTAAATTTAATGTACGACTGTACATGAATTTCAATGTACCTAGTACCTTAAAGGGAGATTAATATACATAATTGTTTTAATTACGCATTAAATTTAATCTTTAATAGAATATACATTTAAATTTTCATTAAATTTAATTTACGTGCGTGAAAACTACTTTCATGTACTTCACATTAAAAGTAATGAAAAATTTCTGAGAGTGCATACATTATTACATTTGCAAATAGCAATGCTTCAAACGATTTTAAAAGAAGCTTTTCGAAAACTCAATAGTATCCTGTGAAAAAGAGCTTCAAATTTCGCATTTACAGTAATGCTTAATCCCATTTTAACGGTTTCAAATGTTTCAATGAAAATAGCTATTTAGTAAGATGTTTTACTCGAAGATGTTTTTACTATATTCGTAAAATAATATTTCGGTTCCACTATAAGAAAACCAAAAAGTTGAGAAAATGTCAAACAATTGTACTTTAGGTCACGATAGATGGCAACTAGCAAGAGGATAGGGCAAGTCCGTAAAGTCAGTTCACACCAAGGAAATTAAAAAACATAACTGCGAGAAAGTCTGTGCGATTCTGTACCACCTCTAATTACTTTCTCGTACACGTACTATATACGAAGTAATATACGTAGTATAGAGAAAGTTATGTAATGCTGCGGAAAATCGATTTCAAGATTTTAACGGAAATACACGTTTTGGGGTCCCCTGATACCGAAAGAGTGTTTTTTTTTAGGGCACAAGGACGTGAATTTTTGGAAAAAAAATCGATTTTTGTTTTTTTGCTGTAAAAAAATATTCGCAGTTTTCTGAACAATTTGATATATTTAAAAGTCGTGTAACGCATCTGGAAGACATTTAAATAGAAATTTAAAGTTGGCGTGCCGCGTGGCACGGACAAGGTCACGCCCCTCTTTTGCTGCTACAGTTTCGGTTCGGTGTTTGCTCTTCTCTAAAATAAATTTGGATGTAGTAATTTTTGTTTCCAGACGTTTTCTGCAATGTGTAGTACGTTGGCATCATTGTTATGCCGCGAAACGTACTGTTTTCGTCGTTCATGTGTGTTTATTAGCATCTTTCCCTGTTCGTGTATTCGCCAGTCTGTAATATTGTGTAGTTTCTTTCTGTTTGTTTTGACGTGTGTCAATATGCTTACGAAAAAGTGTTTTGGTTCTGGGAGACGAAAATTTTATGACAAGTACAGTAATAAGAAACATCAGAAACAAGATGAATATGGGCCTGGAATACATTAGAACAGTCAACAGTAAGTTTGAGATGAAATAATAACTTTAACCTCAAATTCCCGTAATTCATTTTTTTCCATACGTTTTCTTTATAGACAAAAAAACTATTGTAGATAGAGAACTGAAATTTTCAGGAACTAATAAGTTGCATATTTGAAGCAAAGTAAACTAAATTTAATTTACTAGCACTAAAATTAAATAAAATTTCCATATTATAAAGTTTTTAAAAATCTGTATTTTTCATGCTAAATTTAAAAAAATTATTTCTATAAAGCTATTGCAGTAAATAGTTTGATTCTAATCTACTTTTGAGATACTATTATGGTTTCCACGTGTGTAAAATTTGAAGTCTATATCTGCAAGTTTTTGAGCCTATACAATAAACATGTCGATTGGTAAAAAAAGAGAAAAAAACATGCGCCTTTAAAAATTGCTATAAAAAAATGGTTGATCCCGGGTTTAGGGTGGCACAGTTCCTTTGGTTCCTTTTATGATTCATTATTTCTCGCGATTCCTATGTTTATAGTTGCGCGGTTCACTATAACAACTGAATTATTTATGTTCAATGTTAAATGAGAACAAGTCACCTGATAATTTGTTGGCGTGGAATTGTGTGTATTTTCGCATTTCAAGTCTTCTTCAAATAGGTTTGTGTGTACTCAGATGGAAGGTATGCATTTTCTTAAAAGTGAGTGTTCCCTTTAAAATAAATTCTCTTAAAAGTGAGGGAGTATATAAGACAACGTGAGCGCCGGAGCGACAGCGGAGGCGCGAACCAGGTCTGAGAGCGAGGGCCGGAAGGCCTCGCGAACGTAGCACGTTGGATCCGCGGGTAGCGACGTGCGGTAGCACGTCGCGGACCACTTGGTGAAAAAAATGCGTTGGTTAAAGAATTGTGAACTTAACTACATGCGACTACTACGTATAAACAAGGATTCAGTTCATGGAGTCGATTCTCTTCTAATGAACCGAATCAGTGAATCAAAGGAACCGTGCCACCCAAAACTCGGGATTTACCAAAAAAATAACTACGTGGTATAATACATTACAGTCAGTTTTAAAATGCTCAAAAAATTCCCTTTTTATTGCCATATAATTTCTATTTATGTCTGGTAAGTAGTTTCTTCAAATCATGCAATGCAAGTTTATTTTCATATTTTATGCATAGCGTTCACGTCCTTGTGCCCGTCCGTCCGCCTGTCGTGTGGTGTATGTGAACAACACTGGCGCCTAAACTATGAGTACTATTTTTTTTTCAAACTGATGAAACCCTTGCCTGGCTCTACCCTAAGCTGAAGCTCTGCGATTGTGAAAAACATTCATTAATTTTTGGGGGTATTTTACATGAAGCCTCTTCGACATTTTCAAAATTTTCACCAAAGTGGCTCCAAATTTTTTTTTAAATTTCTTGTTCTCCACTGTTAACTCTGAATTTTCGAAAATTGCAAAGTATGAATTTTTTTCGACAATCTCCTGCAACTATACTATTGAAGATAGAGATTTTTCCTTGAAATGAAATTTGTTAATTAGTTTTACATTAAGGTCATGCACATCTTTAAGAAACATTTAGTACTTTACGCGCAATATTGCCTATAATATGTGCAATTTCAAAAATTTCAAAAGAAAAATTTTCTCAAAAACCGTTCCAATTTTTTCTTTTAACTTATGATCTTTTCAAAACGTCCGTCTGTGCGTCTGTCCGGTGAGTGGTGTGTGTGTGTGTGTGTGTGTGTGAAAAATACTAGCGCCTGAACTATTCGTACGATTTTTTCCCAACTGAATAAACCTTTGTCGATCAGGTCTGACTCGAAACTGCAATTTTGAGAAACATTCATTACATTTGGGGGTACTTTACATGAAGCGCCAGGGATATTTTCAAAATTTTCTCAAAAATGGCTCCAAATTTTTTTCTTTAAATTTCTTGTAAGAATAGAGTAAAATACACTTATAAAGGTGGCATACGTCTGATTACCACTGTGATCTTCGAATTTTCGAAAATTGCATAAGTTTGAAATTTTTTTTCGTCTTTCTACAACTACAAAATTGATTATAGAAATTTTTCTTCAAATAAACTTTGTTTTCCGTACTTCCGTTTTCCGTTCCGTAATCCAATAAGGTCATGTACTTTGTTTTCAAAATTTTAGTCATTTTGCGCAATATTACGTGAAATATGTTCAATTTAAAAAAATTACAAAAACAAGCTTTTTTCAAACACAGCTCCAATTTTTTTCTTTAAACTTTTGGTAGGAATAGTGCTAAATGTAGACTGTAAGATGGCATAAACGTCATATTGCTCTATTGTTTTGTTTTTTCAAAACTGACCAAACTGTAATTTTTTTACTAGCCTCTCATTTCTTTCATATTTTTATTAGCGGCGATTTTTTTACATTATTAAATTGAAGACTACATGTGCTTTAAATTATTTCTGAAAACGTTTCTCGAAAACTCAAAAGTTTTCTGTGAACACGAGCTGATATTTCCGCATTTTCACAAATACTCAAACACCATTTTCTCAAAAACGGCTCCACATTTTTTCTATAAACTTTTCTCACAGATAATGCTAATTGTACTGTTTAAGATGACACATTTAGTTTTGCTGCATTCCGTTGTTTTTTCAAAAGATTCATAAATGTATTTTTTTAAATATCGTTCACACCGTTAATTGGCACAATTCCAGCAATCTTTATACATTATTACATTTGTGAGTGGAAGTGCTTTAAATGACTTCAAATGACGTTTTTCGAAAACACGAAAGCTACATGTGAAAAATAACTACAAATTTTGCATTTACAGTAACGCTTAATCGTCATTTTCTTAAAAACGGTTCCAAATGTATCAATGAAAATTGCCCTACAGGACAAAATTTTGCTCTTTAATATTCTTGAGGTAAAATTTCTAATTATCCATTAGGAAACCGAAAAATTGATAAAATATTATAAATGTATTGAGGGCGGCGGTAGATGGTAGCTTGCAAGAGGAAGGTCCAAGACCGTAAAAATAGCCCTTACCAAGGAAATTAGAAAACTACTACGAAAAAGTCAGTGCCATTCTTAGCACCACAAGATTTTTGTTGTTGTTTTTTTACTTTCGGTAAGGATAATTCTAAACGCACTCTGTAAAAAGACATAAACGCCATAATGCTCTATTCTTTCGTTTCTTCAAAAATTAAAAAAAATAATTTCTTGACTTTCTCACATCGTTAATATTTACATTAGCAGCAATTTGTTCACATTATTGTATTTATGAATAAATGTGCTTAAATAATGTCATACAAATTTTCGAAAACTCAACAAGCTTACCTGATGCAGCAGCTGCCTCAGAACCTTCTTCATTTACTTCAATAAAGGCTTTCTGGATAATTTTACTGATATGTGCGCCTTTTGTTTCATTAATACCAGAAAAATCAGCTAATGATGCATCAAACATTGAGTTCATACCTAACTGTTGAGTACAAGGCATTTTTAATAGAAACATATTTTATAACAAAATGTACATGATTGCCTTTGCAACTTACTTTTTGAAAAGTGTCTTGCAAATCCATAGTTTTTTCTATTACAAAACGAGGTAAGGCTACAGCTACATTTGTAACCATAGTGTTCTTTACAATATCTTCAATTTTTATTGAATTTAATTTATTTTCCATTTCTGCAAGACCATCTATCGTGTTTGGCAATAAAATCACCATACACATTGTATCACCCTATAACGACACAAAGGTCTAGTTTCCTCTTTGTCTCTAATATATAAATTGGAAAAAAACTCATGCACAGAATGTAGGCATTGAAATAAAAATAAAAGCTACACAAGCAATGAAAAATTGTAACAAACCACATAAGGCAAAATCAAGACTTTTGCTTCTAATTCTTCATGTTGTGAATATCCAAAGTCAGCATTTATATGCATCATATCAACATCTTTCTCTTGAGATGTTGAAATATGAAATGGTTCTTTTTTAGTAAACGAAGGGTCAAATTGAGTTTTCCACTTGCCTTTAAAATATACTCCATTAATCATTATCATTACTGTATCAGAAGTTATATCTCCTGCAAAAAGTATAGATTGAAACCGCTTTCATGGAGAGAAAATAACAAAAGATAACAATAGTTTTCCCAAAACACGATACCTACTGATACATGTGTACAAAACACTTACCGGCTGAGAAAAACACTACCCCTGAATTCAGCAGCAAATGAGTTGAAGTATTGCGCCTCTGAATTGGTGTTGCATTTCTCGGATGTAGAGTGTGTATACTAACTAGCAGTGGCGGCTCGTGAACAAATTTTAAGGGTAGGCAAAACAGCTTCCTGAGCAGCGGCGCGAGTGATACTTCGAATCTACCATTAAGAAAGCGAAAAATTGACAAAACTTTAAAAAATATATTTAGGGTGGCGATAGATGGCAGTTCGCAAGAGGATGGAGCAAGACAGCAAAGCTAGGCAACACTAGTTACTTTCTCATATATGTACATACATACGAAGTAATATACTAGTATAGAAAGGTTATGTGATGCTACGGAAAATCGATTTCGCGATTTCAACGGGAATACACGTTTTGGGGCCGCCTGATACCGAAAAACTGATTAGTTTCAAAACGTCCTTCTAGATGTGAACAACAATAGCGCCTAAACCATACGTACGATTTTTTCCAAATTGGATATTCCCTGGTCGATCTGGCTCGTCTCGATGTGCTACGATTTTGAAAAGCATTCTTTAAAATTTTTCATATTTTTCTTTCCAAAATCGCTCCAAATTTTTTCTTCAAATTTCTTGAAAGAATAAAGTAAACTACATATATATACACTTATGTACACATATATACACTTATAAAGGACGCAGAGGTCCCTTTTTCGATGTTAACTCTGAATTTTCGAAAATTGCAATTGTCTCAATTTTATATCGACGTCTTCCTACAGCTACAAATATGGAAAAAGATATTTTACCTTAAAATGAAATTTTTTCTCCATATTTAGTTATTTTAATAAGGTCATGTACATTTTTTCAAACTTTTAGTAGTTTCTGCACAATATTGCGAACAATATGTGCTATTTGAAACTAGTGGTGCCACAAAATAGCGCAGACTTTCTCGTATTAGTTTTCTATTTTCTTTGGTCTGAGCTAGCTATTCAAACTTGCCACAAACTCTATTGTTGCCCAAGTACCTTTTTTATAGGAATTTTCTCAATTCTTCGTTTTCCTTATAATGAAACCGAAATAATACTAAAGAAGAGTAAAACCTCGTACTAAATGGTATTTTTCATTGAAATATTCGCAGCTGTTTTTAAGAATATATTCTTTAAACGTTACTCTTTTTCATAGAAATTTTTTGAGTTTTCGAAAAACTTTATTAGAAGTAATTTGAAGCACTTCCAGTCAAAAATGCAATAGTGTTTCCAAATCAATGAAAATATGCATATAAACGGCGTGAGAGATATTTGAAACAAATTACATTTGTATAATTACACTGCTCAACAAAAAAAGCCTTTTTTTCACTTGCCTAGGATATTGCAAAAGTTGTTGTTTGTTTTTTCAGATTATCCAACATTTGTTGTTTTTTTTCTACATCGTTAAGAGGAGAAAACGGCGTACGTAGTCACTGTACTGGTCATAATATTAACGTAAAATCAGATTTAAATATAAAAATCAAGTAACACTAATAATCCACATAACATACACACTACTTTAAACTGAAAAAATAAATACTTTCTAAATAATAATCACTTTCTTTGCTCGTCAATTCGTTCACAAAACAGTACACTCGCGCTTCGCAGCTTGCGGGAGAGTGGAGTCTTCCGTGCGGGTAGGCAGAACCACAGTATATATTTACATATACTAATATATATATATATATATATATATATATATATATATATTGAGACGTCACGGGATTAGACAACCCCATAACGCCACCATCAGCTACGAAAAGAAGCCCACGAACAGATAGGAGTAAGGTACGCGGCGGAACGATGGCTTGTAAACGCGCCATCTACCCACAGCTTTTCGAACTCTGACGCCCGAACTAGCGAATAATGTTTTTTCCGGGATGTCCCCAAAAGAGGAGAATATTCACCCCTCCAAAATTTCCCCAGACCTCGAGTACCATAAGTATCGCGGCGCGCCTCGGAGGAGCCCTCTTTGACTGCAGCAGCGACGGCGACTAGACTGAGCTCTCTATGATTGCAGTAGCGACGGTGACTAGACTGAGTTCTGAATGCGATTGTAACTTGATAGCATAGGAGTTTATTTTAACTTGGTAGTAAAAGTTAGCTTGAAAAGCGTATCTTCGAAAGTGATGTAATTAAGAAGTGTAGTGCACGAACATTCTTCGCATTAACATTCACAATATTTGAGAGAGCAAGTGAAGTGACTGTTTGACTCCGAAATAATTTCAAATTTGTGAAATTCGCGCAGAAGGACATTACCTAAATCCAGCATCTCATATTGCACGCTGAGACCACACACGCCCAAAGTGTGGTAGGTAGGCCGAGCATTTACAGCATAACTTCAGCAACATTAATTATTCGTGGTTGGAAGCGCGAACAACCTTGTACGAGGCGTGGCAGAAGAAGAAGGACGACCCCAGAAAGAGCGAAGCGTAGGTGAGAAAGATTTGGACTGGAACGAGAATCGTATGAGCCAGGAGAACGGGAGAAGGATGTGGAAATTGTAGGCGTAGCGGAGTCCAGTTTTCGAGGGAAGGAAACTGGTAACGTCGTGGGACAGCAAGCCAAGACGAATGGCAACGCGGGGCGAGCGGCAGAAAATCCCCAAGGTTACCTACAGGCGAGCGATGCGGAGCTGTTGAGGTAAAAGAACTGGCAACTTTCATGCGGCGATCAGTTGGGGAAAGAGAATAGCCGTAAATACACGACAATTCGTGTTAAAAGTGGGTGAAAAGTCCAGAATAGGTGGGAGAAGAATTCCGAACGATGTGAGTGGCAGTTTCTAGTTCATTTACTGCACGTGTCATTAAATTCATTCAAAGAGGCCATACCTTGTACAATTTTACTTAAATAATTCATGATTTTCACACGTTGTACAGTTGATGTTATCTGGAAAAGTCATAGTTTATTGTATTGTGTTAAAAGTAATTGTTTTCTGTGATATGTAAAGGGGTCAGATTTAAGTAACGTGTATGTTACGTTTTATTGTTTTTTGTTTTTTTTCTCTTTAATGTTCAGCGTTATAGTGAGTGCGAAGCCCAAGGCTAGCACCTGTGAACGGGATTCCTTAAAACAAGTGTAAAATTCATTTTAAAAGCCGTGCACGGAAAAACTAGAGAGTAGAAAGAGTAAAATAATGTGGTAGATGGAAATTCAGAAAGAGGAATGAGCAAAATGTAAATGGTGAAAGTGTGTTCAAGCAGTCGAGGTGACGCCAATTTTTTTTGTTTTGCCTTGTTTTTTTTTTTTTTCTTTTTTTTTTTTCCAGTGACCAACTATTTAAATTGCATAATCCTGTTATATAATTGTCACTTTTTTTCATTGAATATATGCTCATTTTATTTGTATTTCATCTGGTTTATTGTTCAAGGGTTCAGACCTTTCTCATACCCAAAAGATCCTGCTTCCTGAGAATTTTAAGCTCGCTTCACGAGCATTCATACTATCACGCCCACACCACGTGTGTAAGGTAGTAGGTGGGGTGTGTTAGAAAATATATATATATATATATATATATATATATATATATATATATATAGTATACATGTACATATACTGTGATACTACTATACTACGCTCACAATAGAGCCTTTTCTGAGAATACGGAGCGAAGCGAGGCAACGCCGGGGCGTGCCTACCCTGAGAGGTGCATGCGGACGCAAGTCTCTGCGGGAAGAAGCGGGACATCATATGACGCACGGGCTGTTTGAAAATGCTTGAAATGGAAATATGGCTCGGGCCACGAGAGTGAAATTTTCATTATATAGTTGCAGATGAATAGTACTTAAAACAAGTATAAAAGTCATTTAATTTTTTTTATTACAATGAAATGTAAAAATGCTAGCACATATTCATCAGGGTAGGCAGTAACTACCTAGCCTACCCCTAGGTGCCAACAACATTTTAAAAAATTGATTTTAAATATGATAGATTTTTACATACTAACCTTCTGAAAATAAGTTTTTGATTTTACTGTTTGTTTGTCTTTCTACCCATGAATTGATCGCAAGAAGAGAGGTTTTTGAGTTGTTCTTGAAGTCCACATTTTCTGAGTCAGCCAAGAGATATTTTTCTGCTTCTTGGTGGAAATCTTTTTTCAAAGGAAAATTTATATCGCTGTATATTTTATTAGCAATATTTAAAATTATGCCACCTGATGTCTGGAAAAGTATTACAAATAAATTATATCAGTGAAGTATTTTTAATTAATTTATTCACAAGGTTGCCATAATTATTAATTAAGAATATTAGCAGCACTAACTATAACTACAAAAACAGTGAATTAAAATATTTTATTCGAATATATCAAAATACAGTTATAAATGTGGTGCAAGTTTGATTTTCATAAAAATCTCAGAGAATTCAAAAATTTCAAATTCTTGCAGAAGGTAGTTTTTCTAGAGAAAGTTCAAAAATTAGCAGTTTCAAATTACAATGTTAATATATTACATGCCCATTATATGTACAATGGTCATGTAATATATTAACATTGGGCGGCTCGTGGTCATATTATTAGGGTGTGCAACGCCTCTCTTCTATCTCCCTTCCTTCCCCCTCTCCCCCTCCTTCTCCTTCTCCCTCTCTCTCGCGCTCTCTCTCTCTCTCTCTCTCTCTCTCACACACACACACACACACACACACACACATACACACTCTCACTCACACTGAACTCACACACATGCCCATACATACAGGCATACATTATAAGCATACAATATATTCATTAACATAGATAATGACAAATGAAACAAGGCATCTTATGAAATTTGGTAACATGTTGAATAGTCCCTTTTATCATCAACGAGGGTTGACCGCATTTCTTTTCACAACATTCGTTTCGACTTCGCTCGGCAAGGACCCCTCCGAAATATTATATTTACTACTTGTGGCGTGTTACCGCATGATTCGGCACTTTCTAGAACGTTTTTCAAAGGGTGTCAAGAAACACATTGATTCGAAACTTTTTTACTCGCATTTTTGCTATGGAGCATTTTCCATAAACTCGCTGTACAAGTTTAAGCTTAAAAGTACAAGTTTCTATACCCAATACTAAAAAAATCTGGATAGTTTGCCGTCTACACTGACTGACTGACACGAAGTCTGTATCGATTCAGTAAATGCTGTTTCTTTTCAGCTATTTTGTTTGTGACTTTTCCATTTATGTTATTTTAATATTTTCGACGCTATTCATTGTCAGTTGTACAAACACACTTCACAGAAAACCGAACACTCTAACTTCGGTTTTTCAAAACGCATTAAAAAGTAGTCTCCTACATACGTTTACACAATATATTTTGGTTTTCACATGCTTAGGAATGGATTTGTAATTGAAACTCCCTTTAAAATGTGCAAATAACATTCGATTAACACAATACTTATGAATGCAACACTGCACAGCAATGCGTTTGTGTTTCGCGCACTACCGAAGAATTTCTTTGGAAGGGGTGAGAGCTCATTCAAGTGGAGGGATATCTCACACTTTCTTCCATCAATGCCACACTTACTTCTCTTAGAAACGTGTGCTAGCCGTGTGTTATATCTTCACGACATGTCAAGGCACTTTCAGAGGTCGCGCCTGCGCAGTATTATCCGCACGCTCCGCAGTGTGCTCCCTCCGCCCGTAAGCCACCATGTTCACCCTCTTTCCCCTTCAGCCCCGCGGGAGCCCCCGACCCCGGCTGCTCGCTCGCATTTCCCGAGTGTGCTCCAGCCTGCTGTCACGAAGGGCATTGGCGGCGGACTGTCAATCGCAGCTTCCGAATGGCGCGCGTTTTAAAATACCATGTTTCGCAAACGCTCTGAGAGAACTTGTATCCCCCTCATGTTAAGAAATGTTTAAAAAACATTCCACCGCGTTTATTTGGGTGTGCACATGCGAATGTGCGAATACCCACGAGCCGCCACTGATATATATATATATATATATATATATATATATATATATATATAGAGAGAGAGAGAGAGAGAGAGAGAGAGAGAGAGAGAGAGAGAAAGCCAGGAACCCTGGGTTTATTTAAACTCATAAAATCAGCAATGGAATTGGAAAAATGGCATTGTTTTTAAACTCGGAAGTCAAAGAATACGCGTTGTTGGGACAACAGTTCAACAAAGTTTAATATACCATGGTTGAAGTCATAACGCTGTGCAGATAGACACAGCCCCGAACACATCACATGGAAAAATTGTAGATAGGGATTTGATAGCTATGTTAAAGGTCTCATGGGATCATTCTCTACAAAAATATTGGAGAGAACCGCTTTGAATCTGGAAATATTGGCGCTCTCCGATCGAGAGGCTCTATGCCCTGCGTGTTTTTGCCTGTAACGCGTCGAACAGGGACATCGCTTAGAGACGTATGAGAATTTGACACCGTAAGCCTTATCTACCTCGCCGAAGCCCGTCAGGGCGCTCCAGAGAATAGGAAATTGCTATCATCTTTCTCATCTTCCAAATAATTAGTGAGCTACCTGTTTCTTACCAAGAACACAATTGTCTTAAAAAATAGCGCTCGCGGCATCTTTCGCTTTTAGAAGGTAGAATTACACAAAATAGGCGGAGTTTTCTTCGATATTTGTTTTAAAAATTTGTGGCGCCTTCATCATGACACAACGCGTCTCATAACCCCCATTGGGCGTTGAGCGCCCAATTATTACTGGGAGTAATCCTCCGTTACTTTTTATACAGTCTGTCTTTAGTCCGTAAGTCGTCAAGAGAACCTCCAGGTTGCATCTCCACGGTACGCGCCTCTCTTGGGCGTTCCTGCGTCACTACCCAGCAGCCAGAATTTGGAAGGAACTAAGATAGGGGTAGGGTTTAGGATACTTCACAGGGGGTTGGACTAACCCTTGTGAAGCAGCTGAACTCGTTTTGTTGAAATAAATTTCACATGTCCGGGAATCGAACCCGGACCTCCCTGGTGAAAGGCGAGCGACTTCGCTCTTGGGCCACGAGACAGCCACTTTTGTATTGGTTGCGACGTTTGGTGCATGCCAGATCAGTAAATTTGCTGTTCCTGTTAAGAATGCTTCCTACAATGTCAAAAGAGAAAGTTCCAAGACGTACATTGCGAAAAGATTGGATTTATGGAGAAGATTCACGGCAGACTGGAAATGTATTTTTTGCCACTGTTGCGAAAAGGTAAAAACAATGTGAAAAATGGTTCTCACGACGTAAAAAAAACACTGCAACTCATAAAAGTGCGAAAAAAGTGAGAAAAACTATTCAAACCTTCTTCAGCAAGTGCAGCCAAAAGTCGAAGACAAGAAATAATTTCAACACCAACTTCCGCAAACCGCCATTCCGCACACCACCATTCCGCAAACATTCCATTTTCAAAACTTGAAAATCCAGCATTTAACCAGTTTAACCAACAAAATTACAAAATATAAAATTCCACAGAAGTCATCTTTTAGGAAATATTTTCTAATTCCGCAAAATGTTTTGACGATTGAAGAAATTCGATTTGCTTCACATTCCTCTCGTCACATTCCTTTAAACTTTTATTCAGAAAAAAAATCCTTAAGCCAATTTAAAATACATATGATTTCAATGTTTGGCAGCACGTATTCATGTGAAGTGGGTTTTCTTCTACGAAATTTATTAAAATTAGTGCAGACGACCAGAAGCTTCTTCCTTTCTGCATTTGTTGATATTACGAACAACAGATCTGGGATGGATATTCGTTCATTGGCAGATGCAACTGATCGAATATAGCACCCCCACAAAATTGTTCTTTTTCAACTCTTTTTAGACATTATTAATTTCAGTTTGTTCTAGGCCATATTTTTATTTTGCTAATGGTCAAATAACAATGAACTGACATCGTTGAATGCTGTTCTTCAAAATTCAATTGTGTTGAGTATGATAGTTTTTGTTTATTTTTAATTTCGCAATGTAATGCAATTGTTAGTGTATTAATCCATTGAAATTATCAAATGTCTTAATTACACCATGCATATTTTTTCATACCAGCGCCTCTTTTTTATTTGCAGAATATTATAAAAATTTGGCCTAATATTAAAGTGCGGCCGGTAACCACGCCTAAGGTTTCGAATGTGGTGCTCGAGTGGAAAAACAAAGTGGAAACCCTTGCTCTAGCACATTGTGTAGACAGAATCCACGGTTTATGGGTTCTTTACATTAGATATACATCGCGTCCATACCACGTAGTAAGCCTGGCATGCATCGCAATATGCCAACTATATTATAGTGATGCATTATCGCAAAAACATTTTGCCTGGCATTATCCCAATACGCCAGCTAAATGGATTTCCTGTGAGAATAGCCAACTTATGAAACTATCATTCCGATCAACTCTCTCGCTTTTCTTTTGTTTACTGACAGTCACTCCTCGCGCGATTTAAGACTTCACCAGTGATCTCAACATTATAACTGGATGCACAACTGCAATGCTGTGGAGGGCGGAAAATCGTGACGATCGGTTTTCATTGGATTGGCTGCGGTGAACCTCTACCTCTTTACTTTCTTACGAAGTGAAGTGTTTTGTTTGTTGTCAACTGATGATTGAAATCATCTGTATGTACGAAAATTTCGAAATATTGTATAGCATTTAGTTATAAATAACGTCAATACAATTCCACAAGTAAGTAAATACTGTGACGTTAACTAGTTGGGAATGTGGTACTTGCATAACGTTTGCTAGCCTCTAATATTTTATTTTAGGTTTCCTTTTTCACGACCGGAATTATTAAAAATGGGTGATAGCAGTACGCAGGGAACATTGGTCACCTACAGTGTACTGTCCAAATTTGTAGTATAGTTGGGAGCTGACTTGATTGCGAGGCTAAGGAATCCACTCGGTATTCTTGGAAGCTGCCATCACCTTCGCCGAGTCCGCAACTATTAGCTATCCCAAATATATTGATTGTTCCAAGTGTCCATAGGCGAAAATTAAAACGGTATACGAGAATAAGTACAACAAATAAGCCAATAAGTAGAGCTAGCAATAAAATTAAGAACATTACACTGAAAGATGACATTATAAAAATATACAAAAACATGTTACTATCTTGCGTTCTTACCTCAGTCAAGTGGACGTGCAAGATCTGCATCTGACAACGAACTGTCGTCAGTGCTGCTGCCATTTGGTGCATTGTGAAGCACAATCACACTTCCTTTGGGGAGATTTGGCAGCAGCTTTTCGTTTATCCACTTTTGAAAATTAGCCCCATTCATCTGGCCGTGATAATCACCGGTAGCTATTCCAGCCTTAAAAATCAAAGTGGCTTTGTGGATAAATCCTCCATTTGAACCGGCACTTACAATTATAAGTGTTTGAGGAACTTGTATTGGTCAAAATTCCGGGAACATCCTCGCTACTCCAGCACTTGCCTACAGTAAGATTATTGTCAACCCATGTCTCATCAAGATACACTATGGGTTTCTCATTATTTCTACAGTTTTGAATGGCTCTCCTTGCTCGCCAGTTGAGAATATCATTCCGTTCAATTAAAACTTGTCTGATATTACGACGTTTTCCACTTAAAACCCATGGCATGGAGCAAGCGTCGCAATGTGTGCACACGCCAAGGAAAATTAATTTGCTCTTGGATTGCCGTCAGTAGTTTTTGCGCCGTTGATACTAACAGTATAAAACTCGCGAATCAAATCACGCATCACTCTCTTATCAAAGTCATCAATATGGATTTTTTTTCTTCACAATATGGCCTTTTCTTGCCTGGAGTACTCAAAGCTGCTCCGCCGGCTTCAAATCCTTCCTTTCTAATTGATGCCACGGTTCGTATAGGTTGCTGCCCGAAAATTTGTTATGCAGCGTGTGTTGAAGAACGCCCGAATTCTTTTCTTCGTCACATTTCTTAATGACGAGACTTATAATTTCCCTAGTTTCACTGTGTATTGTTTGGCCTTTCCCACGAACAGAAGCCATACCGTTCCACCAAAAATCACAAACCAAATTAAAATTAATACGCTATACACTTGTTATAAGAACAAAGTAAGCAGACTATCACAATAGAAACACGTGGGGTACAATCGTGGACCGAGCCTAGACTATGCCCACACTGAGTGATTTACAAAGCAAGCATGGCGAAACTCGGCCAAAGTCAGCAGCACGAATAGTGGCTCAGTTGTCATAGTAACGGAGATAAGGAGCTCTCCGCGTACCCCCTGCATGCAAACAAGTCAGCTCCCGACTATAAGCATTTTTGTAGTGAGGACTATCAAGAAAGGACTGGTACAAGTCAAATTTCTGAAAGAAGATGCTGTTCCTTCAGTATTCGACTTCCCAAGGCATCTTCAGAAAAAGAAGACTCCTGCAAGACATTTGTGTTGTTAATAAAGTATTCCACCTTGCTCATTGATGAGTAATTTACTCTGAAAATGTTGTAGAAACTTTTGACGTACTAAATAATATTTTGTTCACACCGATTTCATTTTGTTAATGCAGTTCTTATGTTTGATTTCATGTATTCTCTCAATTTTTGTTGTATTGTTTATGAATACTAATTTTTCTATTCTGATTAAAACTAAACAAACTTGTGACATTCTCCAATGTTTAAATACGTGAATGTTAATGAGTTACATGATTGTGTACAATTTATAAAATAATAAAATAAGTTGAATTGATGGAAAAGAAAATTCATTGTTTCGACAGCAAAAACTCGTTAACCAATTGTTAACCTAGTGAGGAAACATCAGGGGACGACTATTATTTGCCATTATTTGAACTGAAGTAATAATTAAAGATACGTGAATGTGATCTATAGAAATGCTAAGTTGAATTCATTGAACTCGACTTTAAAAGCAAGAAAATGCACCTCTCAAGAAAATAAATAAGAATTTCTCTTTACTACAATAATCACGAAAACTACTCTGCGTAAATGTAAAAAAAAGTCCAAGAAATGAAATGGATAATGTCAAGAATTGTAGATGAATTGCAATTTCAAAGTAATAAATATTGGTAGGTCGAATTTTAATTGTTATCGTGAACACAAAAGAGAATAAATTTAAAATTGGAATGAGACTCTTAATTTTCACTTCGTTCTGACGAGAGGGCTAAACGGAAGAGCGCTCTTGGCGTCGGATAAAGAAGAAATAGACGTTCACCAACATGGCGGACGCGCGAACGGATCATCACGATTTCTCAGCACAGGGTACTAAGCACAGGGTATTGTCTCCAGTGTATAAAACGATTTTCCTAAGGATGAGCCAGCGCCCTCTAGAATACAGAGGGCGCTGGATGAGCCAAAGTGACAGTTCGCGAAAACAAGTGAATATCACATGTATTTGAGACAGTGGCGTGCATTCCAGGTAAGCTAGGTATGCTGCGCCTACCCTGAAGAAAAGACAGTGAAATGTAATTATTATATTTTGAAATTACCACTTACACCATAGAGAATTAAGCTTGGTTTTTAAAATTCTGCCAAGTAAGTGTACACTGGCTCGCGAAGGCGCGCGGCCCTTCATTGAGCATACGCCGCTGTTGCTCACAAAGACAGAAAGCGGTTGAAAGAGACGGTTTGTAGTAGGCGCCGCAACCTGGCCCGAACTGAGCATGACGTTGTTCTCCATCTAAATACATTAGACAGTTCGCGCATGCGCTCTTGACTTTCTGGACGCTCCATTTGATTGTCGGCAGCACGCTGGTAAGCGCCGCCACCCGGGCCCACTGCCGCGGCACGCAGCCCAGGCTGGCTCTGTATTGAGCTTGCAGATGTGTTCGCATGCGTACTAGTCGATACACTGGTATAAGCTCCGCCTGCTACGTAATTCCACGGTCTTTTTCTTGTGGATTTATTTGATCTGTGCGTGTTATTCACACTGTGCATATTATTTTTTAATGACTTTTATTTTTGTGTGCGCTGTCTTTTTGTGCTACATAACGGTATAATACTGTGCTCTGGCAGAAAATACATTTATAATTGAGGATATTAAAAAAATATATTCAGTTGTACTTTTGTGGAGAAAAGTGAATTCGTTTAGGGAGGCCTGTTTCAGAACCTGTCTTCGGTCAGGTCTTTGCGCAAAGAAAAGGTAAGGAAGCATTTCCGCTACTTTAACACCTCAAAATATGAAAACACCAGTTGGTTAATAGGAAACAAAAAATAATAATTTATTTTGGGGTCTTGATCATTTTTCCTTAAACAATTTGCACAGTCTCTAAAAAACATCACAAAAATTATCGATAATCATTTGTGTCCACTTATTCAGCTGGAGTTTTGCAGTTCAGCATTGAAACTTAAATTGATCAGATGTAACGCAACATAATTATACAGAACGAATAGAGTCATATTAAAATGCCTGATTGACGTGACATTTTTTTTTCAATGCAGGAATTACCTTTCGGAAGGCATCGTAAAAAGAGTTGGTTAGCAAAGGCTGCGTTGATTAACTTCTAAATTTGTTGAGTAAGTATGTTACGACCTTACAACAACACTTAAAATTTGGCAAAACATTAAAAAGATTCTTACAGAATTCAAAATGATTTGATTTTTGCAATTAGTAATTTCTTGAGTGAATCTATTAAAGAAAACATTTTTATGGCCCAGCATGTTGCAATTGTTTTATATGAAATATAAATATAGATAATATAGATAAATAAAGATAAAATATAGTAATTGATCAGATGCCGTGAGAGAGAGAGAGGGCAGTGCGAAGGAAGCTTCTTAAGAGTCGTAAGCGTTGTCAAATAAGCAGGAATAATAGTGTCTCTTAAACGGGATGCAGCGTTCATTACGTTCCGAAATATAACTTACGAGTATTTACGACGTGTGAAGCGTTCAAAAGGCAGAGGTTGATAATTGACTTTTGGTTTACTGAAAATTGTGGGAGCGTATGGGGAGGACTAGCGTTATTCCAGACGACGCAATAATAATAATAATAATAATAATAATAATAATAATAATAATAATAATAATAATAATAATAATAATAAAAATCTCTTAACATGCTCTCACAACCAGTAAAAGAAAACTGCCACGAATGTAAATAGAAAGCTCTCAATCTCAGCTCGCCATACAACAGCACAAAGGCCGGAACCACGTGCATCGGTACGCATCTCGCATTCAAGTATTGGTTTTATAATAAACATAAAATGTATCACACAAAAAGTAAATTCAATGTAATATATAAAGAAAAAACGAATTTTTACAGATGAGCACATAACACTGCACTTCCTAATTTCAATTATTTCTCGTGGCGTACTATATTTTTGTCGGATGAGAACATCACAGAAGGAAGAGTCGAAGCTATTTACAAGTCAGCCAACTGCATGCGAACGAATGCGGGAAGGGAGTGTAATGGGCTCAAGGGCACGACGATTACAGAACCTTCAGTAATGTTGCCAGCACTAGCTGTCACTTTGGCTCATCCTTACGAAAATCGTTCTATACTCTAGAGATCACTGGACTCTACAGTACAATAACGTAGGTCTGTTTTTCGTTAGAATTAAACAAGATTTTCATTTATAAACAAACTCGGAGAATAATTAAGCTAAATGAGTTATCATTATCAACAAGTGCAAGCGTGAGAGATGTTTACGTCCGTCAAGAGCAAATAAAAGGCACAAAATTGAAAGTTATCTGTAATATGTAAGATTATTCATTTATATATGTGGTAATATTAAGTGACCTAATAAATTACCGTTTCTAACTGTCCAGTAATATTAATATTAACGCAAATACAATAATTTTATGTAACTATTTAAGTGGTATTCATTACCTTTCAAAAATAAGTAATTATTTAAAAATAAGAAATTCATAATTAATCATATAACTAGTCTTTAGTGACTTGCCTGTTCTTACCAGTAACGGACTTTCTCTTTATACCTATTCCTTCTCCTTTAAAACGGGGTGTGAAACATGTCATAGGGATACTTATGATAATAAATATAACTTTTTGATTTTTTAGAGTTATTTATTGAAAAAGGAATAAACATTATCAATATAATGAGCACAGTAATTATATAGAGTTGCACAATGATATTGCACTACAAAACTCTAAACTACTTTCTGATCATGCATTAATTTCATGGTAAATCTTCTCATTAACTTGCTAAATAATTTAAATGAGGATTATCGTACTATACTCCGGTTTCCATTACAAATGCATGTCAAATTAGATCCCAATAGGCGTCCAAGCAGTACAATATTAATATATTTTACTATCTTCAGACTATCATTAAGATTATATTAGATTTTTTGTCCAGATTTTATTTTAGATAATCACATACACATTGAAAACCTAATTTTAAGTTTTTACAAGTACAAGGTTGCTAATGTCCCCAATCAACTTTTACAAACAGGTTAAAAAAATGAAACAATGTTAATGTTTCAGAAAAAATTATAAAGCCCGGTATATACGGTACAGTTTTCGTGCAGATTCTCATACAGTTTGTATACAGAAACTTCAAGATCCCAAACTAGAAGTACAAATGCCAAACGTCGCGCATGCACGGTCTATACGTTTTCTGCACGAATCGCCATAGGCCGCCGCAAGGGGGTCTAACGAGAAACAACTGGATTGCGCCGTCCGAGTACTGTCAGTGGTGGTATTTCTGTGCGCGCGCGCGCGTGTGTGTGCGCGCGTGTTCTGGTTATGATCTGTATTTGGTATTAATTATCCACGAGGAGCATAGAGAATAAAATAGGAAGTCAAGAATTAGGGAAATGAAAGTTTATCACAACATATCACTTCACACAATCGCACTTTAACACACCTAACCACAAAATCGCAATGGCCTATCACGGTTAGTGAATCATTCTGCCGCTAGAGGTGCTTCAGTCAAACTGTAGGCTTTCTGCATGAAAAATTATGAACATGTTCGAATAGAAAACCAATTTGCACGAAAACCGTACCGTGTATACTGGACTTAAAAAATTACCATTCATCTATATAGCCACGTCTCATTCAAAAAACTACAATATTTGGTTTGCTGGGTTCCTAATGTAAATTCTTAGGAAGTACTCTCTTTTAAAATCTATTGTTCCACTTTCACTCGCATAGGTTTACCTCTCTTCCTTCCTGCAATCTTAAAAAAACTTCCAATCTTCAACCTTCTATCTTCAAGAACAAGCAATCTTCAACCTTCACCTGCAATCTCCGAAAAACAGATTGCCTTTAGAATTACCAACACGCACAAAAAAAATAATTCATGATACTTCACATAAAACACTACAAAACAAATTGATTATTGTATAGATTAATAAAATTATAAAATTACAACCTAATTAAAAATTCTAAATAATTATATCAACCCAACTATAATATATTTCATTGGAAATTGCTTTCTTTGTAAAATTGTAAAGGTCAGTAAGTGGACGGGTCGTTTTTGGGTGTGGTGAGAGTTTGTTTTTACTTTCTCGGATACGTACGTATATACGGAGTAATATACGTATTTCAAAAATTGCGCAAATGTAATTTTCTTGAAATATCTCTCACACCGTTAATATGGACATTTCCATCGATTTGTATGTATTTACATTTGTGAGTGGAAACGCTTCAAATGATTTCAAATAAAGTTCTTTCGAAAACTCAATAGATACCTGTGAAAAAGAGCTTAAATTTTTCATTTACAGTAATGCTTAATCGACATTTTCTTAAAAAGACTACGAATTTTTCAATGAAAAGTCTAATTATTGCGAGTTTTTACTCTTCTTTAATATTTTTGAAGTAATGGTTCAGTTGTACTACTAGGAAAGCGAAAGATTGAAAAATTGTCAAAAAATGTACTTTGGGCGACGATAGATGGCAGCTGGCCAGAGATTGGAGCACGACCTCTAAGCCAGACCATACCAAGGAAATTAGAAAAATTTGGAACGAGAAAGTCTGTGCCATTCTGTAGCACCTCTACTTTACGTTTGATAATAATAATTATTGTTCCACAGACTTCACACCCACCTGCGAACGCACAGAAAGTTGAAAAAAGAAAATTGGAGTTATTACTGTTAATGCATAACAAGTGATAATAGTTATAGATAATAACTGTAACAATAACAGTTTCAATCATAACTAGTGGTCCTACAGAATAGCACAGACGCTCTCGTACTAGTTAGTTTTTTTTTTTTTTTTTTTTGCCGGGTCTAGCTTTTCGGTCGTGCCACATTCTCTCCTCAGCTGCCATCTATGGCCGCCCAACAACCACTTTTTCACATTTGCTCAATTTTTCGGTTTCCTAATGGCATAAATGAAAAATTACTTTAAGAATATAATATAAGAGTAAAACCTCGTTCTCTATGGAAATTTTGGTTGAAAAATTTGGAGTCGTTTTTACTAAAATGGCGTTTAAGGTTTACTGTAAATGATTTGATGCACTTTTTCACAGAAGACCATTGAGTTTTTGAAAAAATATATTGGAAGTTGTTTGAAGCGCTTCTACCCACAAATATAATAATATAAATAAATTGCTAGAAATGTGCATATGTAAGGCGTGAGATAGATTTAAAAAATACATTTGTGTAATTTTTGAAAAACCAAAAAAATACATCTGAATTACCTTTACGTCATAATGAACAGTGCAATTAGCACTATCCGTACGAAAAGTTTGAAGACCAAATTTTTGAGAAAATTGTGTTTGAGGGTTTATGAAAATGCAGAATTTTGAGCTCTTTTTCACAGAAAATGTAAGAGTTTACGAGAAAATTTATATGACATTATTTAAAACACATGTACACATAATGCAATAATGTGGACAAATCACCGTAACGTAAATAACAGCGACGCCAAAAACTAGTCAAACAACTTGATTTTTTGTAAAAACATAAGAATAGGGCCAAATGGCGTTTATGTCATTTTGTGAATACATTTAGCACTATCCAAGCCAAAAGTTTGAAGAAAACATTTGGAGTCGTTTTATGAGTAAATATTGTTTTTGTAATTTTTTAATTGCACAAATTGCACGAAATATTGCGCGAAAACTACTAAGTTTCAAAAAATGTACATGACCTTAATGAAAGAACTAATTATGGACAAAAATTTCATTTGAAAAAAAAACTCTATCTTCATGTTTGAAGTTGTAGGAAGAACTTTTTCAATTTTCGAAAATTCATGGTTAACCGTGAAAATCGAACCTATGCCACCTTTAAACGTGTATTTCAAACTATTTTTAAAAGAATTTCAAGGAAACAATTTGGAGCCATTTTTGAGAAAATTTTGAAAATGTCCCAGGGGCTTCATGTACAGTACCCCCAAATTATAAAGAATGTTTTTTTTTTCAAATTTCAAAGGTTCAACTAGAGCCAGATGGACTGGGGTTTTTCAATTTGGAAAAATTCCTAAGCATGGTTTAGGCGCTAGTAGTGTTCACCGACATACGGACGGATGTTTTGAAAAAAAAAACACTTTTTCGGTATAAGGGGTCCCCAAAACGAGTATTTTTGTCGTTGAAATTTCGAAATCAATTTTCCGCAACATTACATAACTTTCTCTAAATTACGTATGTACGTACGTATACGAGAAAGTAAAAATGACACCTGTCATTTTTAAAAGATAATATTTATAAAAAATCAATAATCTTACCTGTAATTATTTTGCCATTAGTACCGTTAAACAAGTATGGGTGACATGCACCCCTTCTTCCACTCATTCCTTCCACAATCCACGAAATAAATTTACAATTTGATGAGAACATTGAATTCCCTTAAACCTTAAAGACGAAATACTTGGAATAAGCCCAGATGTGGTTGGCCAATCCATTCATTTTCAATTATTAGTAAACTGGATTAAGAAAAATTAACGGTAATATAATAAAAATTAATTTTACACAAAAATACTAAATCGAAACTAGTAGTGTTACAAAATGGCATAGACTTTCTCGTATTTAAAGTTTTCTAATTTCCTTGCTGTAGACTGGGTTTACGGCGGTTTTGCCCCCTTCTATTGCCAGCAGCGAATCTATCGTTGCATAAAGCACATTCTTTTTACATTTTCTCAATTTTTCGGCTTCCTAAGAAAACCGAAATATCACTTTAAAAACATGAAAGAAGAGTAAAACTTCGTCATAAATGTTGAAATCTTTCCAAAATCTCTGACTTCAATTCTATAGTTGGAGGAGGACGGGGGAAAATCAAACTTTTGCTTACATAAAAAATCCAGGGTCAACAGTGGAAAACAGACCTATGTCATCTTTATAAGTGTATTTCACTCTATTCTTACAAGAAATTTAAAGAAAAATTTGGAGTCGTTTTTGAGAAAATTTTGAAAATATCTGGTGGGCTTCATGTAAAGTATCCCCAAATTTTAAAGAATATTTTTCAAAATTTCAAAGCTTCAACTAGAGCCAGATAAATAGGAATTTCTTCAATTTGGAAATGATTGTACGCATGGTTTAGGCGCTAGTAGTGTTTACAGACGGACGGACAAAAAGACAGACGGCGGACGGACCGACGGACGTTTTGAAAAAAAAATTTGGTCCACACGAAAACGTGAAATCTCGTAAGCGATTTTCCACAGCATTAAATTACTTTCTCTATACTACTTATATTACTCCGTAAATACGTATTTATATGAGAAAGTAGAAACTAACCTTTACTACTAATTCTATCAACTACCTCCATTATGATTAGGGATGAAAAAATTGGAAAATATTTTTCCTATAATTCAATTATATTTTCACAATAACTAAATTGTGTCCGATAGTGGGCTGGGGCAAAAGGGGCCAGGAGAAACAGAATAAGCTTTTTTGATCCCCTACTGTTCCCCAGAAATGTAAATTTATAGTACCCACGCAAAAAAGAGGAGACAGGCATATTTCTGCTTTGACGCAAGACAAGTTACATGGTTATTTCAAGTCAACAGAAGGTTACAGATTCCGCCCATTTTCAAAATTCAGTAGTCTAAACTTTTCATCTAATTCTCAGGTGTTTCACAAGAAAACGTAATACTCGCGCAACTTTTCGTGAACGATGACTTTGCTTCCTCCTCCATTGAGCAATAAACAGTTGAAGGCAAAAGCTCGGCGCGAGAACGAGTCAACATTTCAAGCATTAAAACTTCGTTGGCGCGAAACAGAAGCTAGTCAAAGCAAGTTGCTTTCATAGTCGAAAACTGTTCAGCTTTATTACCATTATCTAAAGAAATTGCTGAGGCAGGTCCAGGTCCTTCAAGGGAGGCACCTAAAACTCCTAAATAACAATAAATTTATTACAATTAATACATTGAAAAATTAATAGTTAATTTTATTAAATTCTGGTTAACTTGATGAAAATCCACTCTCATGATGAAAATAACCAATAAAAATTTCTAAAATAAATATTTAAAAAGCTGACAATTTATAAAAATATGAGTCACTTCTACGAGAATAGCACAGGGGCTAGAAATTCGTTGGCACTTTTCATAACCGATGAAAGGCACGTGGAACCAAATGTAGCATACATTTCATTTTATTATAAAGCAGTAACATAGCATTGTCGTTAAGGTCATAATAATATTTTATTCGAATCGTTTTCAAAAAGAGAGCGACGATAGAAACAACGTGTGTTGATAAAATAATTTTTTAAATCCAATTTGTCGATGAAATTTACAGCCAGAACATGAATAAACCGAAAGACAGCAAATATCACTATAAATAACAAATGTGATAAGACACACGCACCTCGGTAACCGCATAATACAGCCAAAAACTTAGTAATTCTTTAGGAATAGCTTACGCGCCCTGTAGATGTTTTCACCCAACACTTTCCCGCCAAATGTTGTGACGTCATTCTGGACATCGCCAAGCCTTGGAACATGTCTGTAGAGATGTCCAGAATGAGGGCACGTTTGGCGGGAAAGTGTTGGGTGGTAATCTCTGCTGTGCGCCTAAGCAATTTCTAGAGGAAAAGAAAGTTTTTGGCTGGATTATGCGGTTGCCGAGGTTTGTAATTCATATCACATTTGTTATTTTCAATTATATTTGTATTCTTTCGGTTTGTTTAGGTTCTGACTGCGCATCTCGTTCACATTTATAATTTAAGGAAGCTCTGACCAATCAGACATTCATCAAGTCACTATCTTTTTATTTTGAAAATCTTTCAAAGTAAATACTATCATGACCCTAGTGATGATGCTAAACTGTTCATTTGTAATAACATTTAGTGTATGAAACATATGGTTCCATGTGTCTTTTCATTGGTTATGAAAAGTGTCAAAGAATTTCGAACCCCTGTGCTATAGCGTAGAAGTGACTTCTTGCGTATATTTTTATAAACTGACGGCTTTTTAAATATTTATTTTAGAAATGTGTATTAATTGTGATCAGAGAAATATTACCTGTATTAAATTTTAATCCTCCCCTGAGGCCACCGTCTTGAAGTATCACTGCCCGTGCGGGCGTGGGTGGGGGGAACTTGCGCTCTTCATTGATTCATTTGTTCATGTTTCCGTGCGCGTCAACTGCTTTAGTCATTAGTCCCGTTAGTGTAGTGCATGTTTTCTTTCACTGACCATGAAATGGCAGTGACCGTCCCCCGCTGGTGTTGATCGGAGAAACCACGGAAAACTACCGATCAGAGCAGCCGGCCGCTAGAATTCTCCTCCAGACAGCGACTGAATTCGACCTAGCTGAAAAGCTAGTGTCGAAAATCCTGCCGCTGTGGGGAGTGGGAACCTAGGACCTCCCGGTCAGAGGCGTTGCAGTGGCATCAGTTGATGCACTGAGCTACCGCTCGCGGTCCTTGCGCTCTTCAGTGAGGTTAGAGAGCTAAGCCGGCGGTAGCGTGCTTTTCTTTTGTATGCATGACTACTGGTAGGGTCACCCATGCCGGACACGCCAACTGAGGGGCCAAACGAAGTTGTGTCCTGCCACGTCCTATCCAACCCAATCCTAACGGCCGATTCTTTCCTATCTTTTTTGTCCTTCCCCCGTAACGATATGTTCATGTTGTTATGGTTCCATCATCTACATTGTGACATCTTTAACTACTTGTGTCACAATGCTTTTATCTATTCTATCGGCCTCCCTTGGCCAACTCTTGTTTGTTTCTGACCCCGACCCTATTAGTTTTCGAGGGCTATAGAGTCCTTCCTTCTCTTCCTTCCTTATTTCATTAAAGTGTAGTAGGTAGGCCTTATACGGTAACTACCCCAGCAGCATGCAATTATGAATGGGGAATGATCGAGCTGGAGAAGGTGGGGTTCGCTAACCTTGGGAATTAAATCGTCACTAAAGAGTGGATCAGGGGTAGGCTGGACTCCTTAAGCTATGGTGAAAGCAATCAGCCTAAGGTATGGAAACCCCTGAAAGAAAAGCTCCGGTCCTCCAGGTTTGAGGCCTGTGCTGTACACCAGTAAATCGAAAAAGAATATGAACACTTAAAAGAATGCATCCACCAAGCTGCAGAGGAGGCTTTAAGTACTTGTAAATTAAAACCGACACACTACTGGTGGGACACAAGTCTAGAAGAAAATATTAAAACGAAAAGAGAGCTTTATTTAAAATGGCTTGGTGACAAGAAAAATGAAACTAGTTTACTGTACAAAACAATAAGTAGAGAAGTAAAACAACACGTGTTATCAAGGAAGAATAAATTGTGGCTAAATAAATGCGATTATATAGAACAATTCATAGGTGGACCACACAGCTCAGAAGCCTGGAAATTAATTAAATCTATTAAAACGAATGGAAAAAACAATACTGCATTATCAAAAGTCAGCATCAATAAATGAAAAGAGTATTTAGGAAGACTGCTGCTAGAAAACAGAAACTTTCAGTCAAACATGGAAGTGAAATTTGAGCAAAGAATAGATCTGACAATTGAAGATTGAGAAAAAGCGCTTAAGACCATGAAATCTAATAAATCATCTGAAACAGAAGATATTCCGGCAGAACTACTGAAATATGGTCCCTATAAACTGCCCCAATGCTCAAACACCTGTTTTCACGGTGAATGGAGAAGATCCTCCTCAGGAGTGGCGAACATCTTACCTGACACCGATCCATAATAAAGGATCAGAGACAATGAAACAAACTACAGAGGAATAGCAGATATTGAATCTATAGGTAGACTGCAAAATAATCCGAAATAAAATAGAAGAAGTGATAAAAGGTAAAATCGGAGAGGAACAATGTGGATTTACTGCCGGTAGATCGGTCATAGACAATATATTTACATTAAAACAGCTTATAGAAAAGAGAAAAAGGAGAGGTAGGGAAGTTCATCTGGGTTTCATTGATCTTCAGAAGCCGTATGACAATATTCCGGTTGCTAGAGTATGGGAAGAAATGGATGGACTTAATAAATGAGAACTTAATTGGAGCCACACAGAATCTATATAAGAACAACACCTCTCAGATTAAGATATACAGTAGACTCTCCGATCCATTTTCGATCAGTAAAGGTCTTCGTCACGGCTGATGTCTTTCCCCAACTTAAAAATCTATCTGCATCAAATTTTACAGCAGTGGGAGAAACAATGCAGAATAATGGGAATGACGATCGGGGAGGATAAATTATATACATTATATTCTGTCGATGACCAGGTAGTAATTGCAAAAGATGCGGACGATTTGAGTTTCATGATCCGTAAACTCAATGAACATTTTTTAAAAGCAGGACTTACTATCAACATGAACAAATCTGAATACCTGGCACTTGGAAACAATGAAATTGAAGATCTTCTTCTGGAAAATGGGGAAAAATGAAAGGAGTAAACAAATATAAATATTTGGGTGTACTCTTAAACAAAAAGGGTAATAGCCAAGATGAAATTGAGAGACGAATAAGCTTGGGGAAAAACGTCACACGAAGTATAAACTGTGTCTTATGGAACAAAACCATCACTAACACTACTAAAAGACGTCTTTTCTCCACACTAGTCAAGAGTGCTACAACGGTTCAGAAGTTTGGGAAGTTAATAAAAGAACAAGAGGGAAGCTGTTGTCCCTTGAAATCGACTACTGGCGTCGAAGTTGCTGTTAAAGCAGACGCGACAGAATCAGGACCGGAGAAATAAGAAAGAAAATGGATGTAAAGAAATCTACCCATGGCGATATAGAAAACAAATCGTTTGGTATGGTCACGTTATGCGAATGACAGACGAAAGATGACCAAAACGAGTCCTGCAATAGGTACCGACAGAAAGACAGAAGAGAGGAAGACACACACACACCCACCCACACCCACACCCACACCCACACCACACACCCACACACACACACCACACACACACCACACACACACCCCACACACACACACACACACACACACCCACACACACACCCACACACACACACACACACACACACCCACACACACCCCCACACACCACACACACACACACACACACCCACACACCCACACACCACACACACACACACACACACCCCACACACACACACACACACCGAGAGAGTGACAGAGAGAGCGACAGAGAGGGAGAGAGTGTGTGTATTGTAGTATTACAAAACGGCCGTCCAGGCACTATCCTCTGACGTATTCAAAAATAATATAATTGAACATTTAAAAAGATATAAATTGCATCATTCATGTATTATTAAGTATTACAGTTTCTAGTGATCAAATATTTCAGCATAAAATAAGAGTGAATTGTATCAACATTTATTTGAGAATAGTAGCTGTGTAAATTGCAAGTACAAAACCTCAATCATAAAAAAATATCTATGATTCTTATTCTACAGTATGATCAAAAAGAGATTGCTTGAGGGACATCGTCTATCGAAGAACAAGGTAAAACTGAATTCTTATAACATACCTTTAAGGAAGTCATGATAACATTATACCCATTTTTTGTTAGTTGCACATCTTTTGGCAATTCCAAAGCTGATTGAATTTCTTCTGCAGTTTTCCCTTTCGCCCCCATGCAAGCGAGAACCAGAAGCACTTCAAGACTTGTCGATGAAAACACTATGTTCCCAGGAGTTTGGCGAAGAATCTGGAGAATTCGATATGCTGTTTTCTTTTACACGAAATTCATCTTAGAACTAGCGCAAAGAAAGTGTCCAGTTCTTCTTCAATGAAAGTTCGACGAAGTGATTATGATGTTTTTACAACATTGTATATTCATGTTTAATATGAAATTAAATGTTTGGCTTGTTTCTGAACTCGTGTCACCACTATATTAAAAAATCAAACAGATGGCCAAGAAATAATGGAAATATTTTCTTTGTGTGCTTCTTAATAATATTTCGTACGTTTTTTACTGCAGACCAATATTTTGTTCGTTTTCTGATTTGTGGATAATAAACAGTCATCTGGATGTCCTCCTATTTCCCGAATATACTTAACAATTTATTTTCCTATTTCTTTGATACAATTTATAGGGGCCTATCATATTTAAATATAAACATTCATTGCACTGGAAAGCGGGATCTCTTCTTTACGCTATTTTATATCATAAATTATATTCCATTGCAATACATTTTTTCTTACATTGTACAGCTTCAGACGAAATTGGTGGCTACTTTTGGTAATTATCTCTAAGCAACTTTTACAGTTTTCACTCATCTTACGAAGTAATCACTCCGAAGTTACTCTTGTTAAAAGTACCAAAAAGTGCAGTTAATGTTCTGCTACACTTCTAATAGGTGTGATGTCTAGATGCAACCTATACAATAAGAAAATCAGCAATCAAATGTCAAAAATATAATGGACAAAACAATCAAATTTAGTCAATAATCTTTAGAGAAAAAAAAAGATTGGAAAAATACTTACTGTAAATTAAGGAAAAGTACAAAATAAAAACGTATTAATGCCTAAAATTGTGTACAAGTGTAGTGGTATGACCTATTTAAAAACGGAAATGAGTGTGTTGAAGACGAGAAACGTACGGGACACCAAAAACAAATAAAAATGTGCAAAAAGTGGAAACAATGCTTCGTTCAAACAGGTGAATGAGACTATTCGAGAGCTATCGGAAGATATTAACATCTCGTACGGTTCCGTTCAAAGCATTTTAACTGGTGAGTTGCGAATGAGTCGACTGAGTGCAAAATTTGTTACCAGACTTTTGAGTGCTAAATAGAAAGAAAATCGTGTGTCAGTTTGCACGGAGTTGAAGGATCGTCTTTATGTAGATCCGAAATTCATGGCCACAATTGTAACTGGAGATAAAACTTGGGTCTATGGCTATGACTCTTGAGACCAAAATGCAGAGTTCCCAATGGAAAACCAGTTCATCTCCTCACCCAAAAAAGCCACGTCAGTCAAAATCCAACATCAAAGTCATGCTCATTGTATTTTTCTATAGTGAGGGCATAGTGCGGTCAGAGTTCGTTCCAAGGGGAACAAATGTAAACTCTGAATTTTATAAGGGCATACTGCAACATTTGCGAAACGACGTACGAAGAAAGCGGCCAGAACAATAAGGCAATGGCTTCCTTTCCTCATCACGAGAACGCGCCGTGTCACACCCCGCTACTCACTTGCGGGTTTTTTGCCAAAGTGTTCCTGTCTGTCCACATCCGCCATACTCACCGGATGTAGCACCATGAGACTTCTGGCACTTCCCAAAAATTAAAACTGTGCTTAAAGGAAAACATTTTCACACCATTGCTGACATTGAGAGGGACACGTCGGTGCAGCTGAAAGCCCTTCAGAAAGAGGCCTTCCAGAAATGCGTCCAATCATGGAGTCAACGTTGGGGTAAGTACATTGCTAGCCTAGGACAGTACTTTGAAGGAGACTAAACCAGATTCTATGTAAGCTTTTTACTTTTATAATACAAAATTATTCACCGTATTTTTTTAATCACACCTCGTGTATTATATATATATATATATATATATATATATATATATATATATATATATATATAGGGAAGAGAGAGAGAGAGAGAGAGAGAGAGAGCTACTATATGTAAAAAATATATATTTATTATTATTTTGACACTATATGTAACATTACAAAACACTCGTCCATGGACTAGACTCTGCCGTATTCAAAAATAATATTATTGCACAATTGAAAAGGTATAAACTCGTCATTCATGTATTATTAATTATTCGAAAGAAATTATCATTTATCAATCGAATTATTGATTAAATATTTCAGCATAAAATAAGAGTGAATTGTATGAATAATTATTTGAGAATAGTAGCTGTGTAAATTGCAAGTACAAAACCTCAATCATCAAAATGATTCATCATCATCAATATCTATGATTCTTATTCTACAGTATTATCAGAAAGACAGCTTGAGCGACATCGTCTATCGAAGAACAAGGTAAAACTGAATTCTTATAACATACCTTTAAGGAAGTCATGATAACATTATACCCATTTTTTGTTAGTTGCACATCTTTTGGCAATTCCAAAGCTGATTGAATTTCTTCTGCAGTTTTCCCTTTCGCCCCCATGCAAGCGAGAACCAGAAGCACTTCAAGACTCGTCGATGAAAACACGATGTTCCCAGGAGTTTGGCGAAGAATCTGGAGAATTCGATATGCTGTTTTCTTTTACACGAAATTCATCTTAGAACTAGCGCAAAGAAAGTGTCCAGTGTCTTCTTCAATGAAAGACCGTCGAAGCGTTTTATGATGTTTTTACAACATTGTATATTCATGTTTAATATGAACGTAAATGTTTGGCTTGTTTCTGAACTCGTCACCACTACATGAAAAAATCAAACATGGCCAAGAAATATTGGAAATATTTTCTTTGTGTGCTTCTTAATAATATTTTGTCCGTGTTTTTACTTCAGACCAATATTTCGTTCATTTTCTAATTTATGGATAATAAACAGTCATCTGGATGTCCTCCTATTTCTCGTATATACTTAACAATTTATTTTCCTACTTCTTTGATACAATTTATATTTAAATATAAACAGGGGCTCTCTTCTTTACGCTATATTATATCGTAAATTATATTCCACAGCAATACTTTTTTTCTTACATTGTACAGCTTCAGACGAAATTGGTGGCTACTTTTGGAAATTATCTCTAAGCAATTTTTATTGTTTTTACTCATCTTAAGAAGTGATCACTCTGAAGTTACTCTTGTTAAAAGTAACAAAAGTGCAGTTAATGTTCTGCTACACTTCTAATAGGTGTGATGTCTAGATGCAACCTATACAATGAGAAAATCAATAATCAAATGACAAAGATATGATAGGTAAAACGATCAAATTTAATCAATAATCTTTAGAGAGAAAAAAATATTGGAAAAATACTTACTATAAACTAAGGAAAAGTATAAAATAAAAAAGTTTTAATGCCAAACACTATATATTTTTTCAAGTAGATAATTTCGCGTTACAAATCCAATTCACTCTATTGAACACAGACCATTCAATAACAAATGGGTAATACACTGCTATTCCAGTTCCCTCTCAGTCATAAGAATAATCAACGCAATATTTGTGTAAATTCACAAACATTAACATAATTAGAAAAAGCGAGATAACGATTTGTTTTGATACAGTGCACAAATCAAATTTTAAAAACACACGACTTTTCAATCATTACATCACCACAATAATACCTATTATTCAAATGTTAAATCCTTGGTCACGTGACGTCAGGTTCGCAAAATACGGCATATCACATGTTTATTGTTTTTCGTGACATCACAATGCCGAAGGAAAATTGCTATTCTCGCGTAAACCCAAAACTTGAAGACGAAGTTTTTGTGAATATGTTAATGATCCAGAAGTTAGTGAATTGTGTAATTGTCTTACAGAAGAATTATTAAGGACGGAATTTCATAGTATTGGGATTACAAAAAAGCTCAAAATAAAAGACAACGCTAGAGGTAGCTTCCATAAAGCGCAGTGTACTTAAAATAATGTTGAGGATTCGCCACTGGTTGTCAGGGCCGTCGATGGGCACATGGTTAGCTGGGCCTCGGCCTGGCACAGGCTAGGGGGGCGGGGCTCTGCCCCTGGTGCCAAATGAATGTAGAGCGATTTTCCTATGGATGAGCCAAAGTGACAGCTAGCGCTGACAACCAGGGACCGAAAAGGTATTGAATACCGGTAAAAATACCGGTATAATACCGGTATTTTTCCATACCTTTTTCAAATACCTTTATTCATTTATACCGGTAAAATACCGGTATGGACATCCATAAAGGTTATACCGGTATTATACCGGTATTTTCAATGAAGAAATGTAGCTTACCATCCATACATGTTGACATAATAGGTTGCTTTAGTTCATAATATCTCAAAAAATGTTTATTAATCAAATATAATTTCATAATTGATAATTATTATTTGGATATATATATATATATATATATATATATATATATAAAACAACTGTATTAAATTCTATTCTTATTATTGTAAATGTTTTGTGTTCGGGCGTTCACGTTTTGCATACGTTGTATGTATTAAAAACCTTCCATAATTCAAACTTCGGAAAAGTTGAAATATGAAATAAGAATTGATTCCATTGAAGAGAACCTTATCTTAGTGCCCTTGATCGAGTTATCTCCCATCTGACCTGAGAGATGACCTAAGCCTGTCTTTGTATTTCGCACATGGAGAGGCTGTCAACGTATGCGCCGTGCCGTAGGCGTAGGACCGTTTCTTCCCTCCCCGACCCCTCCTTCCGCGAACTGAGATACTTTGACACCTTGAGATAATCACGAACGCTGAGGTATCGCCGTGACTGTATAGACCTCTCTTAATAAATTATTATGTTATTATTACTATTATTATTATTATTGTTATTATTATTATTATTGGCTATTAACATTGCATGTGGGCAAGGGTTCCCTTCTACGGGGTAGCTTACATTGTAAAATGCATCTGGAGGAGCCCACTTCGAGAAGAGTGTTTCTTCCTTAATAATAAGAAATATATATTAACATTATTAATTAATATAAAAGAGTTTATTAATATTAACATTTTTACATTTTCATTAAAATTAACAATTAATTTAAATAAATGTATAAATTAACAAACAAAATAATAAATTAATTTACACAAATTTAATGCAAACATTTAAAATTTCATTAGTATTAATATTTTAAAAAATTTATTAAAATTAATTAATATTATATAGTACTATTAATATTTTCTTAATGAAATTTCTTAAATAATACATGGTGTAAAATAAACATGTTTCAATCATTAATTTTGAATTAAACATAACGCTTCTGTTTCCTCGCGTAAGAATAGTTAATATGTCTATTAGCGTTCAATATCAATTTTAATATTGTTTTAGTTATAATTACGGTGCAGAATAAGGAAACTGGGCCAACTGAAAAAATATTTTGGGAATGTTAGTGATACAGATCAAATTTAAGCAAATAATCGTATTTAGTGATAAACACAGTCGTGCAAGACGGAAGTTTGGACGCGGGGAAGACTCATTTTTGGATAAGAAGACACGTTTCTCCATTTTTTATCGCTACTTGACAGGACAAGATTTATACAGAGAAATTCCATAAATTTTCAACACTGTATCACGTGTCGCCAAGCTCTGCGCCCGGACGTGAGGTCCAAGGTCAGCGAACGAGCTCGTGTTGATGTCTGCGAAAGACCGTTGGCTGGTCCCTCCGTCTGACGACAGAACTTGACTTCCCAGTCAACGGCAGAACTCGACCTAGCTGAATATGTGTCGAAAATCCGCCACCCTCGGACTCGAACCTAGAACCTCCCGGTCAGAAACTCTGCCTGTAAATAGTTGTTTCCTCTGAGCCATCTCAGCGGAAAAAATCACAATGAATTTCCCCCAAATACCTGTATGATTCTACTGAAATACCGGTATTTTCTTATGAAAATACCGGTATTTTGATGAGAGAATACCGGTATAATACCTTTAAATAGAGGTATTTTACCGGTATAGACGTCGGATAAAGGTAAATACTCTAAAAATACCGGTATATATACCTTTACCGCTATTATTTCGGAATTCGGTCCCTGCTGACAACATAACTGAAGGTTCTGTGGTCGTCGTGCCCTTGAGCCCATTACACTCCCTTCCCGCATTCGTTCGTTTGCAGTTGGCTGACTTGTAAATGGCTTCGACTCGTCCTCCTGTGATGTCCTCATCCGACAAAAATATAGTACGCCACGAGAAATAATTGAAATTAGGAAGTGCAGTGTTATGTGCTCTTCTGTAAAACTTATTTTTTTCTTTATATATTACATTGAATTTACTTTTTGTGTGATAAATATTATGTTTATTTTAAAACCAATACTTGAATGTGAGATGCGTACCGATGCACGTGGTTCCGGCCTTTGTGCTGTTGTGCGACGAGCTTTTTTTCCCTCTACTTTGACGCAACGCGTCTCCAAGCCCCTTGGGGGCGTTTGTGCGCTTTGCGCTTTTCGGAGTAGTCCTCCATTACTAACAGCGCTTTTTTTAGTAACCCTCCGTTAATATTGTCTGTCGCGTCTCGTCGCAGTCAGTTGTCAAGATGACCGCCAGGTAGCATCTCCGCGTACGCGCCTCCCACCACGTGCTCCTGCATCACTACTCAGCGGCCAGAATTAGGAAGGAATAAGGATAGGGGTAGGGTTTAGGACACTTCACAGGGGTTGGACTAGCCCTTGTGAAGCAGACAAACTCGTTTTGTTGGAACAAATTTCACATGAGATTCGACGGGAATCGAACCCGGCTCTCAGTGGTGAAAGGCTAGCAATGAGCAATGAGCGACTTAGCAATGAGCCACGAGTTCAACTGATGCTCTGATTGAGAGCTTTCTATTTACATTCGTGGCAGTTTTCTTTTACTGATTGTGAGAGCATGTTAAGAGATTTTCCTCATACGTAATTAAATTTAAATAATTCCCGAACTCGCGTACGTGCATGTATTTATGCTAAACTCTTAGACTTCTTCATAGGGATGTCTTTACAGGAGCCATTAGCACTTTACGAAGGGGCGTGACTGAACAGCTGTCACGACGGAGGGATACTTCCCTGAAATACATGTGATGTTCACTTGTTTTCGCGAACTGTCACTTTGGCTCTTCCTTAGGAAAATCGTTCTATACAAGCACCCGTCCCCAGTATTTCGGTGGAAGCGAGTCGTAGCACGTGTTGGCTCGAAGGAGAGGCACATGTCCGGCTGTCTTGGGACTGGCGCTGGGCGTCGCTCGAAGCGCAAGGGTGTCCAGAGCTTTGCGGAACGGACGTGGCCCCTAGCCTGCGGCACACCCGCTGCCGACAGCTGAAAATGCTAAGGATAGGATAGAGAACACACACATGCACAAGGCGAGCTCAACGGGAGGGTAGCCACCAGCAGACGAGCAGGCGGGGTTCGGGGCCACGCGGCGTATGTTCGAGGGTACAGCCTCCGACTGCTTCACAAGTGTAGCGGGAGGCCAAATTATTATGATCACTTTCGTTGTTTTCTATTTTTGACATTCTTTTTGTTCATGTTCTTTATTATACTACAGAAGGATCGTTATGACTATTTCCTATAACTGTTTTGTCATCTGGTGCCTAATTTGAGATATTGGTACATCTGTAAAGCAATTTGCACACCTCTTTTATCATTACTTACTCAATAAATTATTTAGCAGCTGTTTCATGTTTGCGTTTGATAGATTTCATGTACAAATTGTGAGTAAATTTAAATGAAGTGATTGAGTTTTTGCTATGGTGCTATTAAGTGTATTGAGAGTATGGCAAAAAGGATCATGGAAGTTATCAAATTGAAATGTGGCATCACAAAAACAAAAGCTCTCTCTGACCTGTGATTTTTATCATTACCTTGCTTATTTCAGATGTTAAATAATCTACTATAATTGCATATTGGTGCATTGCAAGTGTATATTGCACATGTTGAAGTTCATAAAATGTGACCATCAATAAAAACAGTTGCAAGAAAATTGTATTATTTTCGTAAATACAAGTGATCATAATAATGTGGCCACCCACTGTAAGATAGATATAAGGACTGTGACTTGTTAGTGTTGATTAGGATTAAGATAAAATCGAATGTGCAAGAACGCTACGCTACTGCCAGCATAGAGATTTTGTACATATGGGACTCGTACACACCGCCTCGGCGGAGGAGACTGCCAGGCGAGCAATCGCAAAAGCTCCAGCCGGATAGGTAAGGGCGAGCGCCCGGCGACACTATTGGAGAAATGTTTTAACAAACGTTGTAGCGGGACAAAGAAATACACTTTTGGAAAAATGTTTCAACTAGCGTTGTAACGGCTGTCAAGTCCCTGACATCAAGAGGCCTCGCTTTAAGAGGCGACAACGAGATCTTTGGTTCTGTCAGGAATGGAAATTTTCTTGTGGCTTTAGAGCTCATATCCGAGTTCGAACCACAGTAGCAATATAAATTCTCTCTCTTCAAAGGCATGCGATGAGGTAATTGAGTTAATGGCTAAAAATGTTTGGCAAATAATTTGTGAAGAGTTGAAACAATCTAAATACTTTTCGTTCATCAGTCTTCCTAGACTCGACCTCAGACATGTCACTTGTAGACCGGTTAGTCCTTACTCTTAGATATGTTTCAAGTGACGGTGTGCCCCGTGAGAGATTTCTTACCTTCATTCCATCAGCTGGTCACAGTTCAGAAGGAATGTTTAAGGGCGTTATGAGTGAGCTAGGAAATCTGCAAATAAACATTGATGACAGCAGAGGCAAATCTTACGATAATGCTTCAAATGCGGCCGACGCTTATAATGGTCTGCAAAAACCTCCTTTAGCTTTTATTCATTCCTTGTGCAGCACACTCCCTAAATCTATCGTCTGCTGCGGAACCTTGTGAAGTAGCGTGCACATTTTTCATGTTGCACCAAGAAATATATGTATTTTTTACGGGCTCTACAAAGAGATGGGAATGCCTAACAAGCGTTATGGAAACATCTTATCACAAAAAGAAGACAATTAAAAAAGTGTGTCCAACTCGATGGTCATCAAGAGATAATGCGTGCCAGGGGAAGAAGAGCACTTTGCTTTGGCAATAATTTCAAATGACGCAACAGAAAAAGCAACGACTAGATGTGAATCCCAAGGAATTCTCCGAAGATTAGAACGTTTTGAAACTGCTTTTAAGAAAAAAACAATAAAAGACAGCCAAAAAGAAAAGTTTGGACTGACGAAGACCGACGTGGTAAAGAAAACTTTCCTGGCAGAGATAACCTTAAAATAAACACGTTTTTACCAATTATAGACTTTTTGTTTGAGAATTCAAGGAAAGAAAAATGTCATATGACACGTTTCAAGACCGATTCTACTTCTTAACTCAATTGTGTGATAAGACAGACATGGAAGAGGAATTGAGGAAAAAGGCTACCAATCTTTACCATGTCTACGCAAATGATTTGAATTTCGATTTCACTGAAGAGTGCACCCACTTTCAAAAGCATTCTGCTGTGGGGATTGATCATCCATCAGATAAATCGTTGGAAGGAATTTCGAAATTTCTGAGGTATAATTGCTTGCAAGATGTTTACCCCAATTTGGACATTGCTGGATACATTTGTGCATACCTGCTACGAATTGCGGGAAGAACGCAGTTTTTCCTGCCTTAGAAGAGTTAAGAATTATCTACGAGTTAGTATTTCTGAATTACGGTTAAACTCACTTTCTTTACTTTGTATTGAGGCAAATACAACAAAAGGACACTGTTAACGAGTTTGCCATTACAAATCTTGTAAGAAAGCTATGTAAATTTGAACGTGGGCGAAAGTATAAAATATATTTTCTACTTACTGACAAAAAGTATTTTGTTTAGATATTAATCTTTATATTAGAGTAATCTGTATTTTTTAACAAATAAATCAGTAATTAACTACATTGTTATAATTTCATTTCACTATGTAGGAGTACCACTCAATTCAAATTGAACCCAGATCAATTAGGCAAAACATTGACATTAGCATTGAAGTATAAAAATATATTTAAAAAGTGATCACTGATCTCCAAGAACAAATTAATTAAGTTCGAAACCAATATTAGTTTTTCAACGAATCTTGAAAGACGTTACTACAACACAAGTAGACGAACAAATGTTATTATGTAATTTACTGTGTAACCCATTAAAATTGTAACTTTATCAAAACTAAATGAAAGTTATTGTGCTTTAATGTTTAAAAAAGATGAACACACGAATGAACTCTACCGTTTATACTTTGTTGTGTAAAACAAATGTATTATGAAATTATGTACAATAGAGGGGGCGGCAAATTATTATGTACAATAGAGGAGGCTGTGCACGACTTCTAGAATTCAGTGGGAAATATAGTTATTCAAATCATCGTTCCCATGTTGTCGGGGCAGGAAGTATTATTCCTTGACGAAGGACGTATTGGATAAGAGTCCAAAATTTATAGCTGATTTATTATTGAAAATAGATTTTATTATATGGGGCGTTATTATTATTATTATTATTATTATTATTATTATTGTTATTTTCTGTAGATATACTCTGATACCGGGGTTCTCAAATTTACACAAGGCAACAAAGCTTTGCACGTGAAGTGGGACAAAAATATATTTTGTTTTTTATATCGGTCAAATCAGGCTTAAAAATTTACGGACTATATTTGCTGGTCCCAATAATGCGGCTTTTTGAATGGTCCGTAAATGCTTTTCAGTCAATTCTCACTTCTTCGCGATCTCTTGCCATTCCTTGGTGACCAATCCATTCGCTCATACTACTACTGGAAGCACTTCCACTGCGCGCAATCCATACATGTCCTTCAATTCAACAGCCAGAGGTTGGTATTTCCTCTTTCTCTCAGCAACAGTTCTTACAAGCCGGTCATCTATAGGAACCGCAACATCAATGATGCTTTTTTTTTAATTTTATCAAACAGAACAATATCGTGTCTATTTGCTTCCAGTGTTCGGTCAGAGACGATTACACTATCCCACAGAATTCGAGCTCGATCATTGCTGATTACTTGCTCAGGTTTGCACTTATAATACGGTTGTTCACTCTCTACGAGGTGGTATCTCTTGGAAAGGCCTTGGTGGATTACTTTGGCGACACAGTTGTGTCTCTTAAGGTATTCTGTTTGTGCTAATGCGGGGCATCCACAGCAAATATGCTGGATTGACTCGTTGGTGGATTTACATAGGCGACATCGACTATCAATTTGCTGACCCATGATGAATTTTTTATAAGCTCTGGTTTTGACTACTTGGTCTTGAATGGAGAAAAGAAATCCTTCAGTCTCACCAAAGAGGCCCCCGGTTCGAAGCCACTCCACTGAGTTTTTCTTATCAATATTCTCTGAAGTTGCAAAAAATCAACCATGAAGTTCCTTTCTTTGCCAGATATTCTCGCGGTCTTTATGCTTCAGGTAATCAAAATATTTACTTGGTTGTGCCAGACATAATGGGGTCATCTTTCTATCTTGATCACAGATAGGTTTATGAACAGACGAGTTGATAGAGTTACCAAAGGCGAGTTGTACCAGTACCAAAGACGAGTTGTTGTTGCTATTATTATTATTATTATTATTATTATTATTATTATTATTGTTGTTGTTGTTGTTGTTGTAACCTAATCTTATCACGCCCGCCCACACGTTGGGCGTCCAATGTAACCTATCTTAAATCACAACGGCCCGTTGGGCGTCCAGAGAAACCTATTCAATCACGCCCAGCCGTTGGGCGTCCAATGCAACGTATCCTCCTCGTGTATCCTCTCTCGTCACGTGCACTATCTATGCCCTGCCCTGGCTCTAACTTATTCCACAATACCTTCGCTTATCGGTTGCCCGTACCTCTGCTAGCTCGAATCATTATTTATTTCCTACCGTGTCGTAGTCCGCGCGCTCACTCCATACGGAGTTGAGGTAAGGGTCCGTTTCGCTCGTGCCTGGGTCAAATTTCATACAACTACGGAATAAAAACACATGGATTCAAGGCAATTATGAGCCATTTGGGATGCTCATGCATTTAATTTCGGATTTCCTTTTCTGATATCCTATCCATAAGCACAATCTGCCCCTCCGACTTGCGAAATATGACAACACAAATACATAAACACACAGGAGAAGAAAATACAAACATGCACACTGAAAATATAATACAAAAAAAATCTCATACATACATCAGAATGCGCATTCTGTCGTGACCTTTTTATAATTCTATCCTTAACCTAATATCATGACTTGGTCTTCGACAGAATTTTTTTTTTTCTTTGGACTTGCGCGTAAACAAACAAACAAAAATACAGTTATTGCACAATTCGTGCCACTACCCTTTTCGCAGCGATGTCGCCTTCCGTCAGCGCCCGTTCTTTGGACGGGACCAAAAAAAATAATTTTTCATATTGAAAGAAATGTAGCTTACCATCCATACATGTTGACAGAATAGGTTGCTTTAGTTCATAATATCTCAAAAAATGTTTATTAATCAAATATAATTTCATAATTGATAATTATTATTTGGATATATATATATATATATATATATATATATCCAAATAATAATTATCAATTATATATATATATATATAATATATATATATATATATATATATATATATATATATATATATATATAAAACAACTGTATTAAATTCTATTCTTATTATTGTAAATGTTTTGTGTTCGGGCGTTCACGTTTTGCATACGTTGTATGTATTGAAAACCTTCCATAATTCAAACTTCGGAAAAGTTGAAATATGAAATAAGAATTGATTCCATTGAAGAGAACCTTATCTTAGTGTCCTTGATCGAGTTATCTCCCATCTGACCTGAGAGATGACCTAAGCCTGTCTTTGTATTTCGCACATGGAGAGGCTGTCAACGTATGCGCCGTGCCGTAGGCGTAGGACCGTTTCTTCCCTCCCCGACCCCTCCTTCCGCGAACTGAGATACTTTGACACCTTGAGATAATCACGAACGCTGAGGCTTTCAGGCCCAGTTTTGTTATTGTTAAAAAATGATTTCCTTTTACTTCATTTCACAATTAAATCTTAACTATACATTAATAAATAGGGCTAAAATAAACAGTTATTTTCCTAGTTTATATTTAGGGTTTAATATATTTTGACATCAACTGCAAATATTGAGACAATTTGTAATAAAAGTAAATTATTATGTTATTATTACTATTATTATTATTGTTATTATTATTATTATTGGCTATTAACATTGCATGTGGGCAAGGGTTCCCTTCTACGGGGTAGCTTACATTGTAAAATGCATCTGGAGGAGCCCACTTCGAGAAGAGTGTTTCTTCCTTAAAAATTAAAAATAAAAAAATTTATTAATATTAACATTTTTACATTTTATTAAAATTAACAATTAATTTAAATAAATGTATAAATTAACAAACAAAATAATAAATTAATTTACACAAATTTAATGCAAACATTTAAAATTTCATTAGTATTAATATTTTAAAAAATTTATTAAAATTAATTAATATTATATAGTACTATTAATATTTTTCTTAATGAAATTTCTTAAATAATACATGGGTGTAAAATAAACATGTTTCAATCATTAATTTTGAATTAAACATAACGCTTCTGTTTCCTCGCGTAAGAATAGTTAATATGTCTATTAGCGTTCAATATCAATTTTTAATATTGTTTTAGTTATAATTACGGTGCAGAATAAGGAAACTGGGCCAACTGAAAAAATATTTTGGGAATGTTAGTGATACGATCAAATTTAAGCAAATAATCGTATTTAGTGATAAACACAGTCGTGCAAGACGGAAGTTTGGCACGCGTGGGAAGACTCATTTTTGGATAAGAAGACACGTTTCTCCATTTTTTATCGCTACTTGACAGGACAAGATTTATACAGAGAAATTCCATAAATTTTCAACACTGTATCACGTGTCGCCAAGCTCTGCGCCCGGACGTGAGGTCCAAGGTCAGCGAACGAGCTCGTGTTGATGTCTGCGAAAGACCGTTGGCTGGTCCCTCCGTCTGACGACAGAACTTGACTTCCCAGTCAACGGCAGAACTCGACCTAGCTAGAATATGTGTCGAAAATCCGCCACCCTCGGGACTCGAACCCTAGAACCTCCCGGTCAGAAACTCTCCGTGTAAATAGTTGTTTCCTCTGAGCCATCTCAGCGGAAAAAATCACAATGAATTTCCCAAATACCTGTATGATTCTTGAAATACCGGTATTTTCTTATAAAATACCGGTATTTTGATGAGAGAATACCGGTATAATACCTTTAAATAGAGGTATTTTACCGGTGTAGACGTCGGATAAAGGTAAAATACCTCTAAAAATACCGGTATTTGACGTCTTATACCGGTATTTTTAAAGGTATTTTGAATAAAGGTATAATAGAGGTAAAGGTATTTCTATACCGGTATAAATACCTTTACCGCTATTATTTCGGTATTCGGTCCCTGGTTGTAACGTGCATTATTCATGCACGCAGTTCCCGTTCAGCTGCCATCAGATCCCAGATGCACTCGTCCATTTAAAAATTACCAATGCATCCACGATTATTGTTTCTTGCACTAATCGCGTCTTCCCTAAATGTTGCTTCTATTTCTCGCGACGTATTTTGCTTTTGCGACGCTCCTGTTTCCTGCGCCTAGCTTGCGTAAATATTGTCCATGCGGATTTTCCCGTGAATTTCTAAACAAATTTAAATGAATTTTCGCTCCACTTAATCTAGACAATTGATTTTATATAACCGAAAATAACTTAATAACTTTTACACAACACTTCCGCGAAATTTCTCCAAAAATTTAACATAGCATCAAAACGCGTGCGATCATCATCAGACCCGAACTCCTGTCTGTAACACATTTTACATTGTTGGTCCCTACAATCCAAGTGGCTGTCTTTTATCAAACATATGCCCATCACCATAAGAAATGTTCGAAAACTTTTACATTTTCACTGTTTTCGGGCATCTTGCGTCTTACTCTCTGTTTCATAATTTTACTAACTTTCGGTTTGTAATCGTCACATTACGGAATTCCCTTTTCCTGTTTTCCTTTTTCCAAAAACCTTTATTTTCCGTCTTCTCCACTCGTGATGACGTCACTTACATCTTCGGTCGCTCTTTTTAATTCTTTTTTAATCCGCTATGCTATGAAACTGGACAATACTCTATTCCAAGCCTTACATAAATTCCCCCGCGCCGTGACTAATTTTTCCCTGATCTAAATCTTTTTCTCTATAATTTCTGAAAGTTTGGCCAAAATCCACCCAGGCATTCACTGGATATTCAATAAAACTCGTCTTGTTGTATATTTCCAGGAGTACAACAATGAGTGCCATGCCTTCAATCTTCGCCTTGTTATACATGCAATTTACACAATTTATGATATTTACGGAACCTGTGGCTCGAATAATGTGGTTGATTTATTTATTTATTTATTTATTTTACGTCAAAAAACAGTTAAAAACTGCGTATGACGTCCTATGGGGAAAAGTGAATTGTGTGCACATTTTCAAAATTCTGTGATCCCTACACTAAGTCATATACTACTTAAATTTTGAATTTTGAAAGGGAGAAAAAACTCCAAACAAAAACTCCCATGTAATAAAATCTATTTTCAAGGATAAATAAGCAATAAATTTTGGCTCTTATTACTTCCTGCCGCGACAACATGGAAACGATAATTTGAATAATTGTATTTCCCACTGAATTCTAGAAGACGTGCACAGAAATGAAGTTACATTTATGTCCAGAAGCAAAACAAGGGGCCATCACAGCATTTGCTCAATGGATCAGGGAAACTGGACGAAAAACCTGATCGAGATGGGGGTCATTGACCCGGAAGCTGTAGTACAATAGTTGTTACAGGTTGTTTATACTCATTTATACAGTTCAAATGGTAAATAATGCATTATGTATCATTGTTAAAATTAATGTTACTTTTCTTGTGGTTCTTGTTTTAAAATGTTCCTAAATTTGGGTTATATTTATAACGCCTATTTCCGCCCCTTATGTTTTCTATTACTTTCCTAATAATTATTATTACGCGGCGCTGTTGTCTATTGTTTGTTTCATTCTTAGTTCCTCTTTGCTTACATAAAAGTTCCGTGTTCCATACATTCTTGTGGGCTAGTCCCACAAATCATTACATTATTATTAACTCAAAATTCAAGTAGTATAGGACTTAGTGCAGGAATCACAGAATTTTGAAAACGTGTACAGAATTCACTTCCCCCCATAGCACGTCATATACAGTTTAACTGCTTTTTGACGTTAAATAAATAAATGGACTTCAGTCTACAAGCGGCATACTCTTAAATCCGGCCCTGCGTAGACGTGCTACGGCACGAGCGCGCTAATGACAGCGGAAGTCGGCGGCGGATGCGACTGCTGCGGTTTTTTCATAGCTGGACTTCAAGGTCACTGAAGGCCCGTCATCACGGTAGCAATTACGCATGGTTCTTCGCGTCTTTCTCGGTAGTTCAATTTTCTCCAGGTGATTTTGTGGAGTGACGGTTATATTTAACAAAAACGTACTGTATCGCTTTTCAATGCTTTCCTCCGAGTTGCCAATGAAAATAATATTACAGTAACAAAAATATTTGGAAAAAGGTTACATCCAAATGGAGTGCGACTCCATGCACGCTATTATTGAAGACTCCATAATCAAGACATCTGGTTACATTGAAACATGCAAGACTAACCGAAGCCTTATGAAGTTGAATACCTACTGCCATGACTTTTTTTGACATGACAAGTTATATCCTTACCAATCTATTCAGCCAGGAGTTATGAAAGGGTGTTATCACACATCTGAGAGTATTAAGTCCTTGCCCAGACCGCATTATTAAATACAAACTGTAATTTTACGATGAATATCGTGTTCTTCCGCAAAGAAAAATTTTCCATTTCAAGTTCACAATAACACCTCTTTGTTGCAAGACAGGTAATAAAAAAGGGAAATTTGATAATCTCCAGGAACTAGTGAAAGTATTGCATACAGAATATCATCGCTTTTATGACACTTTCCCACATTTATAAGTTAAGACTTAATGGGAGTCAACTTCATTTATTACTGCGGTAAAAATTATAATTTTCCAACATTCCAATTATTCATTTTAACTATAAATGTACACAATGCTAAAATCATAAATAGATGTCAGTACAAAAATGTGTTTTGTGTGAATTATTAAACCTTGCAAGTTCCTTACTAATAAGGGGGAGTTGAAAAATAAAACCCTTAAGTCGTTTGAGAAATGAATAATAATGAAATGAGGAGGTAAATACTTTAAATTCTCATTCTGTGCACTTTTATAAATAATAGGAACATCTGTTCAATAACAAAAAATGGGAAGTAATAGATTATCTTTCAAGTTGTTTTTAACCACTCCATAAAATTACTCAAAAAATTTAAAAATTTTAAAACCTGACCATTGATTTTATTATTGAGAAGTTGAATTTAATTATTTCACTGTATCCATGCACAATTAATGATATGGATAAAAGCATATATTTTATTTCTGATAAGTAGTATAAATTTCTAAAAGAGAATTGAAATCCAATTTTACTATAGGCAATCAAATTATACATTCTCTTTAAATATCCTTTATAATGTTTCATTATATGTGGTGACATTTTGCAGCCTGGTTGTGACCACGTCAGGCAAAAAACTAGAAAAACATAAAATTACAAATGATAGTTGCAAAATAAACATAAATTAATGAAAATGCAGAATAGGAAAACCATATGACGTTACAAATTAAAAACATTAAATTAACATATTCTCCAGCTTAGTTAAAAAAAAATCCCATGTACCTATGTAGCAATTGTAATATTGCAATATTTGAATGCTTCTAATTGTTGCAGGTAGTGACGATCGTATGATGTATATAATATTCCTATCAAAGGAAATAGATTTAAGGATGGTAATAATTTTAACTTAGGACTAAAAATACACTTCTTTCAATTTACGAAGTTTTGATCACTGATTGAGGTGTTCAGAAATAGTTAACTCACTTTAATTGAATCAAGGCAAGCTTGTATAAAATTATTCTTCCATTTCGGTGTAATGGTCTGCAAATATTGTAACAGTTAAATTTTTTCATATTTGTTTCATTTTTGAAAGTAAGAAAGGACTACTACTCCTGACTATCGAAATAAACGCAGATATGCACCATAGGTGCTTCATTTGAATTGAACTTTTTCAAGTTACAGCTGAATTGTTAGAAAGGCAGAAAATACAAAATTTCAATATTACATAACCATTTCCAACACGAGAAAGTATGTGCTGTTGAAGTACCTTGAGTTTTTACTTCAAAAGGGTTTGATCGTTGATTATGGAATTCAAAAATTTGAAACACACTTTGATGTAATCCAGGTCAGCCTATGTGAAATCATGCTGGCTTTTCTGTATAATGTGTTACAAATACTGCAACAGTTAAATTTATTCATGTTTGTTTCGTTTCTACAAGTAAGGAAACACTACTGTTCCTGACTATCAAAATTAATGCTTATACGAAACACAAGCGCTTTCTTTAAATTGGTTTGGATTTTTTCAAGCTATAACTGCAGTGTTAGCAGGGAAGTAATTACAAAATTATATTACATAACCATTTCCACGAATGTGATACTGCATGTGCTGTTGTAGCACCTCTAGTTACCATTTTGTACTGATCCACAATTTTAACTCTCTCATTAAACTATTATCATTTTAAAATATAATAGATGTAGGAATATTCACAGCAATTTAGGAGTCCTTGCATTCCTTTCAAATTTCTTCTGTAGCCTTTGTCACACCTTTTCACTTTGTTAAAGCAACAAATCATCAAGGATTCTCCCTTTGATTCCTCAAACCAACATTAATTGAGTATTGTAATAAAAAAGTTAAAAAATTAAAAAAAAAAAAATAATAACAATGAAAAAAGGATAAAAAAGGATTTCTTCCTTATTAAGGAGATTTACTTATTTAAGGAATATTTAATGGTTGCTGATGAAGAATATTTAGACATCTATATTTTATCATTATTTTATTTCTTCTTTCTCAGTACAAATACAATTCATCACAAAAAATTATATCATTTCTAACATCGTTTGCAAGCAGACAAGACAAAATAAAAAAATAAGAAGTTTTGATATTTATAGTACATATTTAAGTAAGTCATGAAATGCTTATTAGAATGAAATTACAAAAAGGCTTTCACAATGTACCTGAAGATACATGTTACTCCAGTCATGTACATTACGTAGATGTTATTAGTGGAGGTTGCATTATTCTGCCCTCAAAAAGAGTTATTCCATTCACTGAAGTCAAGGCAACATAGAAAGGGTGGTTTACATTGAAGATTGGATCAGGCAAGAGCATCATTCTCATTGCCATTATCATTCCTATTGGAGAAACAGAGTCTACATAAGTTGAAGGGATTTTTCACACTTAATAAAAATTCATTTCATTAAAACAAAATTAAAAGAGCACTTCTGAACTGAATTTGTTTTATCACTGAACCATACACAATAGTACAGCAAAAAGGGCCTTAGTGACATATGTACTAAGAATGCAAAACATTTGTATAGAGTTTTTATAAATATATTTTATTTCTGTTCACTAAATGATAAATGTAAACATGAGAATCAAGAAGTATAAGAAAGATTTATTTGAGAAAGATAACACTGTATAAGGAGGTTTACTTTCAAATTCAATAATAGTATTTCAATATAATAATTAATCATCAAAGCTTGAATACATTCACAGATTTACTTTGTTTTTCTTACATTAGTAGTACCGACTTTCAACACTTTTTTGTCGTTTTATTAGTAACCAATTAAAGAAAGCTGTTTTTATGCCTTACATAATATTACACCGAACTCCTAATTTTTATTTCTAATGATTTGCATTTCACATCTTCCAACACGTAATGTACTAATGGGTAATTATCACAAAATATCATTTATAGGGCAAACGAAACTTTTTAAGACACAGAAATATTGACAACTTTTGCAGCATACAAAAACATTGCACTGTAAAATAACTTGCAACCATCTATTTATGAATTTAAAGAGGTCTTTCATCCTTGGCATATGAAAGGAATAATAAATTTTAAAAAAATGTTACAACGAGATTTAGAAAATTAACAATTCATCAAGGATACTCCCCCTTTCTCATTTTCAATACAACATTTTTAAAAAAAAAAATTATGCTAAAGAAAAGTTGAAGAATTAACAGTGATTATAAAAAACACTAACTGATGTAATAAACAACAATTCTCTCACATTTATCATTAATTTTCTCCTAATTACATAACAAATCATTATTAAAACATTTTAACAAAATATTCTCATTGACCCCAAATAACGTTTTCTTTAATGTCCATTCCTGATATGAACTATATTCTAATATCTGAAATAAAAAATCTGCCAGTGGAGAAATGAAACTTCAGAACCTAACTATTTAGTAATATGATGAAAAGCTTTGCCATTTTTTAAAATTATTTTTGACAGTGGATCTCTAAAATTTTATTTTATTTAACCCTTGATTTGGAGAAAGCTTAAAAAACACTCCAGACTCACATTTAAAACAAATACATGAAATAGAAAAATCTTTTCCACATCTAAGTAATAATGAGAATTTGATATAATTTTTTCACAGAAGTGGTCAGTATTCATCTTACAAATCACATAGCATTTTACAGCATCTTTACATCCGAAATCATGAAGGGCAAGGGGCGAGAAGAAATTAAATGTATGTGGTTGTGTAGGTCTAGATATATTTTTTACGCTATCTATTGACAAGAAGTGCTCTTTTAAAAACAACACTAAGATAATACAAAAATAGATGTGGGAACCATCTCTTAAAGGGAAAAAAACATCTCTTCACATGACCTCTAAAAATTAAATTTAAAAAAATTTAAAAAGCAAAATTACTTTTAAAACTTAAATCTGATAGTATATTCTAAACACAATTGCAATCATTAGACGGAGAGCTAAACTCAAAAAAGGGAAAATGTTCAATACTTAGGAATTTATAGTATTTTAACTACAAAATGAATACAGAAATCTTCAAATGAACAAAATTATACAATTGAATAGAATTATTTTAGTTCACTGACCTAATGTAAAAGTGAGCTTTCAGCTAGTCTTACTTTTCAAGATGGAACCCATTTCTATAGAACTATTATTATATTTATCAATGAACTAGACCAAAACTTGACATGCATTAACAATAACAAGTTCATGCTTACACACAATATCCCTCAACCAACATTTTTACAAATATCAATACTAAGGCACCACATGCTCATCTATAGACAAGACAAGAGAAAAAAGAGAAGGTATGCCAATTTAAGTCTTTTGTGATTAAAAATAGCATACGTTTGAAGTATACTTGGTATTCCAGAAAAGATCTACTGCTGATAGAAGTATCTTAGAAAAAAGGGGGCAAGCAAAAAATTGTATATGAGAGAACCTCCAAAAAGTGTACACTAGACTTTCCTACAAATTTTAATGTTTCAAATAATGGTATTATTGAGACTTGGCATTCATGTGAGAGTATGATTAAAGGTGAACATTTCAGCATTGCATAATGAACAAAAAAGTCATACATCTTGGAATTGAAAAGATATTTGACAGTAACAGAAGGAAAAAAATTCACAGGGCAATTCTACTCAAACCAACAAGCTCAATTAACTAACTTATTTTCATAATCTGCAAGATGCACATTTTCAAGATGTAACTATTTCTCTAACTTTTTCTTAAATATGTGCAAAAGAGGAGTATTCAAAGGGCTATGAGACAGTATTCCATCCCCATTTGCACATCCCTTTTCAACTGGCCTGACTTAGCTCTTTCCTCACAGGTACTGTCCTCAGGCTTGGAAGTTGAACTAATTTATGCAAACTTGTATTTTGCAACCGGAAAATCTTTTCAAATAAATCATGTGAAAGTTCTTAATTTTCCCAATGCAAACTACCGATGTTAAAATAAATTCCTTTAGACACCAATTTTCAAATCTCAATCATGGGACATCTTTTAAACTTATTATTACAGCATCAATGAGCCATTCAAATAAATCAAAATCTCAAAAACATGCTAAAGTTAGAACAAAAAGCATACTTTATTAAATATGAACTTTTGTGATAACTATTTTTAAAACAATATTTTTTTGTGGAGACTAGTCTTAACAAATAGACCACAACTCTAACAAAATGCTACCCGATATTTATTTAGAGCAAAAAGATGAAAAAAAAGGTGAATCCTTTGAGCCAATAGTAATCAAGATCCCTAAAACATGGCATAGGTAGAGCAAAAAACACTTGATAAAATGAGTAGTTTCCTAGTGTTAGGAGCTATTTATTGCAACTTCATTAAGTAGATGCTTGTAAGTACTTGGTACACCATTATCATTTCAACAATAACCATTGCTTACATAAGTCTTAGTTCTGAGAAAACTCGAGCTCATCAAAAATAGAAAGAAAAATGTATACAATTTAATACTTGGACAGTCAAAGAAACAAATACTCAAACCTCCTTCATAAAAAATTAACTTCGATCATAAATGATGTTACATATACTTCATCTGCTGGAACGTTATCCTGGCATCTCCAATTTTAAATCAGTGTTAATTTTAAACATCGATTCTGAATCTCAAAGGTCACATGTATTATCTCTGTTTTCAGTGATTCTAAGGTTTTGATATCAAACAATAAAAAGAAAAATCTATAAGATGCTATAGTGCAGTAACATCAATTTCTATTAACATCCATTTAAGCTTGTAAACAAAATTCATATTGCAATTAAGGATGAAGATAGTTTCTCTTCCTTCTAGTAAAGTATGGAAATTTTAGGTTATGACTTTATACGAAGCGTGTTCATAAAGTAGGGGCCGTTTGCTTATATATGAATATTGACGCTTCGAAGCACAGTTTTAGTATTGCAGCGCCATCTACTGACTCATTGCGAGGCTACAGCGTCATTTGTTTTGATTCTGAAGTCGTATTGTTGTCCGCGAATGCAAAGAACAATGGCCGCGAAAATCGTTGATCCCGCCAACTGTGAAGTGCGTTCTGTAATTCGTTTCTTATGGGCAAAAGGATCATCGGCTGCTGAAATTCATCGGAAGTTATGCCTGGTTTACGGACCTACAGTTATGAGTGAAGGAACTTCTAATTCGGTCGAGAGCGGAGTGGCAGGCCCAGTATCCAGATCGATGAAAGTTTCACATTAAAAAGGTTAAGGGATTTTAAAAAGGCCGAACAAATGTCCAGACGAAGAGCGGGGGCAGGCCCAGTATCCAAATTTAGTGGACCAAACACTGCGATCTGATCGTCGATTGACGATTAGTGGTCTGGCTGACAAATTTCCTCAACTTGGACGCACTACTGTTTACAATATTGTCACAGAAAACCTCGCATACCGCAAATTGTGTGCAAGGTGGGTACCAAAAATGTTCACCGACCACCACAAAGAGCAAAGAATGTCTAGTGGACTAAAGTTTTTGGCCTGTTATCAACAAGATGGAGATGATTTGTTTTCTCACATTGTTACTGGGGACGAGACGTGGGTATCCTATGCCAACCCAGAAACAAAACTGCAATCGATACAGTGGCGACACTCATCTTCTCCAAAATCGAAAAAGGTTAAGTAAACTCAGTACACAAGTCGAAAATTGATGACTACAGTTTTCTGGGACAAAGACGGTGTTCTTTTGGTTGAGTTCTTGGAACGTGGGATAACAATTACAGCTGACGTGTACTGCGAAACGCTCAAAAAATTGAGACGTGCGATCTAAAACAAACGCCGCGGGAAACTGTCATCTGGCATAATCCTCCTCCACGATAACGCGCGTCCTCATACTGCTGCCAAAACTAATGAAAAAATTCAAGATTTTCGTTGGGAACTTTTTGACCACCCACCGTACAGTCCCGACCTTCCACCTAGCGACTACTTCCTCTTCTTGCATTTTAAACAGTGGCTCGGTGGACAACGTTTTGAAACCGAAGAGGGATTCAAAAACGCCGTTGTCAACTGGTTCAACTCGCAGGCGGCAAGTTTCTATGCAGAGGGGTTAAAGAAGCTGGTGCAGCGGTACGAAAAATGCTTAAAAGTGAACGGTGATTGTGTAGAGAAGTAAAGTAAGATTGTACCTAACTAAATATGACAATAAAATTTGTTTCTTATGAGTACATTTTTTTCTGTGACCAAACGGCCTTTACTTTATGAACGCGCCTCGTAGAATTTATGATTAATATTTGAAGTTATTATGAATTCGAGGAGGAAAAAAATCAAATCATTTTAACAGAACTGTAAAAGCAGAAAAATTGATGGAGTACAATATAATATGTTAAAAAATAGCATGCTGTGATAAAATATATTCAAGACTTTGATCACTCCAGCAATTATTTCTGAATTGGTTGAAGATGATTACAGCTTGAGTTAACGGACTTGACACCAAGAAAGGTATGAGATAATAAGATGAAAATCAACAATATACATATTTCTCCATGTGGATTTTATAAATAATGATTGACTTTGTAAATTTCATTATTGATGAAGAGGGCGACCGCGAACATGAAATTGCACGACCAAGAAAATGTCCGATTATAAATTTCGAGTGTGACGGAATACTCGCAAGAATTTTGATTCTGGAAGCAATATAAGCGCAGTCGATTCAGCATTTATTAACAAATGAAGAAGCAATAATGTTAAAATATTAGAGCTACCAATACGTAAAACTTTCATTGTGGCTGTAGACGGACGAAGAAGCAAGCCAGTGACGAAGCAAGTGTTGTTATCATTAAATAAAGATGAAATCAACTTCGATGTTACGTGCTTAGTATTGACAGGTATGTCTGTCGACGTAATTCTAGGAGCTGATTTTCTTATTGAAAATGAAGTGATAATTAATTTTGCGAGGGGCACGGTGACGCTTAACCCAAATCAAGTGTTGTTTTTTGATGAAAATAGGGTGCAGAAGAACTTATGAATGAAGAGGTCGCAGTATGTAGCTTATCCATAGATGAAGTTCACGGGTTTGTTATTGAAAAAGCAAATCAAAATCGATTCCTTGACCGGGAAGAACGTAAAGAATTGGAAGTGCTACTGGTTAAATTTAAGCAAGTCTTTCTCAAACCCACGCAGCCTATACCACGATTTCAGTTCAAGATAAACGTCACTGATGATTCTTCATTTAAATGTCGAAGCTATCCAATACCACAGGCACTAAAATCAAAGGTTAATGATAAAATCCACGAGATGATCGCAGATGGTATTATTGCCTGGCAGCCCACAGTTTATTTTAATCCAATTATCATAGTGAAGAAAATGGACGGAAGTGTTAGAATTTGCCTCGATGCGCGCCGAATTAATGATGTGACGACGCCTGCGTATGATTCACCACTATTAATTAGTGAATTACTTCAGAAATTTCATTCTACCAAAATTTTCTCGGCTGTAGATCTAGCAAATTCATATTGGCAAATAGATATTGCTCCCGAGGATCAAAAGTACACAGGTTTCATTTTCGAAGGACAGACATATGTTTGGAGGCGTGTCCCATTTGGCATGCGCAATAGTGGTGCATATTTCATACGATGTTTAAATGAGAAGTTGACCAGTGAAATTAAACAATATGTTACGCCTTATGTGGATGATTTAGTAATATCCTCAACAAATTTTAAGGAACATCTTTTAAATCTGGAAAATCTATTTCAAACTTTGCTGGAGAACAATATACAGTTAAATCTAGATAAATCCCAATTTTGTACAGACAGAATTAATTTTCTAGGATACGTGGTGGATATTGATGGTGTCCGTATCGACAGTGATAAGGCTCAATCAATTTCACAGATTAATTCGCCACGGAGCATTAAGCAACTAAGAAGTTTTATTGGCATTTGCAATTATCAAGCATTATACATACCAGGATACAGTGAGCTTGTTAGTCCATTACTTCAATTATTAAAGAAAGGAACTGGATGTGTTTGGACGGTCGAACATAATGAGGCATTTAAATTACTTAAATTGGCATTCAAAAATGCTATTTTATTACATCATCCCGACTTTGACAAGGAGTTCTTCGTACAGACAGATAGTAGCGACGTAGGCATAGGAGTGTCCTTTTACAAAAAGATGAACTGGAGAATGAATTAATAGTAAGCCTTAAGTAATACACTTTAAAAAAACGCTATCTACTGCTTGAAGCAGGCCAGGAGTGTGTCGGTTACAAATCATTCAACAAAATAACATGGTTGAAAACATGAGAAAATGACTTGAAAGAGAATAAATCAAAAGGGGCAACATATACATTTACCTTCAGAAAAGAACAGTGAAACATTACATTAAATATAAAAAACTAGCCCAAAGTAAGACCATAAGCAAATACACAGAGAGAAGATAGGAGAAAATTTATCAAAAGTATAGAAAGAGACATCTCTGGCCCCCAACGAATGGGATTCAAAATTTTGAAAATGCCGCACATGAACGTGAAAGACAAAATCACACTAGTCTGCATCTCTGAAGAGAACTGGATAAAACACTACTCCACCCTATGGAACAATCTAGATCCTAGAACAAACAAAGAAATAAAAGCCGGCCCAATGGCCGAGATCGCCAAGGCAGTAGTGTCGTAGTGATCTCGGACCGAAGGGTCGCGGGTTCGAGTCTCGCCTCGGGCATGGTTGTATTTGTGTTCGTCCTTTCACCCCTTACCATCAATCACCATATCGTTTCATCCACATAGTTACCATACCGTTAACAGCAATAGTGGTCGCTAATGACCTTAGATGTTGAAGCGACCTTAAATAAACCAATTTTTTTAAAAAAAGAAATAAAAGATGTAGATGACAATAGTGGCAATGACGATATGGACACCTTGAATACTGGAGAACCAAAGACAGTATTAAAGAAATCAAGAAATAGGGAAACCCCTAGGACAAAAATATGGAGGAAATGAACTAAAAGAAACATTACTGCAAAGCAAAGAACAGTTTTTTTGAACTGACAAAAGAGGTCCAGAAATGTTCCATGAAAAGATCAGTTCAAAAAACAAAAGTTATGGCATTACAAGGCAAAGAACAGAAGACAGCCAAAATTGTAATAAATGGAGAAATAGTGGAACAAATAAACAAATTTTCATAACTTGGAAATATCATAAGTGTATTTAACCACACCCAGGAGGATTTATAAAATAAGTTATATAAATACAACAGAAACTGTGGAACAATTACACAACCCTTTGGCAGAGACGGATGCAAAAACCAAACTAAAATTTCACAATATAACGGCTAAACCTAGAGCAATGTACAGCTCTGTGACATGGATAAAGAAAGAGATAAACAAAAATACAAGCAGCACATACGAGATTTCTGATTTAGGCTGTTAAGCCTAAACACCAATCGTTCACGATTATGATGATGATCATAATGATGAGGACGACTTTTGGATGTAATTGGAAAGAATTATGCAGTGTTTGGGTTGTTTCTTATATTTTCAAAAGTCCACAATTATTTTTGAATGGTCTCTACAGGTGCTGATAAGTTTAATAAAATATTAAATCCTTGTATATTTGTCAGGTATTTTGGAGTTTATTCACAGAAAAATTTAACTAAATGAAACAAATTAATATTATTTAACATTTTTTTTTATTTTTTTCAAAGAGGGAGATATTAAAAAACGATCATGTTCCCTATGCGTTTCGTGACATAAAATCTGTCAAAACATTTTTCAAGTATTTTGGATTTTGTACTTCCACAAATGACATCAGAAAAAACTCAGCATTGTTCTAATTAAGTTTTCTCTTCTTTCAAAACAACAACACCAACGTAACAACAACAACACCAACGTCAACAACAACCACAACAACAACACACGTCAATGTCAACAACCACAACAACAACCACGTCAATGTCAACAACCACAACACAACCACGTCAATGTCAACAACCACAACAACAACAACGTCAATGTCAACAACCACAACAACAACCACGTCAATGTCAACAACCACAACAACAACACGTCAATGTCAACAACCACAACAACAACATCGAACACATCAACATCGAACACATCAACATCGACACATCAACATCGACAACATCAACATCGACAACATCACATCGAACATCGAACACATCAACATCGACAACATCGAACACATCAACATCGACAACTCGAACACATCAACATCGACAACATCGAACACACCAACATCGACAACATCGAACACATCAACATCGACAACAACAAAAGCCAAGCACAAATGTGAGTGATGTCGTAATTTATAATTTACGAGTAATCACCTACTCAATCTTCGTGTATATTGTACAGATATTTTAGACTTTATTTAGAGTAAAATGTCAGTAAAGAAAACGAAACGAACATTGTTAGTTAAGTTTTTTCGACTTGTTGAAAAAGGTGTAAATGAGCCCAAAATTATTTTAGAGTACCATCAAGTTCCCCAATGTTTGTTTCGTAATGTACAGGATAGTTGTTAACATTTCACTAGTAGTTTGGATTTTGATCCATGTAGGCCCTATATATCCATCAGATATTTTGACTAATATTCAAAAGGGAATTTTCTTGAAGAAAATGATTTTAACATTGTTCCTGATATTTTCCTGAATTTCCTGGAAGGAGGAAAAGGATTGCAAAATTATTTTAAAGTATAATGATCCTCAAATTATGTTTGATAAAATGTGGCAAAATGTAAACATTCAATGAATAATTTCAATTTTATAAAGTATGGGGAAATGACTGTACTAATTATCCTTGCATTGTTCGAATCAGATTTGTCTGGTTTGTCTAAGACATGAAAACGACCTAAAAAAAACTGTACGGTAACATCATTCTCTTATATGTTCTTGCTAATGTACTTCACTTTAAAGATTCATTGAATACAAATGATATTAAATAATTAAATATATGTTAGTAATTAGGGGTGCAAGAGAATAGCACAGACTTTCTTGTATTAATTTCCTTATTTCACCACCCTAGGCTAGCTTTTCAGTTTTGCATCGCTCTCTTTCCAGCTGACGTCTATTGATAAACGCACCCACAAGTGCACGTGTACATGTGCGCACACACACATTTTCTCTGCTTTTTGGTCACCTAATGGTACAATTGAAATGTGACTTCAGGAATATTATGGTGTGTCCTATATGGAAATTTTCATTGAAAATTTTGGAGCTGTTTTTGAGAAAATGTCATTTGAATGGTTTGAAAACACAATTTTGAGCAATTTTATTCTGAGTTTTCCAGAAATTGCATAGATATTATTTGAATCATTTGTACTAACAAAATCTAATATGTATAAAAAATGCTTAAAATTTAAATATTAATGACATGAGAGACTTCTTAAAAAATCACATTTGTATAATTGTTGAAAGAGCACAAGAATTCTTAAAAATGGCATTTACATCATGTTATTCAGTGCATTTTGCATTATCAGTACAAAAACTTTCATTTTTTTAAATTGGAACTGATTTTAAGACAATCTTGTTTTTAAATTACCCTTATTTCACTCAAAATTTTAAGAAACCAGTGATTTAAATTAAAAAATGTACACAAAATTAATTACAAAACTAAGTGTAGAGACAAATTTTATTTGAAGAAAAAAAACCTTATTTTACACAATGTAATTGTATAAGTGGTCTTTTTTAAAATTCAGAGTTAACTATGTAACTCTGACATTATGCCATTTTTATATGTGCATTCACTCTATTCTTAGAAGTTTAAAAGAAAAAAATTTGGAGACTTTTTGAGAAAATTTTGAAAATGTCTCAGGGACTCATGTAAGCACTCCTAAAATTTAAAGAATTTTTTTCAACTACAGTTGAGATTGACAGGAATATTTATTTTGGCAAAATTCCTACGAATGTTTGGGCACTAGTGTTGTTCACAGATGGATAGAGTTTTATATTAAAATATCATATCTGATAATTTTAGCTTGCTCTGAATTATAACAAGCTAAGGAAAATTTTGGACTGTTTGTTTTGCACCCATGTACTTCTAACATGCTTGTGAAGGGAACTGGAAAATCAACTTCTAATGAATGCACAATCTCTGCTTCTTTTCTTTACCTTACTACAATATTTGAACAAAAAATTAAATGTTGTGCATGGAAATGAAAGCAAGATTCAGGGACAAAATTGTATTACTTAGACTTCATTTTTTGTTTGTTCAGATAATAAATTACAAAGGTGGTTTTTACCATTTCAGCAAATCTCGACAGTTATGACCTTGCTCTTTCAATGGAACATTCACAATATAAACAATCATAAAACTAGATTTTTGCTCATATTTTTAATACAGGGAAAACAGCAATTAAGGAAATATTAATAAAGATGTACGTTCGAAATCTATTTTCTCAAAAAGTTAATATAATTTCAGTTAAATAGTTCATATCAATACTTAAATGTCTATTCAAGAAGCTATAAATAAATGTCTCTGTTATTTACATTCCTTCTGGTCAATTTAGGAACAATTTCTTTTTTAGCTTATATTTCTTTTCTTCACAAGTTTGTTATTTGTGTATTGTAAACCAATAATTTAAAATAAAACGTAAATCAATCAACAAAATTTGGAGGTAAAATGGCTTATAGTAAAAATTACTATTCCTTTCCAGATCTGGTCTGTGTTTCTTTGTAAGATATTGGAAAAGCATTCTTTACATTATAATGAAATTGTCAAAATATTGTAACAAACTATGCTATATTTGCAAAAATGGAAGTGACCTTGGCAAATATCACTTTCAGTAAAAGACAGGAAATCAAGGATTACAAATACTTTTTTCCCCTCCATTTTTTTGTATTAAGAAAAAACAAAACAACAACCATGCATTGATTTACTTCGAGTTATTTACCTCACAAAAGTTTTCATGCAATAATAAACCAAAAAATTGTACAAACACTGAAGGTCACAAGTCCTTGGAAGAGTGCAGAGAAGGTGACCCCATTCATTAGGAAGAAGATGAAGGAATGATCTGCTTTAAACACTTTTGGGGCACGTGGTATTACCAGAGCATGATAGCACTTGATACCAAGGCCTGTAGAAAAGGTATCAAAGATTTCATATTTGAAACCACCATACCACAACTGAAGAACAATTCATTTACATCTTCTTCCACATCCGTTTAGTACTTATTTAAAAGAAAATAAATTAATTATAGAAATGTTGTCTTATATTTATTTATTTTACGTCAAAAAAACAGTTAAAACTGCGTATGACGTGCTATGGGGAAAAGTGAATTGTGTGCACATTTTCAAAATTCTGTGATCCCTACACTAAGTCATATACTACTTAAATTTTGAATTTTGAAAGGGAGAAAAAAAAACAACAAAACTCCCATGTAATAAAATCTATTTTCAAGGATAAATAAACAATAAATTTTGGCTCTTATTACTTCCTGACGCGACAACATGGAAACGGTAATTTGAAGAATTGTGTTTCCCACTGAATTCTAGAAGACGTGCACAGAAAATGAAGTTACATTTATGTCCAGAAGCAAAACAAGGGGCCATCTCTGCATTTGCTCAATGGATCAGGGAAACTGGACGAAAAACCTGATCGGTTTTGGGGGTCATTTCACCCGGAAGCTGTAGTACAATAGTTGTTACAGGTTGTTTATACTCATTTATACAGTCCAAATGGTAAATAATGCATTATGTATCATTGGTAAAATTAATGTTACTTTTCTTGTGATGCTCAGTATAGTCTCTAATTGTATAGAAACAGTTATGCAGCAGAAACGATTTCACTTGGGATTTAAACTTTTCTATTGAAGTTAATCGTTTAATGTCATCTGGCAAAGTGTTGTAAAATAATGTACATGTATTGTATGTGCATTTTTTGTAATGAGCTGTGGATACTGTCACCTGGTGAATATGATTTCTACGTCGAGTGTTATAGTAATAGACTTGCATTTTCTGAAAATATATTCCGCCCTTAAACAAGTCATTTTTGACAAAACCACGGATTGTAAATAAAAGACACGTAATGGTAGAATTCTAGATTAATGAAGAGAGCTTACATGAATCACGTGGGTGGGATTTGGTTATTATTCGTACAATTCGTTTTGTAATCTAAAAGTCTGGGAGCTATAAGATGTATTTCCCAGAATATTATGCCATATCTCAGCGGAATGAACATTCGCGAAGTATACCAACGAGCAGTATGAAGGCTGACTGAATTTGCAAGAATTCGGAACGCGTAGCATAATGAACTTAATTTTGTGTTCAATTCAATTAAATGGACGTTCCATTTAAGGTTTGACTGAATTGAGAGACCTAAAAATTTTGTTGCCTTAACTTCAGTCAATGGTACACCGTTCATTTTCAATGGAGCACAGAATTGTTTATTTGAAATGGAAAAGTGCATTACAACCGTTTTCTTTTCGTTTACTATTAATTTGTTATTTCTTCATACTCAACATCTATATGCAAACAGGCAGCAAGCATCAATCATCACAGATATAAACTAAGAATAGAAAATTGAGCAGACACATTTGTGTTTAATATATTGCATATTTCTCTTTGCTTTGGAAGGATAGCTTCAAAAAAAAAAGGTGAGGATGTTTAAAAACTACAAAAAAATATTAAGGTGCTGTTAATTAGTAACAAAAGTTTTGACATGCCTAATTTTCTTGATGGTTTTTGAACTATTTCAGTAAATAGCACTAGTGAACAATGTCAACTTGTGAATGATATTGAAGCAAAGTACACTCTAGGCATTACAGGAAACTTAGTGCCCCATTATGTGATGCTCCAGCTGGGCATGCAACGTAGTGTACATTAAATTATAGTCCTTCCAAAATTTTTTTAATTTTTATTCTACAAATTTTTTCCATGCATGTTATCTGTGACCAAGTTCTTTTTCATAATGGAAAATGTGCAAAATTTTTATAAAAAAAAAAGATTGTTTATATGATTTGTTATTCCCACTCTCAATCGGAAAGAAATTCATTTGAAAGCACAGAATGAAAGAAATGATATTAAGTTACAGATCCATGCACTCATTTTTATTTAGAAACTGAAGTTTTACTTTTGGAGCTACAGCAAATTAATTTGAAAATGCATGCAACATCCATATTAGAAATAAAGTGATCCTATTAGATCATTTCATTTTAGTTACCCTGTAATATGTTAATCATTTACCATCTTCTATATTCACATTTTCATATCTCTGGACTGAAGCTATTCTTGTGCACAGTCAGTAGATCACAGAAGGGAGCATGGAATGTTTGCAAGTAGGTTAACTCTCACATCAGAGTTCGATATGTTTGTCAGGGGGTTCAGACGTATCATTCAAAACAGTATTGTTTGACTTTGTCTGTATAGCTTCAACTTCTTTGACACTGCCATAAAATAGTCTCACACCACCAACTGAGCAAAGATGTATTATGAAGGGACGATCAACTTTGAATTCTTCAAGCCATACAGCAGCTCTCCTAAATCGAATTTGTTGTGCTGCATACATACATGATACATGAATATCACAGCATAAATTATCATCACGATCTACTTCATCATCAATAATAATAATAATAATAATAATAATAATAATAATAATAATAATAATAAATAATAATAATAATAATATTTTTTTTTGGCCGGGGGATGGTGTGAAAAATCTCTACCAGACACCTAGGGAGCCGTGTGGCCATTTCCCTAGGTAGTGTGAGGCTCGCACCCACTATAACACAAACCCCGTTTCTTCTTGGCCTTGTCCACTCCGGTATCGCTTCTTCAGCATTTCATCAGAGTGGAGCCGTGTTCTTGGCCTAAAGGCTTCTCTTGTGTCTTTTGTAGTTTGTCAAGCGTATTTTGTCTTGTGTCGTCGGTTTTGTTTGGTGGGTCTAGTTTGTTCTACGGTTAGTCGTGTTGTGTATTGTTTTCTCGTCGTTTTTCTTCTGTCCCAAGATTCGTGTCACGTGATCTCGATCGTCATCCAATTTTCACGGCTGTTTAACATCTTGTCCACCACGTTATCTGCAGAGATATCGCCCAGCTTTGTTTGTACCTCGTGCTTTAGTACGTGCCATCTCTCGCATTCGAAGAATGTGTGCTGGGCGTCGTCCTTAGCGTGGCCGCAGTACGTGCAGTCTGGTCTGTCCACTATAGCCATCCGGTGTAGATAGGCTCGGAAGTGTCCATGTCCCGTGAGAAATTGAGGTGAGATGAAAATCTGTCTCGCCGTGTTTTCGTGTTGTCCAGGGCTCAACTTTGGGAATGAGTCTGGCTGTCCACCTGCCTTAGTCTTCGTTCTCCCATCTTCTCTGCCAATGTCGAAGAGTGCGTTTCCTTGCCTTTCTTGGGGCGTCTGTCGGGTTTGTCAGAGGTCGTATAGATCCTTGCGTTCTTGTGCCAGTAGATCGATTGGGATTACTCCCGCGACCACAAAGCTAGCGTCATCCGAAACTGTTCAATACGCACTTGTTATCCACAGGGCTCCTCTTCTCTGCACGGATGTCAGTTGGGATTACTTTGGATGGGCCTTTGCCTTGGCCCCCGGTTGTGTGGAAGCAGGGTTCGTTATTGGGCTTTGGGCCCTTTGTGTTGGCCATAAGTCTCTCCAGGGCTGTTACAATCTTTGCGGCCTTTTGTGATGCGTTTTTTTGTGTGTTCCCAGTAGGTGAGTTTGCGGTCCAGTGTCAGCCCGAGGTATTTAACACTTTTTGCCGCATGGATACGGTGCCCTTGTATTTCCATACTCACCACGGGGTCCAGTCGGCGTTTTGTCAAAAGGGTTATCTCCGTTTTGTTGATGGCCAGTTCTACTTTGTGGTCTGTCATCCATGTCTGTATTCGTCTCATCGTCTGGTTCAGTTTTTTTTGTAGGCCCTCTAGCGTGCGTGCAGTGATGATTGCTGCAAGGTCGTCCGCGTATCCTACAAGAAAGATGCCATCGGGCATTGTCAGCTTGAGGATGGCGTCATAGTTTACATTCCAGAGGTTTGGTCCTAGGATGGATCCTTGCGCCGCTCCTGCCGTCAGTCGCTTGCTTTTCTGTCCGTCCTCGGTGTCGTAGATTAGAAGTCTGCTGTCATGTAGCTGTTCAGGATGCGCAGTAGGTAGGTCGGTACGTCAAAGTTTTCCAGAGCCTCCATGATATCGTCCCAGCGCACAGAGTTGAATGCATTGCGCACATCCAGAGTGACGACCATGCACAGCGGTCTGGACCAGTGATTGCCCTCTTCCGTTTTGGCTGCTGCGTCTGTTATTTTTCTTATGGCGTCCAAGGTTGATTTTCCTTTTGAGAAGCCATACTGCGTGTCTGATAGGCCTCCTGCCTTGTCGATTGCCAACTGGATACGGGGTTTCAGGAGTTTCTCGAGGAGTTTGCCCGTTGTGTCGAGCACGCACAGTGGTCTTTAGGATGTAGGAGAGTGTTCCTGTCCTTTGCCCTTGCTGATTAGTACAAGCCTTGCCTTCTTCCATCTTGAACAGAACTTGCCCTCCCTTAGGCACGCATTGTACATATTCAGCAGGAGGTGTGGGTGGGAGTTTGCCAGTATCTTCAGCGCCTCAGCTGGTATTCCGTCTGGCCCGGGAGCCTTTCTGTTTTGTAGGGAGCTTGCCGGTGTTTGGAGCTCTTCCTTCGAGAAGAGGGGGATATCGCTCTTGTTTATGCGAAACTCTGTTTATTTTTGCCGGGTGCATTGGGAATAGTGTGTTCACTATGTTGTCCATGGTGGTTGTGCCCATGGTCTCCGGCGAAGGGCCAGCACCTAGTTTCTTGGTGACTAGTTTGTATCCTAGTCCCCAAGGGTCTTTATCCACGTCCTGCAGTAGCTCCTCCCATTTTGCGGCTTTGCTTTCAGCAATGGCTTTTCTTAGTTTTTTCTTCGCCTGCTTGTATGCCCCGGTCTTCTCGTTTGCCTTGGCGTTCTTCTTGGCGCGCTGGACTTGGCGTTTGAGACGAAGGCATTCCCTCCTCAGGTCTGCTATCTCCTCATTCCACCAATACACGGGCCTTCGGTTGGAGAGATTTGCTTTGCGTGGCATCGAGGCGTTACACACTTGTATGATCACCTCGATCGTTCTGTCCACTAGCTTGTCCAAGTTGCTGTCGTCCGTCTGGTTAGCTACTTCTTCTAGTGCGTCTTTACTGGCAGTTTTTTTTCCTTTTAAACCTTTTGGTTCCAAGTTTTCTGTCGTGCGGTTTTCCGGGTGCTGCTTGCCGCGAGCGAGAACGTTATGTATTGATGGTCACTTCCGGTGTAGTCGTCGATGACTCTCCAGTCTTTGATTTTTGCGGACAGTTTTTCTGTCGCCAGTGAGATGTCTGGGATGGTCCCTGTGCAGCCCGGTCTCGTAAAAGTCGCTTTGTTGCCCGTGTTCAGAAGAGTTAGGTTAAGTCGTGCTGCCATTTCAAGGATGTGTCTCCCTCTGGTGTTTGTGTAGGGCATTCCCCACTCCAGGGCCTTGCCGTTGAAATCTCCGGCGACTAGGACTTCGCCTTGCATGGTCAGCAAGGTATCTTCAAGATGGTGAAGATGTTTTTCGAAGTCTTTGATCCGTTGGTTTGGGGTGAAATAGCAGCTGACGAAAGTGATACCTCTGCATCTTATCCAGGCGTAGCCTGCTCCGGCTCCCTGCCCTTTCACGTTCGTGCTGCGGGGTTCAGGCCTCCAAATTGCTGCGGTGCCCAGAGTGTCGGTTGTCCATTGTCGCTCGTCCATGTTGTTGTACTGTTCACTGATCACCACGATGTCGACCTTTTTCTCGAAGACAATTTGACGGAGGAGGTCATTTGCCGCTTTGCTTCGGTTTAAATTAGCCTGTAGAACCCGCACCATTTATTCCTCGAATCACCCTTGGTCTTCTTTAAGGCGTCCCTGAATGCTACGCAGGCTCCGAAACCTGTGCGATACGAGTGACTTGGGTTTGCCTGGCTTGCACATAGTATGCATTTCGCTGCGGCATTGCAGTCTACTGCTTTGTGGCCTTTTTCGCCACATCTATAGCAGATACCTTCTCTGTTGGGCCCCGTGCATTCTCGGGCGAAATGGCCATATCCCAGGCATCGATAGCAGCGAGTAACTGTCAGCCGTTGTATACTGCAGATGATCCATCCCACCTTAATATTCCCAGTCTTTAGGAGAGTTTTGGCATCGCTCTCATCTAGTTCCACAACAGCGAACTTCTGCTGTTTGATGTTAGCCTTCGAAAGGGAGACGAGGGCTTCCCTTTTCAGCTGCGGGATCGCCTGTCTTACTGCGTTCTCTACGTCTTCTTTCATTGTGAGAACGTCTAGGTCCCGAATTTCGAGGATGATTCGCGGCACGCCGCTCCTCACCGATCCAGTTTCTCCGAGTGCGGCCGTCAGCGCTTCCCTAAAATTTTTCCCGTTTTGAGCATCCCAATTCGATGGCCACATCGCCCGAACGGGTCTTTCGGATTGCCCGAATCTCGGTTTGCGTGTCCTCCGGGTTAACTTTCTCTTTCAACTGGGAGACCACTTCGGCGTATTGCACTCCCTCAGCCAGTTTGACAATTACCACTTCAGGGTGGTTCTTGCCTCCCTTCCTTCTGGTTTGGTCGCGGTTTTTTGTCTTATTTTCGCGCACCACCTTTCCGTTGTTACCCCGAAAAGGCCCTTTCGTCTTCTTTTTCTTGTGGGTTAGAATCCAGTCTTCCTTCTCTTGTCCCTCAGTTTCCTGGGGAACATCGTCTGCGGCTTCTTTAGCGGTCATCTGGGGAGCAACGGCGGTTTCAGCGACACGAGAGTCTTTTGTATAGACGTGCGCACCACGTTCAGTATGTTCGCTCTGGCTTCTCAGCTCTAGTGTACGCCCTCTAGCATTTCTTCCAGTTGTAGGAGGCCGTTTTTAATTAGCATCGCGGTATTTTTGGATACGGCGTCCTGCATGATTTTTAGCAGCTTCTGCATGTTTAAAAGGGCCTCCTCTTCTTTACTTCGCTGATCTAGCGTGGGCTGGGGCCGCAACGAGTCTCGAGTTTCGTTCGGTTCGTATACCCCGCTCGACTTGTGCGCTCTCGCCCTCGTTCCCGTCTTGGCCGCTGGGCAGCGATGCGTGCGCTTCGTCCTTTGCGGGATCACCGCTAGTTGCCGGCATCGTCACGGAGAAGACAAATACAAAATCGCGGTCTGAAGGACAGCTTCAAGGTCTGCCTCAAGGACCTGGCGTATCCCCGCGATATTACATCTGCGGTGTGTCGCCGGAGCCCACGTTTATTTCTGCCGAATCTATGCACTAAATGTGATCGAGTCCCACATACCTTGCATTAATTGTTGAGGTTGCACCATCAGATAACTTCGAAAATTGCAGGAGCACTCGCCGACACAAGTACACAAAATTTGTAATAATAATAATAATAATAATAATAATAATAATAATAATAATAGAAATAATGCAATAACCAATGGCCTAATATTTCTAGTAAATTATATATTCCCATCAGGTTCAATTGTTCAAAGCAATTGTACTCTAAGCACCTTAAATACTCAAAGCATCTAATTTACTATATACACAAACCAATTCTTATATTTTAGTGTACTGTTTAGGTATCTTTAAAAACATAATTATATCTGGTATTTTCAAATTACTAGTTTGAAATGCAAAAACTGTAAGCTTTGTACACAAGACTGAATCTTAATTAATCAAAATTAACAACTTAATAAGTCAATCAATCTAACAAGCACGGAAGCAAGCAACCAAGCAACTCCAATTAATTAATCTTGTGATGACCAGTTGAGGTACTTTGATAATGATTTTGGAGTTTTAAAATATAATGAATATTCTTGCTGTCTAATATTTAAATCATGAAATGTGTACTTTCCAGTTTCATATTCCACATGAGACAACTATCCAATTAGTTGTTAATTTAATTATTATGGTCAAGGTGTCAAAATGATTAAATGATCTTTTATCTTGCCTATTATTTATTTTTCTTTGCTAGTAATGTAGATTAGAAATCTTGGTAGTGAAGTTTGTATTAATTTACTAGTAGATGATCATTGCACTCTGGCAAACGTTTTGCATCTTGAATTCTTTAATGAATCCATCATGTTCATTTCTCAATTTCTGTGTATTTACCTATGCTTTTGAGAGACATTAAAATCAACTTGATTCATAATGAAGTACACAAACATTTTTGTGTTTCATTAAAAAATGTACCAACATGAAAAACGCTAAATTTTGAAAATAATTACTGGAGAGTCAAAACACCCCATCTTGTTTGCATCATTTTTTTCATACCTCAGAAGACCATTCTTGACATTCTTTTCAGATTACAGGGAGTTCAAATAAAACTGACACAATTCCTCTCTCTACTAAAACTGTGTAGGTTAAAAACAGACAAACTGATGTACACACACAAGCACATATAAAGCAACAATGCAGCAGGACATCCTTCCGGCACCATTGATCTCTGATGCAATCTGCAGGAACACTTGGAAGACAAGATTATCAAGACAAGTTACAGAATATTATGGACATGCAGAAAGAATCAAATATACATTAGCCTAAAATAATAATTAAATCAGTTATTGATTTTACCAAAATAAGAAAAATAATATAAATTATTAAAGAGGGGAGAAAAAGGAATTTTACAAATTGAAATGAAACAGTATTATATTAATTCATTCCCTATTGATTGACCCTTTGCATTTCTTAAAAATGATTGTCTGTAGAGTACTGACTAATTTTTAAAATAAGTTTATATTAGGCAAGAAAAAGGCAGAGGGTCAACAATTGGTTTCTTTTATATTCATACTTGAATCTCAATTCTAACTCCTAGCAATCAATTCATTGAAGAGAAACACAGAGGAATCAGTGGTTTCTTAAATTAGAAACCTGTCTTTTCTGACCTTTCTTATCTGATAAATAAGTAAACCCTGTTCAAAGTGATCTGTAAATGTTAATAAAATTATCCATTTAAGACATTTAGAATCTATTTACAATCTGTGGGTGAATAATAAGAATGGTGTTAAAAAATTTCAAATCTGTATTTAATGCTGTGACATATTCGTGAATAATTACTCAAATATGCAAAGAAGTATTTTTTCTACAAAATACAAAAAATGAGGGATTTTAAATATCACTATGTATGCATGGAAGTTAGCCTCTTTCTTCATATATCTAAAAAAATATGTCACCAACAAGGAATATTTTTTTGGCTTGGTGAAGTCAGTCACAAAAAAGACTTCACCAAATGTTCAGTATTGTTCTGATAATAATGAAGAGTGAAGATAAAATATGAAAATTAATATTAATGAAAATTATTGTTAATGAAAGAATTGATTCTCAAACAAACAATTCTCATGGAAGAGTAAAAAATGCAGAATTGTTTCTATAAGCTTTGGGTATCATGCCAAATGACTGCCTGAAATAAATAAGCAATACACAAATTATAAACTAAATAATATTGCTATCTTTTTTCAAGAAGTTTTATAAGGTGGCTAGTATTTGCAGATGTGTTCACACTTACATACACGAAGCACTAAACACAATTTTGAACATCGTCTTTATGATGACGGAAGAGTCAGAAGAAAGAAGCAGCAAAATGAAAGAACACAATAACTCACCAGTGGCTGCAGCGCTTCACTGCCTTCTTCATTCACCTCAATGAAAGCTTTCTGAACAACTTTGCTTACATACAGGCCTTTTTCTTTGGAAATGCCTGAGAAGTCAGCAAATTCAGGATCGAACATTGACTTCACACCCAACTATAGAAAGCCAAAAAGAAGCTCATGTTATTAAAGTAAAGTAAAATCCTACATGTTGATACGTGTATTATTATATCTTTAATATTATTAAGTAAGTAATCTATGTAAAGTATGTTGTATCATCATCATCATCATCATCATCATCATCATCATCATCATCATCATCATCGTCATCATTATCAACATCGTCGTAATCATCGTCATCATACTATTACTTTATCATATTACATACTACTACAATTATTATTATTATTATTATTATTATTATTATTATTATTATTACTATTATTACTATTATTATTATTATTATTATTATTATTATTATTATTATTATTATTATTATTATTATTATTATTATTACTATTACTATTACTATTATTATTTATTACTTATTACTATTATTATTATTATTATTACTATTATTATTATTATTATTATTATTATTATTATTATTAATTATGTGAAGTGAAGTGTGGTGAGGTGAAGTGCTATGGAAGCTTGCACGGTAAAATGTTCATGTTAATTCGTAAAGTTTGTAAATTTTGTATAGTTGTTAAGTTCTGTAATGTTTAATTAGTGTAATCTGTCACCAAGTTCCCAAACGTATTTGCAGAATTAGTAATAAACCTAAAAAAGTAGAACATAAACAGTATATTTATATAGTTCATTTTTATAGTTTCTTACTTTTTGAAGAGGTTCTACCAAATCCATGGTGGTTTCAATTTTAAAACGAGGTAGAGTTACTTCTACTTCCACATGATCTGTCTGTTTCAGTAAGTCAGCAATGTTAACAGAATGTAACTTTTTCTCCATCTCTTGAAGGCCATCCACCTCATTAGGCAATAAAATTACCATGAACATTGAGTCACCCTAAAACAAAGAAGTACAGCTTTGTTAAAATATGAATAAGTACAGTGTTTACATTGCCTTTATACCAGGATTTCAATGATTTAAATTAAGTGATTTACAACACATTTTAAATCAAATAATTCATACACAAAAAATCATTGATTTAAATTAAATATAAAATTTATTACTAAATGTTTTACAAAAATAAATTGATTAACAAATTTACAAATATTTTAAGGCAATAAAGAAAAGAATCACAAATTATAACATTGAAAGTATTTACTTATTAATAACAATAAACTCTAGCTTAATGCTAACAGCTTTTAAGAATTATTTAATTGTTTATGAAGGAACACTAATTTTGCTGCTTTTTCTGTTCCAAGTTGATTTCTAATTTTTGATTGGACAGGTCCAAATGTGGAAAATATTCGTTCTGTAGTAACTGAAGATGCTGACGTTAATAAATTTTGTTTTACAGTGTTCATTTCTTTTTCTGTAAAAAGTCTGTTTTTTGGCTTGCACTCTTTTCCCCACTCTATGGATGCAAGTTCTTTCATAATTGTTGGATCTAAAAGTGTTCCAGTAAATGGAGCAGTTCGCAATTCAAATTTCAAAATTTCTGTTAGAGTTCTACAACAATATTGTCGTAATTAGATTTTAAATATTCAAATACTTGTTCTTTTTTTGTTCCTTTAAGAGAAGTGTGTTCAAGATAATATTTCATCTTTTTCAAATATCTAATTATTTTTTAATATGTAAATTTAGATCAGATTTAAATAAAAAAAATCTAACTTTTTTTTCCATTGTGATTTTTAGTGACCCTGCTTTATACTTTAAAAACAACAAACTTCAATTTGAATCATAAATTTAATTACTACTTACAATGTATGGCATGACCAACAGTTTTGCTTTTAAATCCTCCAGCTCCAAATATCCAAATTTTTTTTTAATATGCATCATATCAACTTCCTTAGTTTGTGATGCTGTTATGTAGAAAGGTTCTTTGGAAGTTTTAGATGGATCAAACTGGTGTTTCCACTTCCCCTTAAAATACACTGCATTGATCAATACCATTTTTGTATCAGGAGTAATATCACCTAAAAAAATTCAAATGGAATATTAAAATTAATAAGCAAGACATCATCACCATTAATAACAATAACATTATTAATATTATTTACATCCACTTAAACTTTTGATTATCTGGTGATGCTCTCTATCCTTAGATAATACCATTGCTTTTTTAACCCTTAAGTCCCTTGACCAAGCCTCCACTCAATAGCTCCATTGTAGCTTGTAAGTCCGTTGCAGCTGAGAACATATTCCTACCTCTTGTGGCTCATAAGCCTGTGGCAGCACTTGAATTCTATTATAAGTACGGAGGTTTGGTGGCAGCCGGGTGGAGATCACATAGCAGCCCATTATGGAGCTTTCTCCCTTGGCATGCAGGCACATTCATCCCTCACATACACACACTGTTCACACAGGGAGAGGTCTGGGGTATTGAAGGTGACACTTGGTGTTTGGGATAAGCCTCACTATGTCACAACACTGAAGTGAACATTCAAGCCCCATGTAAGATTCGAACCCACAGACCCTCCAGTTCAGGTCTGCCATCGTAATCACTCTGCTAGGAGATCTGATGTATGCAAGATATTATAAAACTTCATTGCCACTTTGCAAAACTAATAACAATGAATGGTTTTAAGAAGTTCACATTTCAATGGGCTTAAAGATGGCAGAGGGAATTAAGTCTTCAAAGTGAGTTTGTAGAAAGGTGGACACAAAATTTTATTTCATAATTTTCAATCAGAGGGTATTTCAAAGCTATTAAATTCACAATACTTAATAGTATAAATTGTCATTTAGATTGTAGGTTTTGTCATTTCCACAAAAAATGAAAACTACCTTTACCTGATCATAACAGAATTATAGTTGAAAGTACAGACAGTTCAACTACTTTTATAAAATTTTTATTTAAGTAATCAAATAAATTAAGAGTAAATTAGAAATTCGGGTCAGCTTCAAACCACAGCATTCTTTCCTAGAACAAGGGATACCGGATGTCTCCTCCTTTTATGAATCCTTATTTTCAAGGTTCTGATCTGGTATTATCTCACAAGAATTTCGATCCAAAAACTAAACAATGAAGGAATGGATTTTCTCATTAATACAGTTCCAAAATCATTGACAACTTTACTGTTCCCTTTATTTTAAGCTCTTAACAACACAATGAACAATGAGGTATGATTATTTTTCAGTTCATCACTTACACTGAGTAATTTTACAGTATGCACAGTATATGTGTGAATCACCGGACAAGAACTTCAGGAGATGTATTATAAAGTCTTTTTTTTTTCCAACATGTTCAATCTATTGGAACTCATGTCTATGCTGATTAATTCCTTTTAAAAGAAGTTTAAGTTCAGAAAATTTGTAGCAAAAAAGGTACCACTTGTGGAATAAAAGTCGTGTACCTCACCAACACACATTCAACTTACAAACACCACAAAATGCAAAAACTTATGTGAAGAAAACTACAGGAGTATGACTTACTGAAGAATGAAAGAAATTATTCAAAAGTAATTCAGTCTGATATGTTTCTCCAAATCGATGGAACAAATAGAAATATAGCAAATGAATTTTTATTTTCTACAGAGTTTGTAAAAGAAATGCTGAACAAATTCCTACATAAATGATGAACTCTGAAATCAAACAAAGAGAATGTTGAGAGGAATGGCAATAACAAGAGTTTCTCTCTTTTCCAGCTTCTTTCTACATTGAACTGCATGACAATGTACATCTGCATCAAATGTGATAAACCCAAAGGTTGTAGGTTTCGCCTTTGCAGTTTATAATAGTTATTACACTTTTTTAATACACAACGGACAACTCCATTGATCATCATTCACAGTTTTACTCACAGTCTGGCTAACATGTGAAATAATTGGCTTCTTGTAATACATGTCATATTTCAAACATCAGCAGAAATACCTAAATTACAATTTTTTTTTTTTTTTTTCATTACAATATTAAAGCCAATTCTGAAGTGTTACAATTGTGAGAGATTGTAGAGGAATCACATATCTACAGCAAAATGTTGAAATTATGTTTAAAAGATGGTTTTGTATACATGAAGGAAATGCTTCTTCAAAGTAAACTGATAGTTTCAGAATTTTCAACTTCAATGCAATTAGTAGCTTTTGTAAAATTGAAGAAAGTGGTCTGGGAAGAAGTGAATCAATTAGTGTTGCACCTGTGTCCTCTTTTTGATATATTTTTGTTTGTTTGTTTGTTGTTATTGCTGTGTTGTGTTGTAAAAGCAATGATTCCTTTAATTTTGCTTTCCTTTCAGTTCTTAATTTCTGAAATTTTTTTTTTATTACCTATTTTTATCAAAAGGTCTTTCTGTTCATCAAGATTAGGTGGATTGCTTTTGTTTTTATTTTCATGGTCTTTTCAACTGTTGTCAAAACAAGTATACTAAATAACCTCTTCTATAATTTTATCATTTTTGTGAAAAAGGTACATGGAATATTACCCACTACAGACATTACAGACTAATGACAAAAAGTAAATTAAAAAGAAACAAACAACGCATCTATTGTTTCAGCACACAAATCATATACTTTATCAGTTACTCACCTTTTCCAAAAAGGTCTTTAATTTTATCATGGTCTGTTTTTCTACCCATGAATTCATTACAACTCTTGAACCTTCAGGGTTTCCAATAAAATTTACATTCTCAGCAGCAGCTAAAAATGATTTTTCTGCCACTAGTTGGAATTCTTGCTCAACTGAGAATGTTTGTTCACTATACACTTTATTTGCAATTTCCAAAGTCATGTCATCTGTACTCTGAAATATATATTAAATTATTTCAAAAATACATTTTTTTCAAAGAGGCACAGACCAGAATCATTCTGAAGAAAAACAACAAAAGAACTAAATTTTAGCATACATTTAAGACCCTAGATGTTTTGTGTATCTTCTAAAAATTTCAGTTTGTTGAGGCGCACAGTGTTACTCAATTTTTCCATTCACTTGGTTATATTTATGGCAAAGATTAAAAGATCCAATTTTATTTTTACACCCAACAAATATCAATCTGTCAAAATGTTTATAAATAAGGTTCACACACTTATGAAAGAAAAATTCTGTCTTGATTATTTGTGATCTCAATAGTTTTTTCAAAGTTTTCGAGCTACAGATTCACAAGCAATAATTTAAAATATACAAAAATGTGGGGGAAAATTACTAACTTGTAAGCTCTTCATGATAGCATTGTAGCCACTTTTTACAAGATTAACGTCACTAGGCAACTCCAGACCAGCAAGAATTTCTTCTGCAGTTTTCCTTGGCTCCCATGTGCCTAATGCCAAGACCACTTCAAGACTGGTAGGGAGAAGAAAACATTTCCAGGTTTTTCCCGAAGTATCTGAAACATAAAAATACATGAATTACTACACAAATTATCGATGCAGATTTATTCTCTAATTAATTACAGTACAGACAAAGTACTGTAATGATGCTGCACAAGAAGGCAATTTTTTGACAAAAAAAACTATTTTTGTGAAATGTTTTTTTGCCTCTAAATTAGTTAGGAAAAGTAATTATTGTTCCTGCATGTAGAAAGTAATTTCTCCTTCGTTTCTACTCAAATCTATGTTTTGTGGGTCCTTTATCAGAAAAATTGGTTTTTGGCAAAAGTATTAGACGCAGTTGAGGGGAAAAAAGTTTGACACCATTTTGAGAAAATTTTGAAAATATCCTAACCTACATGTGAAGTGCCCCTCAAAATCAAATTGTAGTTTCAAATTCAAATGGCCGCCAGGTTAGCCATATCGATTGGGGAATATAAAGTTTGCCGGTTAAGCCACTACACTTTTTCAGTTTGACAGACTATACAACATATTATACTTCACTGTCTGTTCATCCTTGGTTAAAACTAGCAACTGAGTCCTTCAAAGGATTTTCTTCAAAAATTTTATTCTCGAATTGACCTGAATGAACTCCAGGCCCTGTGAGTTGGAAAGGTATTTGGATTTTTGAAGGTACTACTTTACATGAAGCCTCAGAATTTTCAAAATTTTCCCAATAATGGCTCTAATTTTTAATTTTATTTAACTTCCCCTTGGATAGCGTAGAGAATGCTAAACAACAAACCAAAATTTCTTCTATGTCCATTCTACAATTACAATCTTACATTTTTCCTCAACAAAGTCTGTAGTTGAAAGACAAATCTTGAAAAAAAAGGTAACATACAATTTTTCGAAAATGTAAGTAGTTGGCGCGTTATTTGGGCGAAAAAAAGCCAATTAAAAAAAATTATTTTCTCAAAACCAATTTCAATTTTTAGTTTCTTGCTACAGCTATCGCGGTAGAGAGAAAGATAGGTAATGCTGCGCAAAAAAAAAGGCGAATTTTCGTCAGAAAAACTTATTACAGAGCCCTGGCAACGAAAAAGTGGATACAAATGCTAAATTTAGAAAACTAGTTGTACTAAAAAAGCATGTACTTTCTCGCCTTTTGTAATGGTTACATAATATTATTTATACCACAATTTCTATCCAGATTAATGCATCTCGGTCATTGTTTTTTGCAAAACCCATTACAAATCACAGAACATTTCGTGCGAAAATTAAATAGTTTCAAGTAATCGATTTTTCATTCAAAACTGTAAATATATTTCATACATTGAATTTAATGTATAAAGTATGTCAGTGTGTGGGGTCCATTCACCTTTAATTTTTCCATTTTTCATTTTTCAAAATGGCTAAGATTAAGCTGCTCTTCAAAATAAGACAACAAAAATGAATTTCAAAATTATTGGCCTATTTTTCTTCAGACGGTTTTTTCAAAAATATTAGAGAGCCTTTTTTTTAACGTATGAATGGAAACCTTTCTCAGTAAACGCGATGCGCTTTCCGATTGCAAACATGGATTTAGAAAATCAAAATCTACGGAAACAGCCATATTTTCTTTTCTTAAATATGTCGCCTCATCATTGGAGCGAAATGAAGCACATACTGGATTATTTTTAGTTCTCTCAAAAGCTTTTGATGTCATTGATCATGACATTTTACTTTCAAAATTACCTTCACATGGAATCGGTGGTATTACCCTAGATTGGTGATGTTCGTACCTTGAACAATGATCTCAGAGAGAGGAAATACCTTACTGGAATGATGGAACATTACGTACGCACCTTTCCGACTCTTTGCCCATTGCACGTGGAGTTCCTCAAGGATCGATTTTAGGCCCTATTCTGTTCCTACTTTACATAAACGATATGCCTCGATGATTCAAAGGAAAACGGTTCTCTTTGCAGATGATACTAACATCCTTTGCTATAAAGAAACCGTAAATAGTACAATATCAGATGTTTCAAATTGGTTCCGAAATAACAAATTAATAGTAAACGAAAAGAAAACGGTTTTAATGCAGTTTTCCATTTCAAATAAACCATTCTGTACTCCATTGAAAATGAACGGTGTACCATTGACTGATGTTAAGGCAACAAAATTTGTAGGTCTCTCAATTCAGTCAAACCTTAAATGGAACGTCCACTTAAATGAATCGAAGCCAAAATTAAGTTCATTTTGCTACGCGTTCAGAATTCTTTTAAATTCAGTCAGCCTTCATACTGCTGGTTGTATATTTTGCGAATGTTCATTCCCGCTGAGATATGGCATAATATTCTGGGAAATACATCTTATAGCTCCCAGACTTTTAGATTACAAAAATGAATTGTACGAATAATAACCAAATCCAACGCACATGGTTCATGTAAGCCTCTCTTCATTAATCTAGGAATTTTACCATTACCTTGTCTGTCTATTTACGAATCAAAATTTATTGCTTATTCCTTATTGCTCCTTTCAAAATTCAAAATTTATTGCTTATTTATCCTTGAAAATAGATTTTATTACATGGGAGTTTTTTGTTTTTTCTCCTTTCAAAATTTCAAAATTCATTGCTTGTTTATCCTTGAACATAGATTTTATTGCATGGAGTTTTTGTTTTTTTCTCCCTTTCAAAATTCAAAATTTAAGTAGTATATGAGTAAGTGTAGGGATCACAGAATTTGAAAATGTGCACACAATTCACTTTTCCCATAGCACGTCATACGCAGTTTTTAACTGTTTTTCTGACGTAAAATAAATAAATAAATAAATAAATAAATCAGTGGCTGTTGTCAAAAATGACTTGCTTAAGGGCGGGAATATATTTTCAGAAAATGCCGAAGTCTATTACTATAACACTCAACATAGAAATCATATTCACCAAGTGACAGTATTCAACAGCTCATTACAAAAAACTCGCATACAATACATGTACATTATTTTACAACTTTCTGTCAGATGACATTCAATGATTAATTCAATCGAAAAGTTTAAATCCCAAGTGAAATTGTTTCTGCTGCATAACTGTTTCCATACAATTAGAGACTATACTGAGCATCAAAATGTCATTAATTATAACAGTGATATTTAATGTGTTATTTACTGTATAATTCTAAACAACCTGTAACAAGTATTTTACTGTAGCTTGTGGGTCAATGACCCTCCATATCGATCAAGTTTTTCGTCGTTTCCCTGATCCATTGAGCAAATGCTGAGATGGTCCCTTGTTTTTGCTTCTGGACATCAATGTAACTTTATTATCTGTGCATGTCTTCTAGAATTCAGTGGGAAATTTAGTTATTCAGGTTATCATTCTCTACGATGTCATTGCAGGATGTATTATTCCTTGACGAAGGACACGATGGATAAGAGCCCAAAATTTATTGCTGATTTATACTTAGAAATAGATTTTATTACATCGGAGCATTTTTTTTTCCTGTTTTCAAAATTCTAGTAGTATATAGCTTAGTGTAGAGATCACAGAATTTTGAAAATGTGCCCAGTATACACTTCTCCCCCGAAAACACAGGTTTTAACTGTTTTTCACATAAATAGATAAATAAACATTATCATCATAAAAGGTAAAGAAGTATTTTAATATCAGGATATAAAGAATGTTCACCTCTACGGCAAAGAACCGGAAGCGACATTCAATTTTCATTTTGAATACACAGCTCCCCAATTTGAAACCCTCCACTGCTCTCATATATAGCAAAAAGGAGCTCAAGAATAACGAAGCAAAATCCTCTATTCATTATCTCATTTAACACAAAGGACCCAGTTTAAAATGAAATAACATAAATATAATATAAATATAATTAATGATATTAATAATTGATTGATTGATATGGGTTTAAGGGCGCTTCAACGGCTAAGGTCATTTGCGCCCGTGTCAAATTATTTTAAGACCAGTGCATAATATTGCAGTTCCAAGTTAACAATAAAAAATAAAATCTTTAATAGAAAGCAAAGTAAAACTGAGAAGGACGATCCTAATAAAAGGGTTTGGCAGAAAATTGCCAGATAGTTTTTGTCTAAAATCTGGCTAAAGCCAATAACTCGCATTACCATCTTCTCTCAGATAACGCTGCACAAGCCAGTCTCTCGCACAAAGCCACAAAGCTTGCACAGAGAAGATTCGACATTACTAAGAACCTCCGCAAGGGAGCAGCAAGGTCATGCCTTTGACGGCTCTCTTATGTTAACACAGTGTAAGAGAACATGCTCCACGGTAAGATCTATTTGCAGTATTCGCATATAGGGTGGGTCCCGTGGAGGAGATAACCGTGGAGAAATGGCAGTGACCAGCTTGGAGCGTGTTAAATGATCTCCTCTCGCTGAGCATCACGAGATGAGAAGGCCAACGATTTATGGAATCCGTGATTCTCGTGAGTTTAAAATCTGAGTTATGCCACTCTGTTTGCCATTCACTGCGGATAGAGCGTTTATAAACAGCTTAGTGTCTTCCGTGGGGACTGTGAAGATGTCTAATTCTCTTTTCTTCGAGGTAGACTTTGCTGCCTGGTATTTCATTTCCTCTTATTCCCACGTGTCCAGGGACCCAACAAAATACCAAAATATAGTGGTGGACCAAGAGATGGTGGATTTGCTCTTGGATGGTCATTGTCAGTGGGTCAAAAGACGCAGGAGGATATGGATTCAAGAGAGCTTTTGAATCACTGCAGACCACTACTTTCTTTAGTGAAATCGATCCAGCAAATTTAAGTGCCTCCAGAGCGCATACTTCTCTGTGGTATTGGGCACATCCGACTTTGCCGTTTGAGAGGAGCCATCGGTGTAAATAAAGTAATGGCCAGGATACGTAGATTTTATCACCTTAAAATTCGATAAGAATGTATTGGGGAGTTAAGGATTTAGGAAGGTTAGACAGTCTAAGATCTATTATCGGCGGTGTAGTTTCCAAGGAAACAACGTTTGGGGTTTCACAGGGTTGGGTAGTTTTATATGGAGCTTCTGTAAGAGCATATGGAGCGGCCACTCTGGGGATGGGGTATGACGTCTAAGCGCATATGAAGGCAGGTGGGTAGGATGGAGGACTGCTTGACGGGAGGAGTATCAACATTGATAATTTCGTGCCATAGGAGGCAATCAGAACATCCCGCCTTAGGCTCAGGATGGTTCTCCAGCCTCGCCAAAAGCATTCGATGCGACTCGCGGTAGGCGCCTGTACTAATCCTTATGCCAGCATTGTGTATGGTATTTAATGGCGAGAGTTGATGGAGACGCTGACCCATACACTATGCATCCATAATCCAAGATAGGGCGGATGAGAGTTCTATACAACGCAGTGATATTAATAAAATGAAATACTAAATAATTTACAAAATCTAACTTATATAGCATCCTACTGTGTAGCAACACGCTTTATTATACGATCACAAAGCGAGTAAATTGGGAGCGGACGACTATGTTTGTCGCTAAATTACACAAAAATACTCATACTTTCAAAAATTGAATATGACTTTACTTGATGTATTTGAGTGAACACAATTCATTAAGAAAAAAATGAATCTTCAGAACTGAGTTATAGGAAGATGCCAAAAAATTTGATGTTTCAATTTTCAAAAATCAGGCATTTTAATGACCTGAGACATGCACCATTTTCTTATGTGCTTTACGGTATCTGAGGTCTAAATTTAATAAAAAATGCGCTGTTAGAAAAAATGGTTTAAAGAAAACAAAAGGGGCTCAAGGTTCACCAGGGCCCTGGTGGGTAGGCCAGTGGCCATAGACCCATTCCATTAAATGCCAGAGATGCCACCCTGTAATGAGGTACTCTGACCGCTTGACAACAGTGGTCAAGAATAGAGTATGGTCAGCAAGCCCAGTCACTCTCCTCCTTGTGGTGGCACCTGCGTGCGCTCTGAGGTAAAACTCTGAGAGTAGCTAATGAGAAAAGGGCAAGCGCGAGTCTCCGGCGTTAAAACAGGAACACTGGGCTAAGAGAAGGAAAACCCTAACAGAAACCAAGGGTGGAAGGAGCTCTTAAGGCCTAGAGACACCAGTTCTTCTAGGGGAGAAAACCCTAAAGAAATCCTGCAGGCTAGAGGCAGCAAGGTTGGCAGCCCCAACCACCGTGCTAACCCTTCGCAGCGCCTGTAACGCAGCCAGGGGACATATTAACTTACTGATAAGCAAAGTTGTAATAAGCCATACTGACATTACAAACTTAGCAAGAAAATGGTATAATTCTTAATAGGAACATGGAATGTTAGAGGCGTTAACAACAAAGAAGCTGAACTTCTGGAGGAAATGAAAAGAAAGAAAACAAACATCATGGTTTCACAAAACAAAAGAAATGAAGAGGTTGAAAGATATAGATGACACTTTATATCATGGAGTAAAAAACCAAAGAGAACGCAGGAATTGCCATGATTATAGACAATAAAAGAAGGAAAAATATACACAGTTGTGTCAGAAAGAATCCTTTCCATCAGAATTAAAATAAAAAGGGGATTTCTAACTATTATTGGAGTGTATGCACCAGAAGAAGAAAGAGAAACAGAAACTAGCAAATTTTACAAATAACTACAAAAGGTTATAGATAAAACAAATCCCAATGATTACTTTGTTTTAAGTGGCAACTTCAACGCCAGAATTCACCGCAAACAAATTAAGAATGCAACCGTGACTGAAGATGAACAGACAGAAAATGAAAATGGAGAACTCAGATCTTTTGCAACCTTCAATAAACTAAGAATAAAGAAGTTTCTTCCAAAAGAAAGACATCCACAAATACACGTGGACTGCTAGAGGCTTAAAAATGATTATAGACTACTTTGTAGTAAATCAAACGATGGTACCGTGAGTCACAGCTACAAGATAAAGATTTAACAGAGATGTTTTAAAAAAACAGGAATGTTTTAATGGTAGTGCTTCTAAAATTTTAAACACTAAAGACAAGGAATTCAAAATCTCTACCAAACAAGATTAACACAGTATTTGTTGCAGAAAATAACAATGAAAATATTGACGAGGAATGGAATAAATTAAATATTGCGTTACAAAAGCTGCTTTGGAAACTTTAGGTACAAGGAAAATGAAGTTCAAGAGAAGAGTTTAAAATCTGAATGAAGAAATTGAAACAATTATAAAAAAAGAAAATGATTACTTAAAAAAAAACAAAATAGAATACAATAGGACACGAAATCTAGCAAAAAAGATAGTCCGACAGCCAACAACAATCTGGGAAAAATTTGTCTCAGACTTAGAACATGACATACATGGAGGACAATGGTCAGCATACAAAATTTTAAAATTTATGAATAAGGAAGAGAAAGAGGGAGCATACATTCCAAACAATATAAAAGATGAAGAATGGAAAGAACATTTCCAAAATGTAGGTACGATGATAATGCCCGTGAAAAAAATCAGACAAGAAAATCAAAACTGACCTGTTAACAATAGATGAGCTAGAGGTAGCAATTGCAACAATGAAATGTACAAAAACTTGTGGTCTGGATGAAATAGATTTAGAGCTATTTAAGTATGGTGGTACCCTTGCTAAATTCCGCCTCCTGCACCTTTTAAATATGTTCTGGTCAAAACATCATCTACCATTAGAGTGGAAGCAAGGAATGGTTACCTCTATCTATAAGAAAGGAGACAGAAATAACTGTTCCAACTAAGAGGTATTAGCTTGTTAAATATAGCTACAAAATATATGCTAAAATAATAACCAAGAGAGTCCAAGCAATTGTCAAACATATATGTCTAGAAAACAAAATGGTTTCAGGAAGGGAAGATCCTGTATAGATGGATATTCACCCTCAAACAGATCATTGAGTAACGTCAGAAATGAACCTAGAAAAAACCTTTTATTCATAGACCTGGAAAAGGCATTTGACAGAGTAAAAAGACAACACTCTGGTCAAGCATGGAAAAGAAAGGAGTACCCAGAAAATTAATAGAGGTAATAAAAAGCATGTATGATGAAACTCTCAAATATGTGAATGTTCTGAATACAAAGAGAAGAGAGTATTTTAAAATAAATCAAGGGGGTAAGACAAAGGTGCTCACTATCACCTTACTTCTCCCAAAATGGAAGAACAATATACACAATGAAGGAATTTCAATATACATTCATATGAAAGAGTCACTTCTCCCACATGCCGGAGGATGTAACCCAGAAAATATATATTCAAAAATGCAATAAAATCTTACTTCAATAACAGTAAACCATTACAAAGAGGTTATCGTTTACCTTGTTGCAATTTTCCTGTAAATTATGCCAGCCAAATTAAGTATTTAGAAATAAATTTTTAATAAAATTAAAAGTTTTTTCCACTCCCAAACTAGAACTTTTGAAGAAAGACACTTATGGAAAGATATATTTCTTTGAAATGAAATGGCAGAACCGAGGGGAATGGTAGAGCTAAAATGTCACTCCAGTTCAGTATAGTTTTATGCACTGACAGATCACACAATTGATGTTGAAAAGCTTCGCATTTTTGGTTTTAACCAAAACCAGAATTAAGTCATTTAAAAAGGACTTAATGACAAGTCATTTAACCAAAGTGTATACTACAACTTTGCGCTAAACCAATTTTCTACAACTTTGTAGTAAATTGTGATTGCTTTAAAGTTGTACTCAATATACTTTACTCTAAACCCATCACATTTTATCATTATTATTATAAATTTATTATGATTTTTAATGTATATGAGGTTTCCCCTCCCCTGGAAAAATCTATGGATACTCTTCTTTTAGAAGAGTTTAATCTAAGGATATGTATCGTTCACCTATTACACATTGCACTTCACATATTATCTTACATTAAAAATGAAACCTAAAAGCTATTTAAAGAAAATATAATTACCTTATACAACTTCAGTCCAAAGCGTTGGCTACTGCTAGCAATGACCTCCAAGGCCTTTTGATCTGATTCACTCATGGTAAATATCACCAAAAAGGATATCAGCAAAAACAGAAGTTGATCTGTAACAACACACATGATGTCAATCTTCAGGAAATTGATCCAGCAAATTAGAGGACAACATAAATGCATAAACCTGACAAAATACCTTGACAAATGTAAAATTTAAACATTAAATTTATCTCTCACAAAAATATTAAAATACTAACCAAACATGATTCCCCTTATTTTCAGCTCCCCAGGTTATACTGTCAAACAAACGCGTTCCGAACTGAATGTACAATCGTCTACGTTTTAAACTGTTTCAAACGACTTTTTTTAATTTACGGGCATTCCAATGCCTGATTCATAATATGAACTCAATAAATCATTTTCTATTTAAGAATATGGGAACGTCCAAACAAAAAAAACCTATTTTACGATTGAAGGTCCATGGTAGGATTAATCAAGGCGTCGCTGGCGGAGAGGTCAAGGTGACATTTTCTCAAATAATTTCAATTTTATTATAATTTAATACATAAATTAAATAGACGAGCGAGCAGTGGATTTACAGCCGTCTGTGACCGTCGAGGGAATCCTTGGTTCAATCAGCATTACAGAATTTATAGGTTTAGACTCGTTTTTCGTGATGAATTATTCTGTTTCGTGATGAATAGTTTAGAATTGAATTAATTAACAGCTGCGACATAACGTGACTTTTTAATGTTTCGCTTGTATCTTAAATCAATTGTGGTTTACATTAAAAGCTCCCGGGGGCAATGGAATTACTACTATAGTCGAGAACTTCTGTTGAGTTTCATTACCATTATCTAAAGAAATGTCTGAGGCACGTCCAGGACCTTCAAGTGATGCACCTAACACTCATATTAGTGCTGGCATACGGACTCAGTATTACGGAGCCTCGCCTCCGAGTGATTGAATCGGATCTCGCGATTACTGCGCTTCGCCGGTTATCTCCGATCATAGACATATAGTACTATATGACATATAGTACTATAGACTATATGTCTATAGTCTACTATAGTACTATATGTCTATAGTCTATGTCACCGATTCCTCCGACGGAGGAAAAAATGGAACTGGAGGAATCTGAGGTCCGGTTGCACTCGTTCACGCTGCGGAACTGGTTCAGTTCACTAAGCCAATCAGAATGCGCGCGCGTAGCGCTGGTATTGGCTCGATATGGAGCGCGGGGAATGAAGTGCATTGGAATATTACGGTTGGAACGTCAAATTTGCGTGCTACTTCAAAAGTTCGTGGAGTGTTGAGACGTTCAGTCAGTGTGTCTCTAGCATTTCGACTGTTAAGTTCTGAAATTTTTACAACTTTCAGCATGTCGAAAAGGCATTCCGATGTGTGGATACATTTTGCTATTGACGAAAGAACAACGAAATCTTGATTTTATTAATTTTCTTTAAGTTTTAATTACTTATTTGTTGGTAGCACCTGATGAGAAGCAGATTAGAGATTCACTAACTTAATTGCATACTCCTTTTGAGAAGTGAATCGAAAGCAATTCAAACATATATTTGTAGGTACAAGGCACCTGCGTTAAAAAAAAGTATTTTACTGTACTGACATGTCGAAACGGACCATCTCAACATGAGTTTACTAAAATATAATCCTGGAATCGCGTCTGTGAAATAAACTAATGTAATACTACGTTTCTAAAGACCTCCGGTTCATCGCAATAAACAATTATCAAATCTACCTCCCTTCTCCTAGAATATCGCGTAGGTGTTTCATTGCTGAAGTAATCTGAACCATACATGCGTTCATGTTTCATAGTGTCCATCCTCTTATCGTCCTTCCTGCATCCGCTGAGAAACTAAAGGTCAAGGGAACCAGAACCTATTCGTTAAAAGAAGTGTGTTCATTTGTGGGGATATTCATTTTGGAATTCGATGCGATCAATATGTGGTAATTATTTTCAACAAAGTGAGTTCAAAACTAATAATTTTGGATTTGAGGTCCTCCCTCATGGTTGATGCACCAAACATGACACACTGTTCCGATGGTTCTCGGCACTGAGGCCGCTGTGTCCGGCAATGCCGTAATCGAGGACGAACGCCACTGATACTACAGAAGTGTAATGGAAGTGTTGTCGGGGCGTTATCAGGGGGCGCCCTCCGCACCAGCCTGTTTTCTCGAGCACAGTGCTAGTAGTGGTCTACTGTACTTAGGTTTCCCTAACGTGGCGCCTGAGGGGCTTGTCGTCATCATGGAATATAGCACGACTTTTTGCGTCTTTCACGGTCCTGCCGCCGGATGTCGCATGATCGAGACCGTATCAAGAAGTGCTGCAAATCAAGCGACATTAGCGTCACTACCGAGAAAGACGCGGAAGGCCGTGCAATATTCCATCGTGAAGTTGTGTTCGGGACTTGTGTCCCTCAGGCGCCACGTTACGAAAACCCAAGTATACACGAATAATTTACAAAGAAATGTGGTCTCACACTCACTATATACATCTATCGTTCAGGAATGACATTTGTTTTGACTGACGGTGTGGCAAACGTCACTATTCTATTAAGCAGTTTAAACGCATTTTAGTAGAAGTTGCAGCAACTTGCTGAATGACACTGCACTAGGCAGATTATAAATCCGAAGGCTTCGGACTCCACTTTAAATGGACTCCACTTCTATTCCACTTTCAATGGAGGAGCAGGCCGGATAAAGGACGGAGCGGCAGCTCCCCAAAAGGTGCAAGAAGCTCTTTTGTTGTAAAAGACGGTACTGCGTAGTAAGTGGAATAGCGTAAAAAACATCGCATTTCTTGGAACAACGTTCTACTTATTACTTTTATTTGCGAAATCAGCGAATAAGAAAGTATGATCATGAACCTAAAACATGTTACTATACTGGTGCTTAAAAGGGCCCGATCCAGGAAAAAATTCTGGAATTTTTCAAACGGTTCTATACGTTTCGAGAGTGTGAATTCGAATTTGGTGCCCCCCATCTCAAAACGTCGGCTTCACAGAGAAAATTGCAAAAACATTTCACCGTCTTTTTATTTTTTCGATTATATCTTCAAAACTATGCGTTTTATCGAAACAATTAAAGTAGATAAAATGTCCTACAAAGTGCATACATTAACTTGAAAATTTCTGAAAAACTGTTTAAGCATTAGAACGCACTAAAAACCAGTTCCTTTTTGGGCCTCTGCAGAGTTCTTCTGCTTTCGCCATGGCCAAAGCCGGAGAATAGCTCTTTCCAGTCATCCTATCTCCTTTCTCAGAAATTAAGTTAATGTATGCATTTTCTAAGAAATTTTATCTACTTTAATTTTTTACATAATTGTTTCGATAAAACGGGTAGTTTTGAAGATATAAGCGAAAAACTAAAAATAAGGCAACATTTTTAGGGTGTTTTGCAATTTTCTCTGTGAAGCTGACATTTTTTGACATGGCAAACATCAAATTCGATTTCTACACCTCAAAACATATAGAACCGTTGAGCAAAGAAACTTCCGGAAATTTTTCCTGGGTCAGATACCTTTTGACTGGACTATATAGCGTCACCGAAACTAACGAAACAAATAACACTATATTTCCTCAAAGGAAGAAATATCACCAGCTACTGTTACTAAGCCTCTAGGGCACCGGCTGATAACAGGAACAAAATGCCCTTTGAAAAAAGACTTTAATCAAAGTAAGAGTAGGTGTGCCAAAAGAAGTTGAGAATACCAATGCAATAGTCCATCACCGCACCAAAATGAAATAACATGATTCTTGCCGTGCATTCAGGTAAATGTAGAATGAATTGATCAAGAGGGCTAGAAACGAGCTATTCTAGTCCTCTTGTTATAATATAATTTTAAGTATTTCACATTCCGATGTGCAGGTAGGAACTCAGGGGAAAAAGGTGACGGAAATCGTTCTGACGTAAACTGAAACTAACATGTTGTGCGACAGAATGGCACAGACTTCCTCGTACTACTTAGTTTTCTAATTTCTTTGCTCTGGGCTTGCTTTTTGGCCTTTCATCAGAAAGTATCGTTTTAGCGTAAATATTGTAAATACGAAAATTGAAGCTCTATTTCACAGCAAATTTTAAGATTTCGAGAAACTTCACTGAAAATTATTTGAAGCACTTCTACTCACAAATGCAATAATGTATACAAATCGCTGGAAATGTTCGTATTAACGACGAAATAGATATTTAGAAGAAAAAAACATTTACGTAATTTTTTAAGGAAACAAAAGAATAAAAAATGACGTATATCACTTTCAACAGTGAATTTAG
>CAXIVR010000002.1:36652667-36667840 GCA_964035755.1 Teleogryllus oceanicus
ATAGTGAATAGACGGGAATCGCCTCTTTTTTCGAAGTTTTGACCTAGGATTTTCTCATTTTTTGCTGAATTTACGAAAAAATGCTTTAAATAGAAGAGTTCTCTTTCAAAATTTTAATTACAATCGTATTTTTAGTAACGACGGTAGTTTTGATAATTGTTACTATGTAAACGAAATTGAAATCTTTAAATGGCTGTTTCTCGTAAACTATAAGCCCTACGAGGCTGAAATTGCCATAGTGAATAGACAGGAATCGCCTCTATTTTCGAAGTTTTGACCTAGGATTTCCTCCTTTTTTGCTGAATTTACGAAAATATGCTTTAAATAGAAGAGTTCTCCTTCAAAATTTTAATTACAATCGTATTTTGTAACGACGGTAGTTTGATAATTTTTACTATGTAAACAGAAAGTGAAATAATTAAACGGCTGTAACTCGTAAACTATAAGCCCTACGAGGCTGAAATTTCCATAGTGAATAGACAGGAATCGCCTCTTTTTTCGAAGTTTTGACCTAGAGATTTTCTCATTTTTGCTGAATTCATTTTTGCTGAAGTTAGAAAAATGCTTTAAATAGAAGAGTTCTCTTTCAAAATTTTAATTACAATCGTATTTTTAGTAACGACGGTAGTTTTGATGATTATTTACTATGTAAAACGAAATTGAAATCTTTAAATGGCTCTATCTCGTAAACTATAAGCCCTACGAAGCTGAAATTTCCATAGTGAATAGACGGGAATCGCCTCTTTTTTCGAAGTTTTGACCTAGGACTTTCTCATTTTTTGCTAATTTACGAAAAAATGCTTTAAATAGAAGAGTTCTCTTTCAAAATTTTAATTACAATCGTATTTTTAGTAACGACGGTAGTTTTGATGATTATTTACTATGTAAACGAAATTGAAATCTTTAAATGGCTCTATCTCGTAAACTATAAGCCCTACGAGGCTGAAATTTCAAGTAAATAGAGGAATCGCTCTTTTTTTCGAAGTTTTGACCTAGGACTTTCTTAATTTTTGCTGAATTTACGAAAAAATGCTTAAAAAGAAGAGTTTCTTTCAAAATCTTTTAAATTTCATTCGTATTTTTAGTAACGACGTAGTTTTGATTATTTTTACTATGTAAAGCAAATTGAAATCTTTAAATGGCTGTATCTCGTAAACTATAAGCCCTACGAGGCTGAAATTTCCATAGTGAATAGACGGGAAAGCCTTTAGAGGCTGAAATTCATAGGAATAGACGGGAATCTGCCTCTTTTTCGAAGTTTGACCTAGCATTTTTAATTTTTGCTGAATTTACGAAAAAGCTTTAAATAAAGAGTTCTCTTTCAAAATTTTAAATACAATCGTATTTTTTAGTAACGACGTAGTTTCAATGGTTTTACTATGTAAACGAAATTGAAATCTTTAAATGGCTGTATCTGTAAACTATAAGACTACGAGGCTGAAATTTCCATAGTGAATAGACGGGAATCGCGTCTTTTTTTCGAAGTTTTGACCTAGGGATTTTCTCATTTTTAGCTCAATTTACGAAAAAATGCTTTAAATAGAAGAGTTCTCTTTCAAAATTTTAATTACAATCGTATTTTTAGTAACGACGGTAGTTTTATTTTTTTATTATGAAAACAAAATTGAAATCTTTAAATGGCTGTATCTCGGAAACTATAAGCCCTTCGAGGCTGAATTCATAGTGAATAGACGGGAATCGCCTCTTTTTCAAGTTTTGACCTAGATTTTCTCATTTTTGCTGAATTTACGAAATGCTTTAAATAGAAGGGTTCTCTTTCAAAATTTTAATTACAATCGTATTTTTGTAACGACGGTAGTTTTGATTGATTTTACTATGTAAAAAATTGAAATCTTTAAATGGCTGTATTCGTAAACTATAAGCCTTACGAGGCTGAAATTTCATAGTGAATAGAGAATCCCTTTTTCGAAGTTTTGACTAGATTTCTCATTTTTGCTGAATTTAGAAAAATGCTTTAAAAGAAGAGTTCTCTTCAAATTTAATTACAATGTATTTTTAGTAACGACGGTAGTTTTGATGATTTTTCACTATGTAAACGAAATAGAAATCTTTAAATGGCTGTACTCGTAAACTATAAGCCTACGAGGCTGAAATTTCCATAGTGAATAGACGGGAATCGCTCTTTTTCGAAGTTTTGACCTAGCATTTTTAATTTTTGCTGAATTTACGAAAAAGTTTAAATAGAAGAGTTCTCTTTCAAAATTTTAATTACAATCGTATTTTTAGTAACGACGGTAGTTTTTATTATTTTTTACTATGTAAACGAAATTGAAATCTTTAAATGGCTGTATCTCGTAAACTATAAGCCCTACGAGGCTGAAATTTCCATAGTGAATAGATGGAATCGCTCTTTTTCGAAGTTTTGACCTAGATTTTCTCATTTTTGCTGAATTTACGAAAAATGTTTAAATAGAAGAGATTCTTTCAAAATTTTAATTACAATCGTATTTTTAGTAACGACGTAGTTTTGATTTTTTTATATGAAACAAATTGAAATCTTTAAATGGCTGTATCTCGTTAAATATAAGCCCTACGAGGCGAAATTTCCATAGTGAATAGACGGAATCGCCTCTTTTTCGAAGTTTTGACCTAGGATTTTCTCTTTTTGCTAAATTTACGAAAAATGCTTAAATAGAAGGGTTCTCTTTCAAAATTTTAATTACAATCGTATTTTTGTAACGACGGTAGTTTTTATTTTTATATGTAAACAAATTGAAATCTTTAAATGGCTTAATCTCGTAAATTAAAGCCTACGATGCTGAAATTTCCATAGTGAATAGACGGAATCGCCTCTATTTTCGAAGTTTTGACCTAGGATTTTCTCTGTTTTTGCTGAATTTACGAAAAATGCGTTAAATTGAAGAATTGTCATTCAAATTTTAATTACAATCGTATTTTTGTAACGATGGTAGTTTTGATTATTTTTACTATGTAAACGAAATTGAAATCTTTAAATGGCTGTATCTCGTAAACTATGAGCCCTACGAGGCTGAAATTTCCATAGTGAATAGACGGAAATCGCCTCTTTTTTCAAAGTTTTGACCTAGGATTTTTTAATTTTTTGCTGAATTTACGAAAAATGCTTTAAATAGAAGAGTTCTTTCAAAATTTAATTACAATCCTATTTTTAGAAACGACGGTAGTTTTGATTATTTTTACTATGTAAACGAAATTGAAATCTTTAAATGGCTGTATCTCGTAAATTATAAGCCCTACGAGGCTGAAATTTCCATAGTAAATAGACGGGATTCGCCTCTTTTTTCGACGTTTTGACCTAGGATTTTCTCATTTTTTGCTGAATTTACGAAAAATGCTTTAAATAGAAGATTTTCTTTCAAAATTTTAATTACAATCGTATTTCTAGTAACGACGGTAGTTTTGATGATTTTTACTATGTAAACGAAATTGAAATATTTAAATGGCTGTATCTCGTAAAGTCTAAGCCCTACGAGGCTGAAATTTCCATCGTGAATAGACGGATATCGCCTCTTTTTCGAAGTTTTGACCTAGGATTCCTCATTTTTAGCTCAATTTACGAAAAAATGCTTTAAATAGAAGAGTTCTCTTTCAAAATTTTAATTACAATCGTATTTTTAGTAACGACGGTAGTTTTCATTTTTTTTATTATGTAAACCAAATTGAAATCTTTAAATGGCTGTATCTCGTAAACTATAGGCCCTACGAGGCTGAAATTTCCATAGTGAATAGATGGCAATCGCCTCTTTTTCGAGTTTTGACCTAGAATTTTCTCAATTTTGCTGAATTTACGAAAAAATGCTTTAAATAGAAGAGTTCTCTTTCAAAATTTTAATTACAATCGTATTTTTAGAAACGACGGTAGTTTTGATGATTTTTTACTATGTAAACGAAATTGAAATCTTTAAATGGCTGTATCTCGTAAACTATAAGCCCTACGAGGCTGAAATTTCCATAATGAATAGACGGGAATCGCCTCTTTTTTCGAAGTTTTGACCTAGGATTTTCTCATTTTTTGCTGAATTTACGAAAAAATGCTTTAAATAGAAGAGTTCTCTTTAAAATTTTAATTACAATCATATTTTAGTAACGACGTAGTTTTGATTATTTTTACTATGTAAACGAAATTGAAATATTTAAATGGCTGTATCTCGTAATCTATAAGCCCTACGAGGCTGAAATTTCAATAGTGAATTGACGGGAATCGCCTCTTTTTTCAAAGTTTTGACCTAGGGTTTCTCATTTTTTGCTGAATTTACGAAAAATGCTTTTAAATAGAAGAATTCTCTTTCAAAATTTAATTACAATCGTATTTTTAGTAACGACCGTAGTTTTGATAATTTGTTACTATGTAAACGAAATTGAAATCTTTAAATGGCTGTTTCTCGTAAACTATAAGCCCTCCGGGCTGAAATTTATAGGAATAGACGGAATCGCCCCCTTTTAATTTTTACCAGGTCTTTTTTGCTGAATTTAAAAAAGTTTTAAAAAAAGCCCAAAATTTTAAATTTAAAAAGTTTTTTTAACACGTGTTTTTTGTTTTTCCTTTTAACGAATAAATTTAAAAAATTGTAAACTATAAATATGAATTGAAAAAGGAAAGCGGAACGCCCCTTTTTAAACCTGGATTTTTCATTTTTTTAAATTTTAAAAAAGTTTTTGAAAAGCCTTTTAAAATTTTAATAAACCATTTTTTTTAACAAATTTTTTAGATTTTTTCTAGTAAAACAAATTTAAAACTTAATTGACGTAAAAATTCCCTAGGCTGAAATTTATAGTAATGGGGGGAACCCCTTTTTTAAAATTTTTACCAGGATTTCCATTTTTTTTTGAAATTTGGAAAAAAAGCTTTAAATAGAAGAGTTCTTTCAAAAATTTTAATTACAATCGTATTTTTAGTAACGACGGTAGGTATTGTTATTTTTTTCTATTTTAAAAAAATTGAAATCTTTTAAATGGTGTATCTCGTTAAAAAAAGCCCCACGGGCTGAAATTTTATAGTGAATAACGGGAATCCCTCTTTTTCGAAATTTTGACTGGGGTTTTCTATTTTTAGCTCAATTTACGAAAAAAGCTTTAAATAGAAAGTTCTCTTTTAAAAATTTTTAAATTTCAATCTATTTTTTTTAACGACGAGTTTTCATTTTTTTTTTTATGTAAACCAAATTGAAATCTTTAAATGGCTGTATCCGTAAAAAACCCGGCCCTACGAGGTGAAATTTCCATATGAATAGATGGGAACCGCCCTTTTTCGAAGTTTTTACCTAGGATTTTCAATTTTTCTGAATTTACGAAAAATGCTTAAAATAGAAGAGTTTTTTCATAATTTTAAAAAATCGTATTTTGAAACGACGGTAGTTTTATGATTTTTTTCTATGAAACAAATTGAAATCTTTTAAAAGGCTGTACTGAACTATAAGCCCAGATGAAATTTCCATATAATAGACAAGAATCGTCTTTTTTAAATTTTGACCTAGGGTTTTCTCATTTTGCAAATTACGAACGGGAATCGCTTTTTTTTCAAATTTTGACCCAGGGTTTTCTATTTTTTTTCTGAATTTAGAAAAATGCTTTAAATAGATGTTCTTTTCAAAATTTTAATTACAACATCTTTTTTTAACAGGGGTTTTGATTATTTTTTACTATTTAAAAAGAAATTGAAATATTTCAATTGTATTCGTAAACTATAAGCCCCAAACCCGAAATTTCCATATGAATAGACGGAACGCCTTTTTCGAAGTTTTGACTAGGATTTTCTCTTTTTTGCTGAATTTACGAAAAAAAGCTTTTAAAGAAGAGTTTTTTTCAAAATTTTAATTTAAAATTTTATTTTTTTTAAGACGGGAGTTTGATTATTTTACTATGTAAACGAAATTTAAATCTTTAAATGGCTGTATCTCTAAAAATAACCCAGAGGCTGAAATTTCCCTAGTGAATAGACGGGAATCGCCTCTTTTTCAAGTTTTTACCAGGATTTTCTATTTTTTTGAATTTACAAAAACCCCCTTTTAAATTAGAAAAGTTTTTTAAAATTTTTATTACAACGCATTTTTTGTAACGACGGTGTTTAGATGATTTTTTTTATGTAAACGAAATTAAGTCTTTTAAAAGGCTGTATTCAAAATAAAGCCCTACGAGGCTGAAAAATTTCCCTAAAAAGAAGGGAATGCCTCTTTTTCAGTTTTGACCAAGACTTTAATTTTTAGTTTACGAAAAAAAGCTTTAAAAGAAGAGTTATTTTCAAAATTTTTTAAAACAATCGTATTTTTTTTAACGACGGGAGTTTTGATGATTTGTTACTATGTAAAGAAATTGAAATCTTTAAATGGCTGTATTTTAAACTTGAGGTAAGGCTGAAATTTCCCTAGTAAAAGACGGAATCCTCTTTTTTGGGTTTTTAACTAGGGTTTTCTCATTTTTGCTGAATTTAAAAAAATGCTAAAAAAAGAGTTCTCTTTCAAAATCTTAATTAATTTGTATTTTTAGTAAAAGGTTTTAATTTTTTTTTATGTAAAACAAATTGAAATCTTTTAAAAGGGTGTATCTTGTAAACTATAAGCCCTACAGGCTGAAAATTTATAATGAATAGAGGAATCCCTTTTTTCAAAATTTTGACCTAGGATTTTATCTTTTGCTGAATTTAAAAAAATGATTTAAAAAGGGTTTTTAAAAAATTTTTAATTACAATGATTTTTAGTAACGATGTTTTTTTATTTTTTTCTGAAACAAAAAACCCAAATGGCTGTATCTCGAACCCTTTAACCCACGAGGCCTTTTATAGTGAAAGAGGAATTTTTTTTGAAATTTGACCTGATTTTTATTTTTGGAATTTAAAAAAATTAAAAGAAAGCCCAAAAAATTTTTAAATTTCAACATTTTTTGTAACGACGGGAGTTTTTATTATTTTTACATGTAAACGAAATTAAATCTTTAAAGGGTGATCTTTAAAAATATGCCCCACAGGTGAAATTTCCCTAGTGAATAGATGGGAATCGCCTCTTTTTTTGAAGTTTTGACCTAGATTTTCTTATTTTTTGCTGAATTTACAAAAAATGCTTTAAATAGAAGAGTTCTCTTTCAAAATTTTAATTACAATCGTATTTTTAGTAACGACGGTAGTTTTGATGATTTTTACTATGTAAACGAAATTGAAATCTTTAAATAGCTGTTATCGTAAACTATAAGCCCTACGAGGCTGAAATTGCCATAGTGAATAGACGGGATCGCCTCTTTTTCGAAGTTTTGACCTAGAATTTTTCATTTTTTGCCGAATTTACGAAAAAATGCTTTTAATAGAAGAGTTTCTTTCAAAATTTTAATTACAATTGTATTTTTGTAACGACGGTAGTTTGATTTATTTTACTATGTAAACAAAATTGAAATCTTTAAATGGCTGTAACTCGTAAACTATAAGCCCTATGAGGCTGAAACTGAAGTGAATAGACATGAATCGCCTCATTTTCGAAGTTTGACTAAGATTTTCTCATTTTTGCTGAATTTCCGAAAAAATGCTTTAAATAGAAGAGTTCTACCTAAATATTTAATACACGTATTTTAGTAACGACGGTAGTTTTGATGATTTTTATATAAACCAATGAAATCTTTAAATGGCTCATCTCGTAACTATAAGCCCTACGAGGCTGAAATTTAATGAATAGACGGAATCGCCCTTTTTCGAGGTTTTGACCTAGATTTTCTATTTTTCTGAATTAGAAAAATGCTTTAAATAAAGAGTTCTCTTCAAATTTTAATTACAATTGTATTTTCTGTAAGACGGTAGTTATGATTATTTTTACTATGTTAACGAATTGAAATCTTTAAATGGCTGTATCTCGTAAACTATAAGCTCAGAGGCTGAATTCAAGTGAATTGACGGGAATCGCCTTTTTCAAGTTTTGACTAGGACTTTCCATTTTTGCTGAATTTAGAAAATGCTTAAATAGGAGTTCTGTTTCAAATTTTAATTACAATCGTATTTTGTAACGACTTTAGTTTTGATTATTTACTATGTAAACAAAATTGAAATCTTTAAATGGCTGTATCTCTTAAACTATAAGCCCTACGAGGTTGAAATTTCATAGTGAATAGACGGGAATCGCCTTTTTTGAAGTTTTGACCTAGGATTTTCTAATTTTTGCTTGAATTTCGAAAAATGCTTTAAATAGAAGAGTTCTTTCTCAAATATTTAATTACAATCGTATTTTTAGTAACGACGGTAGGTTTTGATGATTTTTTAATAAGTAAACGAAATTGAAAGAATTAAATGGCTGTATCTCGTTAACTATTTCACGAGGCTAAATTTCCATAGTGAATAGACGGGAATCGCTCTTTTTCGAAGTTTTGACCTAGGATTTTCTATTTTTGCTGAATTTACGAAAAATGCTTTAAATAGAAGAGTTCTCTTCAAAATTTAATTACAATGTATTTTTCTGTAACGACGGTAGTTATGATTATTTTTACTATGTTAACGAAATTGAAATCTTTAAATGGCTGTATCTCGTTAACTATAAGCTCCTACGAGGCTGAAATTTCATAGTAAATAGAAGGGAATCGCCTTTTTTCGAAGTTTTGACCTAAGACTTTCTCAATTTTTGCTGAATTTAGAAAAAATGCTTTAAATAGAAGAGTTCTCTTCAAAATTTTAATTACAATCGTATTTTTGTAACGACGGTAGTTTGATGATTATTTACTATGTAAACGAATGGAAATCTTTAAATGGCTGTATCTCGTAAACTATAAGCCCTACGAGCTGAAATTTCTAGTGAATAGATGGGAATCGCCTCTTTTTCGAAGTTTTGACCTAGGATTTTCTATTTTTGCTGAATTTACGAAAAATGCTTTAAATAGAAGGGTTCTCTTTAAAATTTTAATTACAATCGTATTTTTTTAACGACGGTAGTTTTGATGATTTTTTACTATGTAAACGAAATTGAAATTTTTAAATGGCTGTATCTCGTAAATAATATAAGCTCCTACGAGGCTGAAATGTCCATAGTGAATAGACGGGAATCGCTCTTTTTTCTGGAAGTTTTGACCTAGGATTTTCTAATTTTTGCTGAAATTACGAAAAATGCTTTAAATAGAAGAGTTCTCATTCAAAATTTTAATTACAATCGTATTTTTAGTAACAACGGTAGTTTTGATTATTTTTTACCATGTAAACGAAATTGAAATCTTTAAATGGCTGTATCTCGTAAATTATAAGCCCTACGAGGCTGAAATTTCCATAGTGAATAGACGGAATCGCCTCTTTTTCGAAGTTTTGACTAGATTTTCTCATTTTTTGCTGAAATTACAAAAAATGCTGTATATAGAAGAGTTCTCATTCAAAATTATAATTACAATCGTATTTTTAGTAACGACGGTAGTTTTATTATTTTTACTCTGTAAACGAAATTGAAATTTCAAATGGCTGTATCTCGTAAACTATTAGCCCTACGGGGCTGAAATTTCCATAGTGAATAGACGGAATCGCCTCTTTTTCGAAATTCTGATTAAGGATTTTCTCATTTTGCTGAATTACGAAAAATCTTAAATAGAAGATCTCATTCAAAATTTTAATTCAATCGTATTATTAGTAACGACGGTAGTTTGATTATTTTTACTATGTAAACGAAATTGAAGTCTTTAAATGGCTGTATCTCGTAAACTATAAGCCCTACGAGGTTGAAAATTCCATAGAAAATAAAGGGAATCGCCCTTTTTTATGAATTTTGATCTAGGTTTATCTCATTTTTTGTTGAATTTATGAAAAATGCTTTAAATTGAAGAGTTCTCATTCAAAATTTTAATACAATCGTATTTTTAGTAATGACGGGAGTTTTGATTATTTTTACTTTGTAAACGAAAATGGAATTAATAAATGGCTGTATTTCCTAATCAATTAGACCTACGAGTCTAAAATTTCCTAAGCTGATAAAGGGAAATCGGTTTTTTTTAAGTTTTGTCCTAGGATTTTCATTTTTTCTGAATTTACGAAAAGTATTTTAAATGGAAGAGTTATCATCAAAATTTTAATTACATTCGTATTTTTAGTAACGACGGTAGTTTTGATTATTTTTTACTATGTAAACGAAATTGAAATATTTAAATGGCTTTTATCTCGTAAACTATTAGCCCTATGAGGCTAAAATTTCATAGTAAATAGAGGGGAATGTCTCCTTTTCAAAGTTTTAACTCGGATTTTCTAATTTTTACTGAATTTACGAAAAAATGCTTTAAATAGAAGATTTTATAGATTCCAGAAAGAAGGAAATGTTAAAAAATTCTGAAAAGCACCTTCCTAACTAGAAACCTCTTAGCCATTAAAATAGTATTGATTGTTTCTTCATACTCAACGCTTTGAATGTTACAAAATCATGAAAAATTCTTCAAAAATAAGTTTAAAACTTCGAAAATAGAGCAGATTATTAATATTCTGCGATGCAAATTTAAGCGTCGTAGGGCTATTAGTTTGAGAGATACAGCCGTTTAAATATTCCAAAAGAACGAAATGTTAAAAGTTATGAAAAGCTCCTTCCTAACAGGAAATTTCATAGGATTACAATAGTATTGATAATTATTCCATCTTAGCTTTGAATTTTACAAAATCATAAAATGCTTTTAAGAATAAGTTTAAAACTTCGAAAATAGAGCAGATAATTAATATTCTGCCAAGCATACTTCAGCGTCGTAGGGCTAATAGTTTAGGAGATACAGGCGTTTAAATATTCTAGAGAGAACGAAATGTAAAAATGTTCGGAAAAGCTCCTTCCTAACAGGAAATTTCATAGCGATTACAATGGTATTGATTATCATTCCATCTTAGGCTTAGAATTTAAAATATCATGAAAAAATTTTTCAAAATAAGTTTTAAATTTTGAAAATAGAGGAGATTATTAATATTCTGCCATGCAAATTTTAGGTCGTAGGCTAATAATTTAGAGATACAGCCGTCTAAAGATTCCAGAAGGGAACGAATTATTAAAAAGTTCTAAAAAATCCTTTCTAACTGGAAACTTCAGCTATTACAATAGTAATGATTTCTTTCCATCTAAGGCTTTAAATTTTACAAAATCATAAATTATTCTTTAATAATAAGTTTGAAACTTCGAAAACAGATTAAGTTATTAATATTCTGCCATGAAAATTTCAGCGTCGTAGAAATAATAGTTTAGAAGATACAGCCGTTTAAAGATTCAAAAAAGAACGAAATGTTAAAAAGTTTTGAAAAGCTCTTTCCTAACAGGAATTTAATAGCGACTACAATAATATTGCCTATTATTCCATCTTAGGCTTTGAATTTTACAAAATCATGAAAAATTCCTTAAGATTAAGTTTGATACAAAAAAAGAGCAGATGATTAATATTCTGCCGTACAAATATCAGCGTCGTAAGGCTAATAGTTTAAGAGATACAGCCGTTTAAAGATTCCAGATAGAACGAAATGTTAAAAATTTCGAAAAGCTCCTTCCTAACTGGAAATTTAGTAGCGATTACAATAGTATTGATTATTATTCCATCTGAAGCTTTGAATTTTACAAAATCATAAAAATTTTTTCAATAATAAGTTTAAAACTTCGAAAATAGAGCGGATTAATAATATTCTGTCATGCAAATTTTAGCTTCGTAGGCTAATAATTTGAGATACAGCCGTTTAAAGATTCCAGAAAAAATGTTAAAAAGTTCTGAAAAGCTACTTTAACTGAATATTTCATAGCGATAACAATAGAATTGATTATTGTTTCATCTTAGGTTTGAATTTTGCAATATAATGAAAAATTCTAAAAAGTAAGTTTGAAACTTTGATAATAAGGCAGATTATTAATATTCTGCCATGCAAATTTCAGCGTCGTAGGGGGTAATAGTTTAGAGATACAGGCGTTTAAATATCCCAAAAAAGAAATGTTCAATAGTTCGGAAAGCTCCTTCATAACTGAAAATTTTATAGGATTTAAAATATGTTATTATTCCATCTTAGGCTTTAAAATTTTTCAAAATGAAGAAAATTCTTCAAAATAAGTTTGAAACTGAAAATAGAGGGGAGATTATTAATATTTTACATGCAAATTTTAGGTCGTAGGCTAATAATTTAGAGATAAGCGTCAAAGATTAGAAGGAACGAAATATTAAAAAGTTCTAAAAACTCCTTTCTAACTGGAAACTTTATAGCTATTACAATAGTAATTCTTTCCATCTAAGGCTTTAAATTTTTCAAAATCATAAATTATTCTTTAATAATAAGTTTGAAAAATTCGAAAAGATTAGTTTTTAATATTCTGCCATGAAATTTCAGCGTCGTGAAATAATAGTTTAGGAGATAAGCGTTTAAAGATTCCAGAAAGAACAATGTTAAAAGTTATGAAAAGCTCCTTCCTAACTGGAAATTTCATTTAATTAGAATAGTATTGATTATTATTCCCCGTTAGGCTGTGAGTTTTACAAAATCATGAAAATTTTTTAAAATTAGTTTGAAACCTCTAAATACAGCAGATTATTAAATCTGCCATGCAAATTTCAGCGTCTAGGGCTAATAGATTGGATATACAGCCGTTTAAATATTCCAGAAAGAACGAAATGTTAAAAGTTCAAAATGCCCTCCTAACAGGGAAACTCCAGCATTACAATAGTATTGATTATTCTTCATACTAAAGCTTTAAATTTTAAAAATCATGAAAATTTTTTTAAAATTAGCTTGAAACTTCAAAAATTGAGAAGATTATTAATATTCTGCCATGCAAATTTCGGCGTTTAAGGCTACTAGTTTAGAGATACAGCTGTTTATAAAATCCAGAAGGGGTGAAATGTTAAAAAGTTCTAAAGCTCCTCCTAACTGGAAATTTAATAGCGATTAAATGATTGATTATTATTCCATTTAAGTCTTTATTTTATAAAATCATGAAAAAATTTTTCAAAAATAAGTTTGAAAGTTCGAAAATAGAGCAGTATATTAATATTCTGCCATGCAAATTTAAGGTCGTAGGGCTATTTGTTTAGGTAGATACAGCCGTTTAAACAATCCAGAAGAAACGAAATGTTAAAAGATCCAAAAAACCCTTCCAACTGGAATATCATAGGATTACAATAGTATTTATTTTTTCCATCTAAGGCTTTAATTTTCAAAATAATGAAAAATTTTTCAAAAAAAAGTTTTGCCTTTGAAAATAGAGCTGATTATTGTATTCTGCCATGCAAATATCAGCGTTGTAGGCTAAAAGTTTAGGAGATACAGCCGTTTAAAGATTCCAGATAAAAAGAAATGTTAAAAATTCGGAAAATCTCCATCCTAACTGGAAATTTCATAGGATTACAATAGTATTGATTAAATTTCCCTCTTAGGCTTTGAATTTTACAAATCATGAAAAATTCTTTAAAATTAAGTTTGAAACTTCTAAAAGAGCAGATTATTAATATTCTGCCATGCAAATTTCAGCGTCGTAGGGCTACTAGTTTAGGAGATACAGCCGTTTAAAGATTCCAGAAAGAAGAAATGTTAAAAGTTCGGGAAAAACTTCTTCCAACATGAAATGTCAGAGCGATTACAATAGTATTGATTATTATTCCATCTTAGGCTTTGAATTTTACAAAATCATTAAAAATTATTCAAAATTAGGTTTGAAACTTGAAAAAATGCAGATTATTATATTCTGCATGCAAATTTCCGGGGATCGGCTACTAGTTTAGAGATACAGTGTTTATAAAATCCAGAAGGAGTGAAATGTTAAAAAGTTCTAAAAGCCTCCTAACTGGAAATTTAATAGGATTACAATAGTATTGATTATTATTCCATTTAAGTCTTTGGATTTTAAAAATCATGAAAATTCTTTAAAATTGTTGAAACTTGAAAATAGAGAGATTATATATTTTCTGCCATGCAAAATTTTAGCGTCGTAGGGCTAATAGTTTAGGAGACACAGCAGTTTATACAATCCAGAAGGAACGAAATGTTAAAAGTTCTAAAAGCTCCTTCCTAACTGGAAATTTCTAGGGTTACAATAGTATTGATTAGTATTCCATCTTAGCTTTGAATTTTCAAAATCATTAAAATGTCTTCAAAATAAGATTGATACTTGGAAAATAGAGGATTATTAATATTTTGCCTGGAAATTTTAGCGTCTTAGCGCTAATCGTTTACTAGATACAGCCGTTTGAAGATTCAGAAAGAACGAAATGTTAAAAAGTTCTGAAAGCTGTTCCTAACTGGGAAAATTTCCCTAGCGATTACAATGGATTGATTTTAATTCCATCTTAGGCTTTGAATTTTAATATCATGAAAAAATTCTTCAAAAAAAAGTTTGAAACTGAAAATAGAGCAGATTATTAATATTCTGCCTGGCAAATTTCAGATCGTAGGCTAAAAGTTTTTGGGGATGCAGGCGTTTAAATATTCCCAAGGATCCACATGTTAAAAAGTTTTTAAAAACTCTTTCCTAACTAGAAATTTCTAGCTATTACAATAGTATTGATACTTTTTTCATCTAAGACTTTGAATTTTACAAATCATGAAAATTCTTCCAAAATAAGATTGAAAGTTTGAAATTGAGCAGATTATTAGTATTCTGTGCAAATTTCAGCGTCCTAGGGGGAATAGTTAAAAGATACATCGTTTAAATGTTCCAGAAGGATCAAAGTAAAAGTTCTCAAAAACTCCCTTTTTAAATGGAAATTTAATATCGATGATAGTAGTATTGATTATTTTCCATCTAAGGTTTTGAATTTACAAAATCATGAAAATTCTTCAAAATAAGTTTGAAATTTTGAAAATAGAGCAGATTATTAAATTCTGCCATGCAACTTTCAGCGTCGAAGGGTAATAGCAGGGGATAGGGTTTTAAAAATTCCAGAAGGTTCTGAAATGAAAAAATCTGAAAGCGTTTCTAACTGGAAATTTCATAGCGATTACAATATATTGAGCAATATGTCAAGATCTTCATTATTGCCAAATATAACAGGGAGTGAAATTTCAAATAAAATAATTTTGGGAAAAAGGGGTCGAAGTAATAGTGCTTGTTGCGATGTACTTAAGCCAATTTAAATGCCCAGGAAAGAACCACATGCGCGGGGGAAGTCATGCCTTACGCGGACCCAACACAAAAATATAACATTGTTTTTTTATAACTTTTTTTTTTAGTTTGATTGACATTTCATCATTGATGGAGTTGCAACCTCCCCTTGGGGCCCCACTCCTTTCCATCAAT
>CAXIVR010000002.1:39755092-39767299 GCA_964035755.1 Teleogryllus oceanicus
AAAAACCAAAACGCCTAACTTTAATAAATAATCATGATAGAACATATTTTCAGTAGAAAAAATGCTAATGATGGGTGGACGTTTTACTGTAACACAATTTTTCGATATCAAGGACACACTAATAGGGGTTAATACTACAAAACGTTTTGGAGGAAATAATTTATTGAATCAACCTTTATCCACTTTCTCAGATGAGAGCACCAAAATTCAAGGTTTTTCTGTCGAAAAATGTATTTGTGTCGAAGTATTACATATCGATGTCTGTACTCGTATAGACGTACGTACACAAGGAAGTAAAAAGTAATACATACCATTCTATCAGGAAATTTCTAAACCTACAAGTCTAAACGTAGGAACTGGAACGTCTGTGAGATTACCCTAAAATCAACCATCAAACCAACTTTATTCTAAAAATTTCTAATACAAATTGTGTTTTGTTGGAATGTTTTAGACGTGCTGAGTCAAATTGAGGATAAATTCAATGAAGATTTAAAAAAGCGCCTTTTTTCTTCAATTTGATAGAAAGCAATTCAAATTGATATTATGCCTATCTTGAAAAATTGACATATATTTTATTATTACAATTAACCTGAAAAATGAAAGTAATTGAAATTTCGACAAGCAATAAAGAGGACTATGTGGCATCCAAATAAACCGACAAAAACTTTGTATATATAGAGGGGGATATAAGAGCTGATGAGGAGGAGGAATCAGAGAAATCCGCATACTTCGTTAAAAAGTTTTAATGAATGCCAATAATATGGGATCAAACAATAATATGAGACAGTATTTAGATATAAATAAATATAAAATTAAAATAAAATATATCTCCTTCGATTCTACGTTGTTAGCTCAGGAATTTAATTGATAATTCATGAAAAGGACCGAGCAGGATGTGAGTCATGGATTTATTCCGAAGCAACAAGAACATGCTAAGAATCAAGGAGGTCTACAACCTCTTCAAGATCATAATTTTATCAGTGTTTGTTGCTGTTCAAAGTCGTAAATTGCCATGGTATACTATCGGTAGGAGGGAGGTGGTAGGAAGGAATTTTCTGAAAGAAGATTTCGGAGAAGAAATGAGGATGAGAGAAAGCGAAAAGAGTTTCCTTGGAAGGTGTTTGCGCGGAGATATTCAGCAGGCCTCTTTGAAATGAAAAGTCAAGAAGAAACAGGCAAGCACGGAGGTGAAGTAAGATACGAATAAGACTCGTTCTTAGAAAAGCAACTATTAGCAAAGAGGTTGAAGGTCACAGAAGAATGAGAGAAATAACTCTGCATTAATATTAGCACTCTTAAATTCGATTTGATCATTCCGTGGATTGCTCTCCTAACATAATCGTATAAATTCCTTTCCGAGAGTCAAATCAACAAAAAAGGAGAATTTCCTGAATGTACCAAGACTTGGACCTGGAACCTTCATACATGAGTAAATATATCAACATTGTTCTGAATTCAGGTCTACGGGGTTTGGACAGTAGAAGCAATAAAAATTAACACGGTTGTTTTTAAACGTTTTATGAAATGTATTTCCATCATCAGGGCAAGAGTAAACACACAAACAAATAAACAGCTACATTTTGTTGATGGTGGGACACCTCACAGGATTGAGGAACATAAATACACCTTCAACACACCAACACACACCAAGATTACTAATGGTGTATCAATGCAAGATCTCATCACTGTAATAATGTATTAATAATCTTCTTCATGCTGCGGGTCTTTTACTTGCGATAGGGTTATGTAACTACAATATATTTCATAGATCAACTGTTTTCAGCTACTTTAATTACAGTAAAGTGGAGTCCCGCACATATCTTACGCATCGTATTCCCTTCTCTGATCAATTTTCTGCAAATTTACCAGAAAAAAACTCTAATATTCCGCAACTCAGCAAGCTCCGTACAGACGTGCGACGTCGCCCGTCGCGCGGCACAACTCCATTTCGCGTGGTCTCTCATCGCGGCTCGCGTAAAGCGCTGCAAGCGGGTTTAGCGCGTTTTATAGCGTGATCGTTAAGCATCGTCGAGGCGCTTTTCCCGAAGTAATTAACTTAAGAGACGTACGAGGCAATGCAAATGGGCGGCGCCGGCCTTGACACGAAGGCACGAGGGAGGAGGGGAGCAGGGTTCACGAGAGGCATAACAGCTACTGCACGCCTGTAAACACTGCGATCTCCAGGGGCAGATGTGTATCCAGAAATTTTTGTAGATAATGCTTCTGTTATACCCTCGTATATTACAATACTGTGGGGGTACATTTCATAGGAATGAAATGAGTTTCTCGGAAAGGTTCCGAAATAAAACAAAAGAAGTTTCTGTTTGAAATATAATATGCTAATGCTAATGTATAGTAATATTAAGAATATGCTAAGAATTATTGCAAAAATTCCGCAAATATTTCTTCTAAACCGAACCATTTTCCAGATATATACTAGATTTAATAGTAGTGAATTGTCCAAGCGTTGGGTAACTTCTGAATGGGGTAACTGTAGCAAACTTCAGTGACATCTTGACGAAAAAGTTACGATATTATATTGACATTGTTACTAGTTACAATTTGACAACTTGACTTTGAAACTAAGTCATCTAAATATCGTAACGTCAAGAATGCTGCTGAGCGTGAGGTGGCTCACTCGGTGAGGGTGAACCATTTGAGAAGACACTGCCGTGCGTTCTTTGAACGATACATTTTACGTGGCGAAACTCAGAACATCAGGCCAGCTCTTCCGTTTGACCACGCACATTTTGCTTCACTCCTTTTACCATGAGAAAGGGGGCATGACTCAGTGGACGAAACAAGCAATGCAAATTTTACTCAGACTTGTTTTAGAGGGTCTTTTACATTTAGTAAATCTACAACGTGGAACAGCCGGCTTTACTTCACCTCGAAAGAAAGGCGTACGAATGATATTTTAACCGTTAAAATTCCACGCCATCAATCGGGTTTGAACCTTGAAAACGTGAAGTGTTAGAACCTAACAGTTATATAAGAAAGACAATTTAGAGAGGGGTTTTCAAAAGTTTTTCGTCCACGGTTCCTTTTATCTGAACGAAACTTTCGCGATCCCCTGGTAACAATAAGTTTCAAATATATGGGTTAATATAGACCTAAATATTCAACACAAATGAGTAAGTGATAACAAGATATTGGTAAAGGACTTGTCAGTTTGAATTAATCCATAATTAATTAGTAAAATAGTAGTAAAACATATAGTATGATAGTACAAAATACCTAAATGACACAAGGATTAAAGTAAATCGAATCTAAAGACAATTTTAATAAAATACCGCGACGCCCCTACCATATGGCCGCGTCGTCCCAGGAAGCTGCGGGCACAGTTTGAGAACCCCTGATATAGAGGATTAAGAAAGGACCACTTTGACGGGTCTGGAAACAAATGAACGTCTTGCACGGCGATGACATTGCGAGAGATAGTGATGAAGCCATTTACAAATGAGGTAAATGTATGTGACAAATGGATGCATAGACGTACTTGCAGTTATTTTGCCAGCAATAGCAAGCAGTAGTCAAAGCAGTCCCTTATAGTAAACTCTATACCATTAAAGCCCTTGCGCTTCTTTCTCTCACCAGAAATTCACAAAAAATCCTTCACGCCTTCCTTCGGAGGAAAGTAAAGCAGCTGTCCATATAGTAGATTTACTGCATGTAAAATATCCTCAAGCCTAAAAGAAGACTCTGTGCTAAATTCGAATCGCCTGTTTTGTCGCCCAGGATAATACCTTTTTCTCCGCTAGACGGTGAGGAGCGTGGGAAATTTGCGTGGTCAGACGAAGAGGGGCCTAATGGCCCGAGACCGTCACGTGAAATAAAGGCATTAACTAACCATCGCATTCCCCGACATTTTTCACACGTCGTCATTGCTGGCCTTCCATAAATTCCGGGGCCCACCTGGGTCTGGGAAGGCATTCCACGGCGGCGCAGGCAGCGGGGATCGCGGCGCCGGTGGCGCGGGTGGCGGTGGGGCGCGCGAGTGATACAACGCAGATGCGGGCGGCAGTGGGCGTGGTCGGTGCGGCGGGCGGCATCAGGCAACAACGAGCCACTGGCGTTTCCCCGCGCTTGGCGCTTGGGCCCCGCGTGGTACTCAATCAACCGACTGACGGAATTACAAAACAAGGTTAAAGTGAAGGGCTTGGACGGTAATAAGTAGGGTTGGGATAGTTGTGTAATGACTTTTTCTATTACATTTAAACATATGCATATTGTAGTATGTCCATCGACAATGTTCCTCCGTGAGAAATGCAATTTTTTAGTGCATGTTTTTTCGTATTTTGGGAGTCTTTATAATTGCTTTATATTTAGAGATATCGTTACAATGAGACACATTTTTCTATTTTCACAGGAAAAAGCCTGAAAATGCCATTATTAATTACTTTATTAATGTAGTTACTACATTTTTCTGGATTATGGTATTTTTTCTTTTTATGGTATTTTCTTCAATAAAAGAATTGTTGTTGTTATTGTATTTAATATTTTCCCAACAGTTTGACCATGATTGGTGAGATTTGTCATAATTTGCATTATTTTGGTAAACTATAGGTATTTGGATCTTCAGTGATAAATATAAGGAAATACAATTATAAATAAAATTATTAAATTATGATAATTTCATAATTTTTATGAGGTTTTATAAGTACATATTTTCTGGTTGTTAATGCATATATACTCTTTAAATCTCATAATTCCATACATATTTTACATTTTAATTCAAAAACTATTCGAGCCCTAGTAATAAGATAAACCACTATGGCCACTGCTGCTTTTGGGAAACTTCTTTCTTTTTGGTATCTCGGTTTTGATGAAAATGTGGTCAAAATAATGTATGTCTTGTTATATTTATTGAAGGACTTGGGGCAGTGACAAGATGCTCTCACTTGGACCGAAATCGACATTAGGGGGAGTTTTGCAGCCTTAGCGGACAGCAACCGATGAAATTGAATCTTCTGCGCATGCGCAGATGCACAAAAATGATGCGAAACTAGAACTGCGTATGCGTAGAAGATCGATAGAACTTTCGATTGCTTTAATGTTCGAGGTGCCCGCGCCCTTCAATAAAACAAAACACGACAGTTATAAAACATCGAATATTTGCGCGAAAAGTTGTAAATGATCACCATGATGGGCGGAAAAATCAATGATTCTGCAAGAAATATAAATTTCAATTGAGGTTTGGGGATCAGATAGTTCCATACCCCATTTTGGCAAAACGCCATGTGTATGCCACCTCATGCCATCTCCACGCATCCCGGGTATTCAATGTGTTGTATCTGTTAAGAGTATGAAATTTGTATTATGAATGCAGAGTAATATAGTGAAGTTTGTTATAGGTTCCTAGTCAGTGAAACAGCCTCGATTAACGACCATTTCTCCTTCAAACTGATTGATTACCCCATAAAACGCGTTTAAATATTCCTCTGTCAAGCGACCCGGCCGCGTGATCAGCTACCACGCATGGTCATTTACCACGCATGGTCAGTTTACCACGCACATTTTGTAAAAAAACCCCGATTAGACGGTCACAATTTTCTCACGATTTTACAACTTAAGCAAAAAGCTATAAAAAAAAAGAACGGTGAATATTACGCATTTTCAAATTATTGAGAAATAATAGTATCTATACAAATTTATTTTTGCAGAGGGATTAATTCATTTTTCACGTTACAATAATTGATTCACGCAATTTCGAGATTCGTCAGGATGTAATTAACATTCAAGCGCAATTTATCCCAAGGAATAGGAAAAATTAAATGAACTGGGAAAAAAAACGTGTTATTGAAATTTTTTAAAAACGAATGGTAACACGTTTTTGCCCCGTTCGAAAGGCTTTGGGTGTTGAAATTTGTATTTTAAAATTTAAATTTAAAAAAGCTGTAAAAAAACAGCAGACTTAATTTCATTACAAACAGAAAAATTAAATCGATTGTTCGCTCCCCACATTCTAAAAGACTTCATTAACGGACACCGTATTAACTTACTTTTTCCCCGGGAAACCCAAAGTGAAAGTTTAAGACGGTCACTGTAGATGTTATTGATAAAATTAAAGTGTTTTGTTTTATATCTAATTTCAGTCGAGGCCTCATACCTGGCCAATACATCTGTTCGCTAACCCCTTTCTTTGTTTTAATTTGTATTCGTATTCGTACAAACATGTTTCGAGGATTTTTATTTACGGATATTAAATTATTCTTAACGGTATTAGCAATATGTGAAAAGAAACCGTAAGTAATTTTTGATATTTGAGAAAACACTCCTCAGGATGAGGACACGTACTCTGAATATAATTGTTACAATGCGATGTACAAATGTGTTGCAACACACATTTATGCTGAAATGTACTTCCTTTCCTCCTTCTAGTGTGAGTAGTGAGTAACAATAATAAAAAAGCGGCTTAGAATTGAATATGAGGCAGTGAAAGGCGCGCCGGTTAGTAGGGGCAAGTGATAGGTATACATCAGTTACTCTATAAAACGTACGAAATTGATATGCACGTAAGGAGTATAAATGCGGATCTCAAACAGATCATTTCAATCCTTCAGAGTAATGAAAATTGATGGAGGCCAATAAAAATAGTTTCTCATGAAAATATATTGTATAAACGCTAGTCATGTTTTGCATATTCAATTAGCTCAATCACGCTGCCGGAAGCTTTTTAGATATTTATAGATAAATATTTGCAGTTTCTTTAACTATTCAATGAATTACTACCAAAGACACTCATTCAAACAGTACTGTGACAGCACTTACTTGCTCGTTTATTGGAATGGTTACGTTATTAAAACAATGCTCTTCTGTCCTACTAAGCCATTGCGTACGTAAGCCATTCCAACGATGTAGCTTAAAATGCGCGCAAATACTACATTTTGGTAAGTTATCCTTTGGCAGCACTTTTTCTCTCTCTCGCTGGCTTGAAGGGAAGGAGGCGTTCGCTCATTGTCGTTGAGGACATCCGCTTTGGACAGGGACAGGGCATTTAATGGGAGATTCTAAGAGCGTGGGGGTCAATTAACCAACGGAATTAATTTTAATGAATATTTATTTTATAAATGACCGTGAATATTATGATATGTTAAATTACCATTATGCTAAATATTTATACTTCTACATTAAAATTATTTTTGTTTATTCCTATTGTAAAAGTTAATCAGCATATTAATTTTTTTGAATAGGTGGTATGCAGTGCACAGTTTTAAAACCTCTTTTGTCTAATATAAAATGCGATCTCAAATGAAAAGTGAAATTGCATGGAGTAATTATATTTCATTTTACTTTTTATGACTACTATGCATTTTATGACTAATTCGCGCCTTGTACAACAGCCAGATTACGATGATGAATGTCAGTACTTCAGCATGAAATTCTATTAATATTCTTCGATTGTATCCTACATCCATCCGCTTAATTTCATTTGCAGAAATTTTAAGAAAAAGAAATCATTAAGGTATTTCTATACGTTATACCGATCAACCAGCGCCAGCATTGTCTTCAATTGCATTAATAATAATATCATTTCACAGGCTATTTGAAAATAAAATTGAATGTATTTTTCCCTCATTATAAATTAGGAAGAAAAAATGTATTCTAATCAATACTCTTGATTGATATATTTGATTAAAGCCTCATTTCATATATAAATCATAACATCATTCAAAGTTTTAAAATGCGGGTTTTTTCATGACAAGCGGAGGTAAACCGCAGATGCATTGCTTTCGTGTGTGTGTGTATGTGAGCGACCTAATGATACTTTATTAATAATGTAAACTTTGTACCATGCACAGGGAAATGTCAGGTAATCTTGTTTTCTGATATAATTTATCTACATACCGGAAGTCGAACAAATAGTTTTCCCGTGGATTACAGAAGCACTGCGAATACGGTGAAAAACGATTTCGTAAAAATTTGGACGTACGGGAATGACGTAAACTGAACAGACATCGAATTCACATTTATTTTCAGATATTGATAAGGGTGTAAAATATTATCAAATTAGATATTTAACTAACATTAATTGCATGCAGCAGTACTATTTTTTCGAGGCATATGAATTATTCCCATTATTGAGATATGACCAACATTTCCCCTGTCTCAGATAATTTGCCCCCTCTATTACGCTTTCCTTTCGTGTTGACTGGAGGGTAATGAGGTTTAATCAAGAGATCAAAAAACATCCGGGGAACCCCATTGAATAGAATAGGCCATCAGAACAAGAAGTTAAACTGTAAGATTCCCTTACATTGCAAACGACCCCGACGACAGGCAAGGCGTCGCATAGCCGGGGATTCCCCGAAGTGTGTTTCTGGTTGCGTCGCAGCCTCTGCATCCCCCCCTCCGGCCGCCGCCGTCGCCTCCGCCGCTGCCTCCGCCTCCGCCGTCGCCGCCGTCGCTGTCGACTCCGCCGCCGCCACCGCCTCCGCCGTCGCGGCCGCCGCCGCCTCCGCCTCCGCCTCCGCCTCCGCCTCCGCCGTCGCTTCCACGGCCGCCACCGCCGCCCTCGCCGCCGTCGCCGCCGTCGCCGGCGCCGCCACCACCGCCGTCGCCACCGTCACCACCGCCTCTGCCTCTGCCGCCGCCATCGCCGCCGTTGCAGCCGCCGCCGCCGCCACTACCTCCTGCAGCGAGATTCTCAGAACGCGCGGTTCTGGCTATCGTTTTCAGAGAACGCATATTCCATTCAAGAACGAAATGTATGGCCCCGCCGTTTCGGGGAAGTGTGTCGGGCGTGTGACGGCGGTGCCACCAATCACCACACGCGAAGGGCACGCAAATTTCGCCATCGCCCCGCACGTTGGTCGCGCCGTCCCCTGACCTGCATGCCCTCGCTGCACTCTTCTCTTTTTCAAAACATCCTCTTTTTAAATTTTGAACGCCATTGCCTGAACGTCGCCTTTACATACACTGTTGTGATTCTATCCTGTTGCCCCGAAAGTTAAACTATTGAGAGAAGAAATTTACTATTTAGGGCTGCAGCCATCTGGCAGACTAGAATAAACGATTAAATTCAAGTCGGGACGTGCATTTGAATTTGAAAGATTTGCGAGAAACCTTCAACGCGAGTTTTCACTTGTTAGATCCTATCACCTTCGCCGCTTATGTCAAATGGACGCTCCTTTTAAAATTTTTTGCACCTTTCGCCTTCAATTGCTTTCCTTTCCTCACGTATTTCCATTGCAAGGACACCTCAACCAATTTCTACTAATATTAGCGAATGTAACATTTGTGTGATGTTGAGTGCAAGTATAAGTTATTTATTAAACTTATTATACAGTAATGGGATAATAAGGTGATAAAAACTCATTTGTATTTATTTAGAATGACTAGCCCTATTAGTGAGTGACTAACAGCTGCATTTATTAGACCTTTAAATTACCATTTTCCCTACCTGCCAACCGTTTCCACTTTTCCCACCACTACTTTTCTAATTGCCCTTTTCCTGACTATTAGTATCTCGCATCTGGAGTGTTTGTTGCTCGTCTTCCTATTATCTGCCCCAGTGCTGTGTTGTAGTGGATGGCCATCTGGTCTCTCCCACTTCCGCCATCGCAGCCCGCCGCCCCCGGGCGTTTGGGGCTCGCTGTGCGGGCCCCGTTGCAGATGGCTGGGCTGGTGACCTTGGCCTTCAGAGCGCCGCCGCGCGCGGACTCGCGAACGGACGCACAGTGGGCGGCGACGCCCGAAACGCGCGCACCGCCTGCCACGCCGAAGCCCTTGGAACGCGCACAAAATGGTGCCATTTTTCATTTAAGCTCTAATTTAACGCACGTTTCACTGATTTTAAAAAAATTCAGATGAAGTAACAAAGCATATTTAATTATTTTCATGATGATAATAATAATACAATAATAATAATAATAATAATAATTGTCGTGTGGTTAAAAGTGAAAAACCATTATCGGTGTTTTTTTAATTATCTGGTCCAAGATTGAAACCGTTCTTAAAAGTTTGAACTATTACATTTGCTTGGGAATACCTTTAATATTAAAAGTCAAAATAAAACTAGTGCCTATGGATAAAAAACAAATTGAAAGGCCCCCCTGCCTATAAGGTCTCCATAGGAATTAAATCACAGTTTGTTTTTAAGTTATTACGTACATAAGTTGTAGACCCTTTTTAAATGTATTTTCACTTCTAACCTTCTAAAAATTAGATATGTATTTATGGGGTCGATCACTGAAATTGCATTCCACAAACGTTTGAATTGTTAATTATCTAGATTGCTGTTTCTTCTGAACATTTGTCCCAAAAGAGGAAACATATTTTTTCAGAGTTAAAACTTATATTTCCAATTTGCCCGCTTGTTAACGTATGTTTTGTTAATGACAAATGGTGACCGTCAAGCGTTGAATTTTCACTGTTTTGTCCGCTAGGGGAAAGGGGAACGGGATGCAATACATTTTCAATGTGGACCGTGAAAAAAGGATTTTCCGGGATTTTTAACTTTTAATGCTGTCGCTTTCACGCCGCAGGTGCGCTTTAAATTTGAAATATGCTAAATGGGCTATAAAAAACTTAAATTGGCACTGGAGGACAAAAAGTTACGCTTTTTAAAAGAACCTTAATTTCCATCGAAATGACATGTTGATAATTCTATTGGGTTTTAAACTCCGTTTTATGTTTTTCATTGTAAAATTTGTGATCACGAGGTTATGCACGAGTAACACTGTTGGATAAAACATAAAAGAATGAATAATAATCTATTAATATAATTATTATTATTATTAATAACAGAATAATAATAATAATATAATAATAATAATAATAATAATAATAATAATAATAATAATAATAATAATAATAATAATAATAATAATAATAATAATAATAATAAAATGTCTTTATTTGTGGAGGCTCAGCCACTAGCCTACTCTTCCGCCAAAACCACATGAAATATTTACATTATATTTTATACTATGAGAAAAACCCAGCGCAGGAACTTAGTTTATTTCTGGAAGAGCAAACTAGCGACCATCCTGGATACGCCTAGCCATTGAGTAAACCCAGAAAACCTCAATTAGGCTGAAGGCGAGGCACCTTTTTGTCACAAGAATTTTTTCTTTCTTCCTACGGGGCACCTTAAGGCCAAGGAGTAGAGTGGAATTTTGATAAAAAAGAAATTTCTTTTTTAGTTAAAAATTTTTAATATGGTAAAAATGATAATTTTTTAATGAAAAAAGTTAATACAAGAAAAGTGTTTATATAGTGAAAATCACCTCACAAAACTGCTAAAATATCAAGATGTAACATTATTGGTCTTGAGAAAAGTGCACGGAAGTTCGATGATTTAACATTACGGATAGCTACCAATACTCCCTTCAGCCCACTGTGGACGGCGCTGTGCTGGCGAGCGGCGCGGCGCGGGGTTGTGGGGCGGGGCGGGCGGAGGTCGTGGCGGGGCGGGTGCGAGGGCGGAGGCAGGGGGGGGGACTGAGGCGGCGGCGCGGGCGGAGGCGGGGGCGGAGGCGGGGGCGGGGCGGAGCGAGGAGGCTTTGGGGGAGACGGTGGCGGGGCGGGGGCGGGACGGGGGGCCGAGGGGGGTGGGGCCGGGAGCGGAGGCGGTGGTGTGGGCGGTGGCGGAGGCTACACGGAGGCGAAGGCGGTGCGGCGGCGAGGCCCATGGGTGCGCAGCGCTGGTTTCAACCGGAATCCTCAAAGAAGATCCACCCCTGACTGAAAAATAGGTCTCTCATTACGCAATAATTGCGTGAAAGACAACTAGAAAACCTTTTTAACAGACACACCCGTTTCTCTCTTTTTTTCACGAATGTCAGATGGCAGATTGTTAATTGGGTTTTCTGATTTCACGATAGGCCATTATTACATGGATAGGTAGTTTGATTAATTGATGGTTCTCGGCACCACAACTGCTATGGTCGTTAGTCTCGTTAAAGTAGTGAATGCTTTAGTTTGGGAGGTGGGGTGATCCTCTAACTGAAGGATGAGATCGGCGCCAAACTACAGTCATTTTTTGGGATTTCTCTCCACGGATCCCCCCAGCCGGAACAACCGCCCGAGCCGGAACAAGCTCTAACCTCACGACTGTTTCTCCGATATGTGTAGTAGTGAGTCACGTAGGTGTGTGCTTGTGAATAAAAGGGGGGGAGATACGCCAAAAAAGAAAAAGATAGTGCATAGTCCGTTGCCGTTTGTTAGGGGCTGTTCTGGATTGATCAAAATCCTCAAATGTTC
>CAXIVR010000002.1:39772401-39788966 GCA_964035755.1 Teleogryllus oceanicus
TTTTTTGCAGCAGTAAATGTATTTGCTGTAGCAATTTCCCCACCCCCCCATTATTTCCTTGTTCGTTTCAGTTTCTTTGCTGTAATTGCGGGAATGACGTCGGCATGACGTTGCGTCTGCCTCTGGCGTGCTTTCGCGTCTCTGCCTTGGCCTTGATACGTTAGTACACAGGTCTACCGCCCGTAGCGTGACCTCTGTGGTCAGCAAATGAGAAACCAAACCCACACGCTGCTTTGCAGAGTGCATAACAGAAATCTCCTTGTAGAAGATAAGCTTTCTCTTTCAACGAAGTCTTAAGCAATTCCCGTGAATCTACAAATAACAGGCTCGAGTGTGTTCGTAAAGTTTCCAAATAAGAAAATAGCTGGGATGATATTATGGAATTAATTAGAAAGGGATAGCTAGTTTCCAACTATTTGAAACTTTCTAAGTTAATTAATGGACTGGGGATACAGCTTATGGTACTAAAAAGAACCACTGTGAAGTCAGTTCAAAACGATTCCGAAATTATCTCAATTTTATGTAAAAGAGAACCTTTTTGTCATCAATGTTTACAAATATCTGCTGAAAGTCTTTCTGCCCTTTTTAGCTAATTACATATAATAGAAAGAAGTTGCATGTAAATACGAAAAGACATGAAATTTATTCAATAACATAATATGGAACATTCTCAGCCAAAAATGTAAAAGCATAAGTCAATAAAGTTTCGTAAAAAAACATTAAGAAAGTGACATATATTTCAACAAAATATACTATTTGGATGAACAATGAAGTTACAATTTGAAGATCCTCGTCATTTCAACGTGCGAACACTTTTGTTGGATATAGGCCCTAATTTGGGAAATACTTCGAGGGAAATTTCACAATGTTATTTTTAAATGCGACTTTTAATTTTCCTTAGTTTTCATTCTTATAAAATATTTTATTTTTTTAAAATTTCCCAAATTTCGTATTAAAATTCGTTGTAAATTGTCTGTTTTACAACATGCACATTTTTTTCTTCAAATTCAGATTTACACTCCTTTTACTCCTCGGTTGATGCCTATCCCATGATCTTTTGACAAATACATCAACAATTTCAAGTTTATAAGAGAATTATTTCTGTATGGTGTTCTGAAATTGGTACTAGAGGCTAGGTGAGTCCCGGTATGAAATACAATTTGAGGTCAGTTTATTATCGCTCTGAGCGACAACTACGTGTCATTTATTTATAAAAAATAGAATAGATGCTCTAATTTTGAGTTATTGCCCGTCACATTTTCTTTATAGTATTTAGAAAGACATGTATCGAGTAATTGTTACAAATAAACAGCAAGAGCTCGAGAGAAAAAAATGTACAAAACTAAAATTGAATTTATTATATCTTATTAAGGTCTTTATAAAAGGTATTTTTTATCAATCATTTATCATTTGGCATGTCTTCCATCTGATTCTTTAGCGTTACTCGTAATTCTAATATTCTTGAGAGATGCACAGTTGCAAAAGGCGAAAGAGAGGTTAAGAGTACTTACTAGTTGTACGTGGTGTTAGCAAACAAAATTGAAGGTTGGAATGAAGGATTTCTTGAAAGACTTAACTAGAGCTGAACCGCTCGCAAACCATCATGGCGGACGTATCTTTGGTAAAGTCTCCGAGGCTGCCCCACCCTGCGGCATCTGAGTTTCCTCTCGGCGATAAGGGAAGCGCGTAGGCGACAAGGAGAGGCGACTGCAAGACGCAGCGATCGCGCTGACCGCCACTCGTCATTACTGCCCTCTTCGTCAAAAGAGGAACTCGCACTCCAGGAGTGTCCAAAGAAATGAATACTTCGTTTGTTGGTCCATCACATTGTGAATTGTCACCTCTATTCCCTACACAGGCCTCAGGATTTCTTCCATTGTTCAGCATTGTATTATGCAAACGCTTCTCTGCAAAACGTTTCCTTTTCTTTTAGGATGCACCAATTGTTTCTGCTGCCTCACGCCTTTTTATAAATCCCCAAACAAGTTCTATTGGATTTAGATCTGATGGTACGGTGGAAGAAGGAGAGGAATGTGGCGTGTTCAATGATTATTTGATCAACGACCTATCGATTTTCAGTGGATATTCTTTGAATTATTTGTAATAATTGGATTTTTGTGAATTACAGCAGCTACTGTAAAAGCACACTGTCACTGCTCACTAGCCACGGTCAGACAGGGACTGGAGACCGAAACTCTTCAAGACACGCCTTATTTTCTGTTGATCGTTTGGACAACCCCTACTGTAGAAACGAAAGCTTCCTTTCGTCTGATCCTTCTCACTCATCAGTTTGTTATCACCAAACTCGCAGTGTTGAATTACCGCGCGACCCAAGAGAGGAAGACAGAGGAGAGCTATGTTGTGACAAAGAGCGCAGGCAGGCGGGGAAATATTAGAGCTTTGGAGGAGACGCACGTTCGGGCATGCGCAGTGGAAGGTTTTTGAGAGTGGTCGACAATAGAAACTCGTATCAAGCCTTGCAAATGTATCCCTTGTGTTGCGTCAGATTCCTAGGAGGTGTTACCTTAACCTCGTTTGATCAGGAAACAGTACATTGCAGTCTAAATTAAGACAAAAGGGCGTAATTTATATTAACAATCAATGCACAATGTTATTTACGAATATTAGTAAAAGAGTGCAAACTATTCTGGGTTTGTAAAAAGAACTCTTCTGTGAAAATAAAACTTATGTCTATGAAAACTGTATTCTGTGAAAAAAATTCAAAAAATTGTTTTAGGTTGAAAAGTTACTTTAGGTCAAAGATGTCCGGAAGCTAACTCGCATGAATGTGAAGCTACAAATCATTCTTCTATAAACAAAGAGGAAATTTTATTGGACGATTTCGTACACAAATGGACAGTTCTAAAGATCAGGAGATCATAGAGACAGTTCATACAGATCTCAGGAAATTAATATTGAGCTATTTAGCTTAATCGGTGAAGCAATGCCTTATTTTGAGAGTTTTTTTGAGTGTTTCTTGCTCAGTTCGGATTAATTAGTTACTTCATAAAAATAGATGAACATTCATGTTAATAAAAGTCTAACAATATACTTACTAAGATTGCTTCTACGAAGGAAAAAATGACAATGGACGCTCGTCTGAAAACAAACTGTAAACTGCAGTCTAATTTTGAAACAATAGGCTTATAAACCTTACCTGCCACCATCCAGCTGTAGAACAGGCCGACGTGGCTGCCAAGTACCAACCCTGCATAATGTCAGCTCTTAGGGCGTTACTCTGGCAACAGTGCTCACCATTAGGTGAGAGTAGACAGACATTACAGTTACTCTATTACCCCGCACGGTGCTTATTGCTTTGGGAAGAGCTATTGCGAGATAAGACAGCAAGACAGATTCTCCCATTCAACATTCATTTTCGATTGCTGATAACAATGACGCCCTCTAAAACTCAATTCTGATGCGACTTGCTCTTCATGAAATTTTAGAACACTGAAAAAACATGCCAATAAGAATTGAACTTTAAGATCAACTAACTAATGACTTCACCCAATGCACACCTGAGCGCTGACCACCGCCATGAAAGCGATGAATTTGCGTCTCTCCTCAAGGACGTAAATTATGAAGGGGTTTCGTAGTTTGTTCAGTTCCGTTTAAAATTCTAAAAGATTTAACCAGAGTAAAATAGTACATAGTCCCCATGTTTAGAGCACCTTTAAACGTTTTCCACCTGCTCGCAAATTCGTTTATTATTCCTTTCATAAGATATAGGGATATTCCACAATGCATATAAGCATCTTACAAAAACCTTGGAAAATTTATAGTATTTTAGTAACATCTATGATAAAGCGATGATTTTCAGCAAAGACTACTGCTATTATCTTCTATTACATCTCAATTATGGGATCCGAAATGCAACAAAAGTCAGATTTCTTTTAACTTTTCAAATCTATACTCTATACAAGGAGTCCCCTCTCCTTAAATTTCAGCTTTTGGCAGCAACTAGTTTTACACTTCCATTTGGGTTAGTAATATAAAATTTCTTAATTATATCTAATGCTCCGCTACGTCATGAGATTTTTAATTATGTCTGACACAGTTACGCCATGAGCGCTGAAGATTGCATGGAACTCCCGGCTCCCGCCGAAAATTTCATAGGCTCTCAAATCATCTCAACACATAAACTGTTCAACATGAAATAAATTGTATTTATTATTGCATCATTAAAGTTATGATTTCATTATTCCTGTAGTATGTTTATTTCCTAGATAAATTTCATATGTAAATACAAATTTGAAAGTAAAAGTGAGTCGACAGACACCCAGAAATGTTGCCAATCTCCCCTCTTGGCCGCGCACGCCTGTGTTCAATTCAGAAGTTTTGTACGTTATGTGAGAAAATACATTCGAAGATAAGCAGTTAGTATTAACCAAGTATTGTAGGTGGAAAATGATGGTTTTCACGACCTAATGCTTCGAGATCTCTATGAAAAGGTATTTATTGCGTGGAATTGGTGTAGCGGTAGCTCACATTTTATAAGCAAGGTTTCTTCTCCTTTTATTTAATTCACTGTCACATAATCATAATTGAAATATTTATTTTATCCAACGACATTCACTCCTTGATTTCTTTAGTCTGAAACGGAAAACAATCCATACACTTTTGGGAAGGAAATCTGGAACCTAGGTTTCATTTCGATGACCAACAGCAATCTTCTTGAGGTTTTCAGAGCCTTCAATGCTAGAAGATTCCTAATAAATGCATTTGAATATCCAGAATAAACTTGGGACAATGAAGGGATTGTGCATCCTACGCAGGATGAGAGGTCAACAGAATAAACGGCGTTTCAATATCAAGGAACAAGCCAAAACATTTGCAGCAAATTTAAATGAAAAATTTTGAAAATGGAAGGCACTATTACTCATTACAGAAATCTGTAATATATCGAAATATTAAAACCATCATCAAAAGATCAGTTACATACTCGACCCTCTCCCCAACCATAAAATGAACAAACCCATCTTACAGCCAAACTGTTTTAATACGAAACACAATTAACACAAAATTTTTTTTTTTTAAAAAAAGGACAGGTTTAAAATCACAAAAGCAGCAGCAGCAGCAGCCTTGTGGCTCAGTAGGTGTAGTATCTGGGATCGAAGTCGTTGGCCGCCATGGTGCGGTCGATCCATTCGCGCTCGTGAGCCACGTTGGCGTAGACAGCCGGCGCCTCCCCGCCGCAGCCGATGCCCACGCCACCCCGCCCACCTGCTGGTAGCGCGACGCGTCGTGCGCCAGGACACCAGCGCCCCTCGTTCACTCCAATTTCAACACCCCCATTCTTGCTCGTGAGAATATGACCTGTATCATCAATACCATAGCAATGATCACCACCATCGGTATCAAACCTACACCAAATAAAAGTCAACACCATATCATTTTTTGCACTTCAGATCATTTTAATGATTGCGAGTACTCCATCTCCATAATACGCTATACCTGCCTCAATTTTTTTATTCATATAGTATGCTCTTGGAAATATAATGCTTTGACCTTCCCGTCCCAAATAAGGTGATCTAATATTTCATATTTTGCCTCAATTGCTACTACTACAATCAAATCATTTCTGACTCATACTTATGAAAGAGTGTGACCTGCCATCATCATACCAAGAACTCCCGGAGTAACACGAGTGCCCTACCCATTGTCCCACCCCAATCATACCCTGTTTCACATCCTCCTATCACTCGTAACACAAACATTTTCAACATCATTAGGCTTCCTGACGTGATCCACCTGCCACCGCCATTACCACTAAAACCCGCGGTCACCACTGATGACAAAGACTACTCCTCATACCCTCACCACTACCAACACTTTCTCACGCACCACCACTGCTTAAACACAATTTCCCCAACAAAATCACAACTACCGCTACCACAAACACTACTGCTTCCACAACCATCCCACCACTACAAATCTCCACTAACACTTCATCGGGAGCGATAGCCCGGTGCATCCACTGATGTCACTGCAGGCTCTCTGACCGAGGTCCAGTCTGGAGTCCTGACGGCGGCAGGATTTTCGGAAGCCAGCTTCTTTCAGCTAGGTCGAATTCAGCCAGTCGTGAGGAGAATTCCTATCGGACGGCTGCTCTGATCGGTAGTTTTCCGTGGTTTCTCCGATCAACACCAGGCAAATGCCGGAGCAGTATAGAATAACATTGACGGAACTACGACGCTTGGCATTTCAAGTAGCTAAGGAGCTTGCAATAAAATATAACTTTAAAAGAGCTACCAAAGGGAATGGCTGAGAAGACTAGGCGCTAGGGTTTTAAAAGAAAGAAAATCTATTTAATTTCCTTCTACAAGAATCAGCCGATTTTGGGCTTCAATAAAGAAGAGGTTGATCTATTGTTTGCTAATTTGTAATCGGTTATGGATATATAGACATTTTCATTCTCTACAGTTTCAATAGGTCGAGACTGGAATATCGACAATGCAAAAACCTGGCCAGATCCTTGACCTAAAGGCAAAAAACGTGGAGGGCTCTCAGTTAAGAGAGGTGGGCGAACGTAGCAGTTGTTTTCGTTCAGCGTTCTACGTTCTACGTTCACCCATCTACCCAAGAAAGAGAATGATTCCATTACTGGAGAGAGGAGGGCATGCAGAATATAGTGGTGTAAACAGTGTTGAGAACTGAATTTGTGAATTTTGCAATTAACTTCAAATTTTTCTCTTTTCTTAAATGTGTTTAATTAGTATTGAAATTTACTAAATGTAATTAAATTCTCATGCTACATGCATTGTCATTTATAATTTCTTACCTGCCTCGTTTTATTTGTATTATTATCACTAGGGCAGATCTTAATGAAATGTTTTTCTTTAATTTTAGAACACTGACGTTAAGTACAGAAATTAATTTTATGTTCTGACAAAAGGTAATTGTTACAACATTGTTATATACATTACAACAATTGTTACCACATTTTATATGAAATGTTTTGCATTTTGTCGATTTCGATTAAGAAGTCATTTTACCTTTTCCGTCATTTTAATGCATTTTCGCTGATTTAATAGATTTTAACATAATTTTAATGGTACTAGCTTCAAATAAAATTTAAGACATGTAGAAATGTTCTCCACAGAATTCCTGAATAACCTATTCGATTTCTTCGCTCAGAAATTGTAATGTGAGCCGTTTTACGTAATCTAAGGTTCCTATAATGCCTATCGTCGCCATTGTTGGTTCGACGGGTTTCGGATACCTAAAGACAGATTTTCTGGTATAGAACAGTCCAAACCAAAAGTTTGCATGCTGAGTGCACTTGAACGAACAGAAGAAGCCCCGATTACTTCAGTAACATATCCAACAGCTGTTCTGCTAACATTGTTCATCTGAACTGCTTTTGATCACAATTTTACGTCATATTTCTTTACTTTTAAGACATTGTAAACTCATTTTAAGGGCATTTTATTGATCATTTTGGCGATGTTTTAAGTCATCAAAATCCGACCCCAATTATCACTGTGTCAAATCTGTGCCGTGGCGAAATTACCCCGGTATCGTGGGTTATTCCACCACTATGCAGACTTAATTTTTTTTAACATATGTCAAACTGAAATTTAACGTTGATATTATTTTATGTGGTAGACAAATAATTAAGGATTACTTTTGTACAAGTTTGATATTGTTCACAAACCATTTACTGCGGCTGAAAATCAAAATTCCTTTCCCAGCTTGCCCAACTTATCTTACGTAATACCACGAGTGCTTTGGAAAGTGCGGATAAATCCCCGTCTCGCAAAGCGAGAAAGGGATTTATCTCAGAATTTCCAAAGCACGAGTGGAATTTAATATGACTATTCCGCGAATGAAATTAGTCTAACAGAGTTCCAAAATGTGCCAAATATTGAAAACAACTGAAAGCATGTTAAAATCAAAGAGTTATGTAATAGTACCTACCGGTTTATTGCACGTCCACACAGCGATCTATTACACACCGTCTCCTAAGGTAGATGAGTCGCTTCTTATTACTGGTCACAAGGGCGGAGCGGTAAAAAACCTCTGATAGAAGAATCGATAATTTTTTTGAGATACACTGCCCTGATTGGGAAATTTTAAATGTACATTTAATCACTATTAGTTTTAATTTCACGAGTGGAATACTCCAACTAATACATGTACTACACTGTCGCATAAGTCGGAGCTTAAAGCTAGTCACGGCTGGGGCGGAACCCTGCTGGTGGAGAAATGAGGGAAACTCCGTTAGACAATGTGTATGTCGGCACCGGATCTCATCATCTAGCAAGGGAAGAACACCGCCACCTCCCATGATAAAAAGCAAGTACATCATTTACAGCAGTAATGACCATAGCAGTTGACAGGCTCGGAAACAAAGAAATAATCAATAATCGAAATAATCAAGAAGTATTAGATTTTTTTGCGTTCCCTTTGGATTCTGAAATCGATTGTGATTGATTGATTAGTGATTCTGGGCTCGACTACTGCTAAGGTTATTAGTTCTGTAAGTGTAGGGTGTGTTTTTTGCATGTAAGTGTAAGTGTGAAAGTAAGATCTAGAATAAGACAAGGAATGGGAAGGAAAGCTCGCGCGCGGTTCGTGGCCCGTTTGTTAGGGTACTGTATAGATCGAAGAAACAAAGAAAAACTACCGATGAGAGCAGCCGGCAGCTAGAATTCTCCTCGAGACAGCGACAGAGCTCGAGATATCTATCTCGCTAGTGTCGAAAATCCTGCCGCCATTGGGACTGGAATCTAGGACCTGGTCAGAGGCACTGAAGTGACATCAGTTGATGCTCTGAGCCACCTCTGCAAGTATGTGCAATTGAAATTTAACGTTGCTATTATTTATGTGTTAGAAAACTAATTAAGGAATACTTTTGTACAATTTTTATATTGTTTGCAAACCATTTACCGTAGCTAAAAAAAAATTCCGTAAGGTGGCGCCATTTTTTCGGATTACGCTACTCACCTACATTAATACTTACATGCACTGCTCTTCCACACATGTCGGGAGCTTAGAGCTCGTCACGGTTGGGGTGTTGCACCTCTGGGGGAAGATACCTGTACGGGAGAAACAACGCAAACCAACAATATGTCGGCGCCGGATCTCACCATCCAGCAGGGGCTATGTCTGAGACTACATATGACTGGGATATGACTCTCACATCGCCACCTCCCGTGATAAAAAAACATGCACAACTTTACGGACTATGACCATAGTTGTCGACAGGTCGGAAACACAAAATAATCAATTAATCGATTTTTTTGGCGTTCCCGCGGATTCCGAAACCGAGCATGTACTGAACTTCCCGAACGACTGGTTATTTTTTAAATCAAAAGCATTAAATGTTAAATTACGACGTTGCGTTTCTTCTTTGATCTTATCTTCCATACACGGAAGTTAGGTAACCCATGATGGGATTTCTTGGGAGGAAATACTCAGGGTGGTTTCCCGTTGCCTTCCCTGACTTTTCGACCCAGCTTCTTCAGAAGCCTACCTCCGACACGAGCTGGTCTGAGGACCTAATCGAGCAGGCGCGCCTCATGATGTGGTCCCCTAATACGCCTAGGATACCCAGCTCGCACTTTCTCCCGCCAGATGGCGGTCTCTCTGATTCTGTCCGGAGCTATGGGGAGAGTGAGATCTCATTGGGGCGAATGTTGTGGGAAGGATTTAATTTGCAGGATGCCGTCAAAGGTTCCCGGCACTTTGCATGTCGACCGTGGATGTTCTTTACTGAAATCCAGGCACCTCGGCCGGGATGTGCTCGCACACTAGGGTTCAGAGGCCAGTGCGCTAACCCCTCACCCACCAGCCCCCCTCGTTTGCGTTGAGTCCACAGCGGCATAGGATTTTTGACACTAAGCTTTCGGCTAGGTGATTCAGTCACTATGGAGTTCGTGACCGCTTCCATCTGATCGGTAGTTTTCAATGGTTTCTCGATCAACACCAATGAATGCCAGACATTCCCTCAACAGGCGAGCCTGGACCGCGCGCGATCCTTCCCTTCCTCTTCCTTCTTCTGTCTCTCATACACGCCCACTAACATACACTGGCCACATGTTGGAGATGATCAGAGCAGAACGTGTCTCAGCTGGGCGTTGCCACTGGTAGGAGAGTCTGATTAGGCTTGCTAATATGAAACGGTAGGGTCAGCGCGGATCTAACCATCCGGCGGAAGATCCTGCACCATCTCGGGAAAGCATGCATTACCTTGCAGGATAATGACCCAAAGCAGTTGACGCGCCTGACACAAATAAAGCGGTGAGCCGGCCCCTCGTTTGCAGTCTTTACGATCGCGGTTCGCCCCTGAGCACTTCTCAGGCGCCCGCGGCGCGCTCGGGCTTCCGCCCGGCGATAGCGCGGCGCTGGCTGAGCAGGCGGCGCGCGGTGGTGGCGGCGGCGGCGGTGGCGGCGCCTCCGTCAATCGCGCCGCGCCGCAGTCGTCGCCCGCCAGCTGAAACCAGCTGCGCAGACCGAACGACACTCTCCAGGTGAGAGGCCCGTGCTGCCAGCGCTTACACGGCGATTGTTTACCGCGCGGCACTCGTTTTAACTTTCGTCTTTTTTTTCGTCTATGCGTTTAACATATGCAAGCTTACTTCTATATTTCCTTTTTTTTGTTTTCTATATTGTGAACATTTATCAGCATTGTTCACATTTTCTTCTGTTTATTATTGTTAGTCTGTTTGTGCATGTGCACGTAAGCATTCAATTTCTTTCAAACCCTTTTTATTTTTATATTATCATTGTGATTGCATTGCCTTTGGTATGAGTGCATTCATGTCACTTTGACTCATGATTTTTTGATTACAGCATCGGTGGATAGTTGTGAAGTCACGAGTATGTTTGCATGTGAAGACACGCTGTGTGCATAGTTAAACTCGTGTTTCCTGTAGAGTGATAATCATTTTTCGTAATTAACAACCTTCTGTAAGTCATTCAATTTTCAGATGCTTCGATTCGTTAGTTTGTCTCTTTCGTAGAACAACTAAAAGGTTAGAGTTTAATAATTATAAAACAATTCAGCTGTCGCGACAGAATATTCATTATTAATCATGTAATAACTAAATTGGATTTTGAAGGTGTGAGTTAATTCTCATGAAAATTATGATAAATGTTTTTAATTGGCACTGTTTGGGTGAATGGACAGACATTCTTTGATTGATTGTTGTGCGACATCATTATTAATACCAAAACAATTCTTGTTTCAACATTAATACAATTTCTCCTATCGTGAGAATGAAGTTTGATTATTAATGCTTTAAGAGACCGACCTTTTTAAAACACGCTAAATACGCAATAAGTCTCATAAATTTTGACTTTGAAGTACGGATTATGTGATAATTTCTTAATCTTGCAAGAGATTTAACTGTGGACCAAGGTTAACTAGGTGCTCTAGACAATACTCAGAGTAACTTAGGAATATTACTGTGTAAGCATATACGTACTGGAAACTGCATTACTTTCATTTACTTACGAAAACTCAGAGTCGGATCCTGTTAAGGAAACTAGTGATCAGACCTCGTGAAGGATAAACAGGGAAGTGAACTTCGGGACTCCATTGACCTGCGTAATGGTACCTATTTTCGTCCATTTAGAAAGGACAAGGAAACTCGAAGCGATTAGTAAGCATACCAGATCTGAATTCTTATTGGTAATAGACAAGGTCGATAAATCTCTACATTGGATGGTATCACGTATTCCAAACCTGCATTATTTCCCGAAAACTATCTCAATTCAAATCCCTCTTCCCCATCAGCCATTACAATGTTAAAATCTATTTGTTGTGCAAATAGGGAGATACACATGGCATTTCATGTAGGAAGTAAGGTCTGGGTTCTAGAAAATATTGCTGGACATGTTAGTGTTATAAAATATTTTCGTGACGTGGGGCAATGGATAAATTTCTGAAGGCTTCTCAGGTGGTTTTGATAATAGAATTAAAAGCTTGTTTCCATCTCCAATATTATGCCGCACCATTCTCAACCTTACAAATCAATATTTCATAAATCCGCTTCGGTAATCAAAACACTTCAAATTGTTTTATTCTCGTATGTTATAAAATTGTAAAAATATTGTGATACACCAGGATGAATATAATAAAATGGTTATGCAAAGAAGATATTAAGAACAAGATTTCATAGTATATATTATTCTTTGATTGTGAATGAACTAACTGTACGTGAAGAACATTTAAGATTTTAATGGTAATATTAAAATTTCTAAATTTATATAATACTTGTAATTTGAAATTTAGAATTAATTAAGTATATTATTTTTATTATAATAAAACTTCTATTAACAATATTTATATAGTTTATATAATACTAATGTTAAATGAAATTAAACCATCTCCATATCTTCGCTTTCTTAACTACAACAGAACCATGCTTGTCACAATCATGCTTGCTCGCGTCAAACGACGAAACGATCGATTGGATTTTTTTATTTTAAAATTTTATTAATGTTTATTCCGCAAAATCGATTAAAAAGAGAAAGTGAAAACACATCTAAGAGCAATTAACTTTCGATTAAAGAACAAAACACGAAATCTTGTTGAGTAGAAAGCTGAAATAACTACCTATGTTGGGTGTTTTAAATGTTTTATGAATCTCTATAATTATATACTTGCACAGGTTTTAATATTTTTCGAACTTCATATTCCATAAAATTAAGCAGAAAACAACATAAGCTGACCTTTCTAAATAAATGGATTTATCCCGCACGGGTGGGTTTAAGGAGGCCACAGGTTCTTTGCCTTTCATTAGGCCTGTACCTCAGAAGAGATGACGTTGTGATGTCCCAAGAATTGACACTTGAGACGTGAATAGCAAGAGTGGCTAATAGAAGGCCCCGAGGCAATACTGGTCCAAACACTCCGTCACTTGTCACTCAAAATCTCAAGGGCTCTTTTTTCTCACTTTCCGTCTTCCAAATACGCAACCAGTCTTTTGTATCACCAAACCGGTTGACGTTAAAGTAATTTTTTTAGTCCTAGTTTCTCCATACATGTATATTCGCTGATCACTGGTGCAGCTTACATCAGGATCTCCGCTCCTTTGAACCGGTCAAGGTTTAATTTCCGGTTCGATGCCCTTGAAAGCCGCTGACCTTTGGTGAACTATGGATGAGCGTGTTAGGATCTGCATAGGAGTTTCTCCACTTCAAGTTTCCTTATCGTCTCGCTGTCGTACGCGGGGGGGGGGGGTTAACGTGCTGTTCCAGGGCACTGTCGAGCTACACCGGAAAACGGCCGGGATATGTTTTCGCACATTAATTCGCAACACGGCGCGAAATTTGAGAGTGGAATAAGAACTCCTCTCGCATTCATTGGAACACAGGCAATCTGATGTGGATTTCCCCTTGCTTTCTGGGAGTCCCGCGTCGTGTCTAGAGCTTTTCGTCAGTTCTGAACTCTCGCTCAACGCTGATACTGGTTGACGAACTTAGTCTGCTGGTAGGAGATTTTCAGATAGGAGCGCTGCTGTCGTGTTGAAAGGCATAATGTAGTATTCCTAGTTGGTATAAATATGAATAGATATAATTACAGCAAACGTGAGTAGTATAAAGTACTTATGTTAACTTCTTGTTTAGTGTGTTCTCGATTACTTGTACTACAGGGGCATTCCACGATCAAGAAAGGAGCCGACGTAACAGTGTACATGTTACAGATAAAGGCCTATATATGGCTAATATTAGTGCCCGAGTTATGTCGTACATTAGCCAGATATCTTGAATAAAATTGTATCAATGATGAACGGATCTTTTCGACCATCATCCAATTTATGCTGGCATTTGTCATAGACCTTTGGGCAAATTACGGTGACTGTAAGTGTGAAGAGTTGTGTATGTTCGTAAGACGTAATTTTGGCATAAAAATCAGTTGGAAATTATGCATTTCTCAGAGTCATTTGTTCAATAAAACTCGGGAGGGACGAAGAGCTCATCCTCAAAGTCAGTAGCGAAGCGCCAGGTAGGATATGGTAAGAGTTAGATTTAGTAGTATCTTACAGATAGAATATAAAGGCTGACAAAGTGAGAAAGTAATAGTCCAATTCATCCACCCATTTTGAATAAAGTGATTCCTGTACATTTCAACCGTATACATAGCTAATTTACTTCACTTATCGTAGCCACCTCGTTTTGGCTAATGTTATTGTCCAGCTAAATTCCGACGTTTGCTTCGAAGCTCTAAGCACTCCGGACTTCATCCACCCATTTTGAATAAAGTGAATATTAATAGACTAATTCAGCAATTAATCAGATTAGCATTGGTCCGACATTTACAAAGAGTTTTATGAAAGTCTGAATGCCCCGATCTTTGCGCAGCCTCGTTAGCCAAGAGTAAAACCGTGACTGACCTCACTGTACCAGGAATCCATGTGAAATGAACCTCTCAACACATGCGCGAAGATTTTAGGAGTAACATTTTTATGAAGAACAAAACATTAATCAGGACATTAAATTTGACTACGATGTTTGTAGCATAAATACCAATAAATGCCAATTATAGGGCAGATTCACTGAAAATGAAGTAGAATGCAAGTTATAAACGAAACATGCTCAACTTTGAAGAAAAGAAATTGGGGACGTTACTTGCAGCTTATGGTAGACCTTTACACTAATCCCTGGGAGGAGCTTAAACCTCAAGGAAAGCTGATTTGCTCTAAAACTTCATTCTCAAGCTTGGCTCTTTACGCTGCTGGTAATCATTCTCTTACAGTTGAAAATCCTCGCTGTCGAAAATAATGTATTTTCGCAGTTAACCTCTGTAGGTTCGGCTTGGTAGGATAAACGGATTTCGTCAGGTGGTGGGAGTTGGCAATTTTCTCAATCAGTGAACGTAAAAATCTGCAGGGTGAGAACCAGTCGCTTACGTTAGGGTTGCTCAAATGCAAAAACTGTAGCCAGACTGGTCTACTGCAGTGCCCCGCATGTCCGTTTCTCACTAAACCAGAGCCGAACGTGCCCGAGCCCCTCCCTCATCCCTTTTTCTTCCTTCTTCCCTCTCTTTCTTCCTTCTTCCCTCTTTCTTCCTTCTTTCCCTCTCTTTCTTCCTTCTTCCCTCTCTTTCTTCCTTCTTCCCTCTCTTTCTTCCTTCTTCCCTCTCTTTCTTCCTTCTTCCCTCTCTTTCTTCCTTCTTCCCTCTCTTTCTTCGTTCTTCCCTCTCTTTCTTCGTTCTTCCCTCTCTTTCTTCGTTCTTCCCTCTCTTTCTTCGTTCTTCCCTCTCTTTCTTCGTTCTTCCCTCTTTTTTTCGTTCTTCCTCTCTTTTTCGTTCTTCCCCTCTCTTTTTCGTTCTTCCCTCTCTTTTTCGTTCTTCCCTCTCTTTTTCATTCTTCCTCTCTTTTTCGTTCTTCCCTCTCTTTTCTTCTTCTCTTTTCTTCTTCCCTCTCTTTTTCGTTCTTCCCTCTCTTTTTCGTTCTTCCTCTCTTTCTTCTTCCCCTTTTCGTTCTTCCCTCTCTTTTTCGTTCTTCCTCTCTTTTTCGTTCTTCCCTCTCTTTTTTCGTTCTTCCCTCTCTTTTTTCGTTCTTCCCTCTCTTTTTTCGTTCTTCCCTCTCTTTTTTCGTTCTTCCCTCTCTTTTTTCGTTCTTCCCTCTCTTTTTCGTTCTTCCCTCTCTTTTTCGTTCTTCCCTCTCTTTTTCGTTCTTCCCTCTCTTTTTCGTTCTTCCTCTCTTTTCGTTCTTCCCTCTCTTTTTCGTTCTTCCCTCTCTTTTTCGTTCTTCCCTCTCTTTTTCGTTCTTCCTCTCTTTTTCGTTCTTCCCTCTCTTTTTCGTTCTTCCCTCTCTTTTTCGTTCTTCCCTCTCTTTTTTCGTTCTTCCCTCTCTTTTTTCGTTCTTCCCTCTCTTTTTCTTCTTCTTCCCCCATCCCCATCCCCATCTTTTCCCCCGACACGTCCCATCCCGTTGAGACGGACTGACATGAGAAGCGGCAGGTTCCACTGGTGACCAGCAATTAAGCAGTGGCGCGATTACTTAAGCGGCCCGGCACTTGCAGCAAAATTCTAATAAATCCCAGTAATCGTATGTAAATAGCCATTTCTATTTCTTTGGTTTTGAAAGTGGCATTTTTAGAGTTGTTACCTCAAAATCATGAAAAATCTTGAATTTTCATCTTTTTCAATTTTTATTGCGTCGTGTGCTGTTTTATTCCCTTTAAATGCTTCAAACCCTTTCTTTCTTAGTTTTTGAACAAACATTTATTTTCGAACCGCGTGCGCAAGTGCCACGTTCCCTGTTGTCAGCTGTCAAGCCCTTCGTGAGTGAAGTTATGATGCATTTTACTTTCTCGCTGCAGAGAGAAATTTATGTAATGGCTACGCGAAAAAAACAGTGAATTTTCGGCAGAAAAACTTCACAGGGCCCTAGTAAAGTAAAAGTGGATAAATCCAGTTTCTAATTTAGAAAAAATCTAACACGCCAGAATCCATGTTTTGTGGGTCCTTGATACCGTAAAATCGAATGAGGGCAAAATGATCTGTTCGTGTGTCAGTCTGTCCATCCGTCTGTGAACCAAAGCCGTTCAAACGATTTTCGATTAGCGACCAAGCGACCAAGCGACCAAGACGTTCATCCGATTTCTCC
>CAXIVR010000002.1:42594066-42670206 GCA_964035755.1 Teleogryllus oceanicus
ATCTAAATACTCGTTTAAAACATAAGGAACAATGGCCGGGGTAAACATTTTTAGGTTAATCTGAAAAATGTGAGGTCACATACTAGTAATAAATAGGGAAGTTAAAACTTTTAGTCTAGTATATTTTGCTGCTTTCATGGGTTGATTTGAATTGAAGTAATTGTAGTTTCAATTTTTTATTAAATTAAAGACAACATTAAAAACTAGTAAACGGTTTCTGTTCAATAGAAATTCGAGCGTAATAGGCCACCGAGTCTATTAGTAGGAAGTCTACCGGCTTCGGAAGACGGGAACGCGATTTTTTCTCGTGCGGCAGAAGCCAGAGTTACATCGGAGGCCATTAAATACAACAGTCCGCTGGCAGCGGCCACACAACGGGCAGCCGTTGCGTGTGCGGGCGGCGCGGGGGCGGCGCCGCGCCGGGCATTGTTCCCACCTCGTCGTTAGTTCAGCGAAGCCGCGCCCTCGCCGCCGCCGCCCCCGGGGACACAATAGCAGGCCGGCCATTGTGTGCGCAGCATCGCCGGCGCTCGTAACGAACGCGCGCGACTCTATCGCCGGATCGGGCGGGGCCACTCCCGTCCCCGCCGCCCTGCCCCTGCCTCTGCGCCTGGCCCGCCCGGCTCCCATCAACCTCGCAGACTCCGCACCACCCCCTCCGCCCCCGCCGTTCTCCCCGGCTTCATCTCCGCCCGCCCCACTCCAGCCTCGCCGTCCACGACCTCCTCGCCGTCCATCCCTTCCAGCTCGTCCTCCCCGTCGCCATCCACAACGTTCTCGCCGTTCACCCCGACATCGCCGTCCTCTTCGTTCTCCCCATCCTCGCCGTTCATCAGGTTCTCGTTTTCCCCGTCTCCCCACCTCCCTGTCCTTGCCGCCTCTCCTCCCCTCTCCTCTCCTCCTCCCTATTTCCTCCCTCTCCCTCTCCCTTCGTCCTTGATCTCCTGTCCACCCTGTCCTAACTTCCTCATTTCCCAGTCTTCCTGTCCACCCTGTCCCGCCCTGTTTTCCCTGGGTTTTCCCTGTCTTCCCTGTCCTCCCTGTCCTCGCTGCCCCTGCTCTCTCCCCGTCTTCCCCGTTCTCCCCGTCGACCCTGTTCTCACAATCCTCGTCATTATCCCCATCTCCCCCGTCCTCGCCTTTCGTTCTCGTCATTCCACCACTTCCCCACCATCTTCGCTGCGCTGACCTTGCGCCGCCGCGCTGTTGGTTCATCAGTCTGCCCGGCCGCCGCTATCATGGCGGACCCCATCACTGCTCCCACAGCCTACCTGATAGTGCTCTCATCGTCGCTCGCCGCCTGGCAGCTTTTCCATCGCCCCCCGACTATCACTGTCCCTTTCCTTGCCTATCACAATCCTTCCTCCAGTTCCTGTCATTTTTCCAATCCCTGTGCCTCTTCCCTGTACACATTCTTCGTGCCTCTCTCTTTAACCTTATTATGGTCCCTAGTCAATAATAGTAAATTCGTGTATCAACAAATCTGTTAGAAGAACACAAATACTGAAAAAATATCAAATCATGAGAAGTGGTGGGTGAACGTTTCATAAAAAAACAGAAAATATTACGTACAAGCGAGAGTGTTATTAGTTTTCTCGATTTAACATCCCTCTCTGTTGTGAAGAACGCAACGTAGTAAAATTAATTAGATTTAATGAACGATTCAACAGCTATGAACATTGGCATCCATATCAAATTAATTTAAAACTATAATATATTTAACAAAAGTACCGTTGCAGATGCAATTACCGTGCTGATGACAATTTTATAATTGAAATGAAGAAATAAGGGCCAATTACATACGAGATAATACAAAATCTTGCAAGACAAAAATTCCAGAACTTAAAACTGGCTATAAGAAATTCAAAAGTTAAAACCTGGCTGTACAGAGATCAATTAACATAAAGAAAAGCAATATGACCCTTTCCTCTCAAATCTTATTGTATATGAAGAAATAAAAGAGGTCATCTTCGTCCACGGAGTATTTTTTTATGGAACAAAAAAATACCGTTGACGAAGATGACCTCTTATTTCTTCATATAAGAACGTCAACAACACCCAATCAGAATTCCCACAATTCATATGATATATTCCACACTCCCGCAGAAGGAAAAATATTTTTGAAAGCGCGATCTCGTTGTGGTCAAGATCCTCCCTTAGAGAGCTACCTTGACAGTGTCTACGTCGTCTAGACAGACTTCACAGTGTAGGACGACGTGATCCGTTTTACATGTGTAGCAGATGGGGGAGGAATCGCCTCGCAGGAGGAATCCATGAGAAAAGAGGCAATGTCCAATGCACAGATTCGTTAAAATTACTTGAGTATGCCTATGAACACGGGATAGGCTTTACAGAAGGCTTTAAGATTACCAAGGCTTTACAGAATGCTTTATTGCACTTAATTTAAAAGTAGCACTCTGACTGACATGAGTATGCCGCGTTTTATAAATGCCTTCGAATCTATTGAGGGTTTGGTTGGATGGATGATTGATGGATTTTCGGGCATGGTTTTTAGTTCTGTAAGTATTGTGCTTTTTTTTCTTGCAGGAGGAGTGAGTGATCATCGCTCGATGAATGGAAAAATCCGGCGCCGATCACCACGTCGCAACGTGTCAATTTGCAGGGATTCTCCGCAACCAGGAGTCTTCTACAAGCCGGATACCGCCTCCATCCGCGACAAGCTCTACGCTCCCAACCGGTCTTCCGGCATGTGTGGTAGTGTAGTGCATATAGGTGTAGAAAAGGGTGAGGACAGGACTAGGAAGGGGAAGGATATATCGCGCGCGGTCCGTGGACCGTGTTAGGGTACTGCTCCGGCATTCGCCTGGTGTTGATCGGAGAAACCACTGAGAACTACCGATCAGACTAGCCCGGCGTCAATTCTCCTCCAGACAGAGGTTATATATGACCTAGGTAAGAAGCTAGTATCAAAGTTTCTGTCATCGTCGAGACTCGAGGCCTTGGAACTCCCGGTCAGAGGCACTACAGTGGCAAGAGTCGATGCCCCGAGCCACCTAATTCGGAATATCTGATGAGGGGATGTCAATATCTGACTTCCCAGCCTTGATTATCAACTAATTCATTGCCTGTTATTCCCACATGAGCCGTCGCCCAAGAAAGTAATTCATAATAGTGGCCAGATATAGGCGATAAATCAGGTGTTTTATTGTTAAGTAGTCTGAGAGAAAAAGAAACACGGATGGCTTGCTGGGAGCTAAAAGCAACAAAACAGAAATCTGTTCGATGCAATAACACTGGCTCGATATATTTCTTGCTTTCCGCGGATTTCCTACTCTCGTAAATCCCAGCAGTCACTGCATAGAGACTGAAATCGAAATGATTTAATGAGATTAATACAATAAAACTAATGTCGCTTGAAAATTGAGAGACGAAGCATCACTTCGGTACGAATATATTCATGGTAATTTGCCTCATTTCGTAAAGCTGTCTGGTATATGCTTTCGTTCAAGAAGTAGTGTTTGGAAAAGGTTAAAGTCCGATCGACACGAAGAAGTTATCAAGGAGGAATGGGGCTGCTTAGGGATTTGGCGGTGAGAGGAGGACTTACGTAACGATCCCAAAATAAATTTTGAGATCAAATACCTGGAGGTTGGGGGAGCAAAGTTCGGGTAACATATTCGGTCTGATATCAAGTATGGATGAGAGTTCGGCGGGATGCATGGTTCGATATTTCCCAAATTTTAGTAGCCTAAGATCTTAATAGGATTTCTCGCCTTCTTTTTAGGAATGATCATCGGCTTTAGCTAGAGGGCAGTTGATTCGCTTAATAGAAATTAGGAAATGCGGATATCAATGTTTGGATTCTATTGAAGGGTCTAAGAGAGGAGGGGAAATGCCAAACTATATACTATACTGCGGTAATCCAGACCTGTGCGGATAACTGGTCTATATAGTGTAAACGCAAAAGACAAATCCAATTACATCCCGATTAGACACTTCTCAGCATATGTAAGAGATTTGAAGGTACATCTGGGTTGCAGGTTATGGATGCGGAGACCCCACGCGAGATTTTTATCGAACGCCAGTCCCAACAACATGGCGGATTCAGCGAATGAGAGCTGATGGCATCCAAAGCAGCGATTTGTATGGCTATGCATGTAATACATACTGAACAAGTGTTTACCAGTATATTTTGTGGCAAAAATGTTGTCTGGCAGTGGAGATATTCTATTCGTATATTTTATTAAGGGCAATTCGAGTTGCCTTTGTATCACAGTGATGAAGCTAAATTTAAGTAAAATATTTCAAAAACCTTTATAAATAGAGATGCGTTTACAGGTACACGTCGGACTGACACTGTACCGTTTATGTCAAAGGCAATCAGAGTGGCCTACAGCACTGATCCTTCAGGGATGCCGTTTTTTAGAAGGTGACTGCTAGACAGCTCATTATCACACGAATCGAAATAGCTCTGGGCTTGACATGGGCTAGCCTGCCGGTTAATAAGCATCAGATCCGATCTATGAATGATCGGTCATATCCAACAGATAATTTGCCTGGCGTATGCTTCGGTCCATCCGCGACTCCCTTACGAGTCTGGGTGCGTCCGCCAATGGTTTCCGAAAGGTTTGATTCATATGGAGACCACTTGACGTACAGCTGAGTGATCGCCATTCCAGTCTGCTTGCTAGCTTGCCTCTACCGTCGCCAAATGACAGAACCGTCTCTCAGTGCGGTTGCCCAACGGTTCGATCATTAATAAGATGACATTTGCGCTATCAGAAGTCACCGCAACGGCCCACCGAGCTGCCTGTCACCTGTCACCACTGCCGCTGCTGTCGCCGCCGCCTATTCTCCTCCCCCTTCCTCATAGCAAAGATTGAGCATCGAACTCGGAAACCACCGTAGGACCAAGGGCTTATGAGTAAAATAAAATGTATCATGAATGAGCCTTCTATGTTATTTATGCCCGCCCCTAATACATCATTGTTTGAGCACCACCTAGAATGTCCCGTTAACGACACCCGTAATAAGAATAACCCGAACTTTGGCCGCTTCAAAACTGCTGCCCCTCCGACAAGTAGAGGAAGAGCACCGAAGATGAGCATTTTCATTCCCAAAATAACCAGAAGAGAGTGTGCAATTAGTCTACAAGACACACGAAGTCATTGTCCAATAAAATTTGTACTGAAAGGATGTAAAGGTTACATACAGTGCGTCGGAGGGATGGGAGTTACACCTGCACACACACGCTTTGAAGAAAACTGTGAATAGTTACCTCCCTATAAAGCAGCGAAACGTGAACCAAAGTACACACATATGCCATGAGAATGGAACCCGATATCAAAATCGACCCCTAAACGGGGTAAACCGCAAAAGGTGGCAGCTTGGGAGCAGTGTATTTCTCCAAATATATTATTGGAAGGGAATAACGTAACGAGAGTTTTTGATCGTCCTGTCAGGAGAAAACGTCATTTAGGCTCCAGGGTAAGCAAACCAAGCTGCATTTCACAAATACATCTTTTTCATTTCCTTCTTAGCTTTTCGGCGTTGTTGCCCCAAAGGGACGAGTGTTCTTCGCGGCTGGAGTTTACTTCTAAGCAGTGTTTTTGGTACTACAGAGGATCGGTTCTCACCTAGAGCTAATTTCGAGAGTACTAACATGGTCGGAGATTGTTGAAGCTTAGGTTTGTTGGAAGCGAGTCTGAAGGTATAACTGGCATCAGCAGATCTGATCAGAAGTGAGTCTTGGCTGAACTTTTGACGGTTGGGTTTTGTATTTTGTAGAATCACTCGCTATGCAGGAACGGTATCTACGAAGACACTGGCACAAACTTGCGTCACTGGAGACGCAGTAAATAGTGCTTTAGTAGCTCAAGCTATTTCTGAAAGGTCTGGTCACGCCACAGATAAAAGACCGTGAGGTATCTAATGAGTTTTTGCCTAGTATCGACGTTTGCTCTTAAGGAAGGTTACCGCGGCAATTCATTGCCTTGATCTTCCTCTTTTTGAGAAAGGTATGGCACTTTTAGTTAGGCGCAACGTCGCCTTCAAGTTTACACAGTGCGGTGGTGCAACCCAAGGTTCTGATTCGCTCATTGATTTTCGCAATTTCAGGCAATGCCAGCCAATATCAATTTTCCGCAATACCAGACTCTCTGCATGCAACTCCAATGCCTTTGTTGTATGGATGAGTGAGCATGCAGAGCACCCCACCCCCGCTCTTCCATTCCGTTGGGGCCATGGTCTGGTCATGCACGGCAAACAGGGGAGTTCAGCAAATATAGAAGGACAGTATGCAAGGAGAAAGTGATAAAAGAATGAAGATGTCATGAAATAGAGAATAAGAGAAAGGAAGATGAAGAAACTAACGCATAAAATCCTCTGCATTCCCCGGAAGAATGCGGCCCAACCCACCTCGACGGGCCTTCAGGAGGCGTGAAGCGACTGTCCAAAGTGCATTTTGGCCTACTTGTAATGCACAAAAATGCACGTCGACGATATTTCGTGTTTTGTTCGGCAGCATGCATTTTTATTATCAACAACTTTGATAACTTTTAGAAATATGTTAAGTGAACGTAACATTAACACTACAAGTTTTTGTGTCAATCTTAAATGTCAAGCGAATGTCCGTTTCTCTAACGATCCTATACCTTCCAAAGAGCAGAGGATTGCGTAATGATTTGGAAAGAAGCAGAGGCCAACGGGGACTACGGAGAATTAAGCTATGAGGTGCTGTTACCACGAGCTTCAGCGGATAAATACATTCCGGCTTGTTTATAATATACACTTCATTCTCCAGTTGGACAAAGAATAACTACTACGAATCTTGTTAAGTATAATACTGTACGACCAATGCTGAACAAATTTCCATACCTTCATCACGAGTACAACATTTACAAATCATCATCATGAATATACAGCTGCAAAAGGAATGATGCTGACATTCAGCCACGTGTCTCCGCAAACTCGGTGTACAAACGTCACGTCAGACAAAGGCCCTGCAAACCGAGCTCGGCAGCCGCAAAAGCACCACGCAAAGGCATCCATTATAAATCACCCGCAATTATCGCTGCGCCCTTAGCTGCTGCCGCCGCCGCGGTGAACGCGAACGTCACAGAGCTGCGTCTAACGGCGGAGAAGCGCGATTAAGCAGCGGAGGAAGCGAGCAGCCGCCTCGGCGCGCGAAGGAGCCGGCGACGCCAAAGCACAGAGCGCGCAGATTGAAAAGCTTTCATTAAATTCATTGCGCTGCTAAGTTGGGATGCGACGCCGCCACCGCCGCCGCGAACACAGAGCAAACTGTCCATAAAGAGAATCCCTATAACGCAGCAGCACGGGCGGCTGGCCTCCGTTGCCTCTACCGCCTCTGACGATGGTACACAGTGGGAACGGAATGCAATTCTGAGCGGGCTAAGTTTTTATGTCCAAGGTTTGTTGGTTGTTAGTGATTCTGCGCGAGGCAACTAACGAGATCATTTGTCCCGTAAGTGCATGATTTTCATCGGGAGGTGGCGGTATCTTCCCACGCTGGATGGCGAGATCTGAAGCCGACCTACCGTCGACTAGCGGGGTTTCTAACTAGGTATCTCCCACCAGAGGGGTACCGCCCCTGCCGGGAGAAGCTCTGTGCTCCTGACTGGTGTCCCGACTTGTGTGGTAGTGTAAGTTCGTGTAAGTGTAAGTTTGTGTTGATACGGGGTGACGATAGAACAAGGAAGACGACGGAAATATCGCGTGCGGTTCGTAGCCCGTTTGTAAAAGTACTGTTCCGCATTCGTTCATGTACCGAGAAGCACAACCAACGAACAGAGTAAACTGACCTCTGCTAATTTGCCTCCAGACAGAAACAGAATTCGACCTAGCTGATGTTAGTACTGAAAACTTACACTGCCGACTCGATCTTAGACCCTGGTCATGTTATGTTAAAAATGTATGTTTGTCATTCTTCAAAATAGTTTTCTAAAGGTTATTCAATGACCTTAGACTACTTATCAATCGGTTCAACAATAATATTTGTATTTATATAATCTTTGAATCTTCGTAAATTTTTTCGCGCTTTAATTACATGCACAGACAATTTTTTATAAATGGACACGGAAAGCGACGTAATTATGATATCTTAATGATAACGTAGTTGGGCTTGTGGGCAATACCCGACGCCAAACAAGTTATCTATCGCCGAGATGGGCTTAAGTGGGACTTCCGCAATACCGCATATTCAAAAAGATTGACAGAGTAGGTACACAGGCCACCATCGACAGATGAGATAAAGCGTCCCATCCCGGAATATAAAGACGGAGAGGAAATGAAGTGACAAGAGACTCGTAGTATGGCAGGATGCTGGGTCGCTGTTAGGCCCGTAAGAGCTCTAGAGTCCTGATACAAAACGGACAGTACAACACAAACATACGCGAAACATTTAATATAGAACGTGAAAGTTTGATGCGATAGAGATTTTTCTTCATTCTGAATTTTAAAGCAGAGAACAAAATAAATGTTTATTGTACGAGATTACGTCGGTGACTTTTAAATTAGATTGAGTAAATAACTAATGCTGCATGAAGTGTGAGTAGAAATTACTGAACGGTAATTTAGTGGTTAGCCGGTTATCTGCATACGTTTCAAATGTTTTAAGATAAAATTGAAATACAATTCTGCATTTAGAAGTGTTTCCACTAATATTTCCACTGACTATGAAATTGTACAGCGTTATAAAAGGACACCATGAAACAACGTTTATGAAATCAAGCTTATAGAATAAAACTGTACCAGTCTGTGGTATCAAACAGTGGAATAAAAAGCTTTAAACGAATATGCGTAAATAAAGTACTCAAATGCACAGAAGTTCCAATCACTAAATTAACAAAAATAGAATAGTAATCGGTTAATACGATGAGGTAATATGACAAGGAATTTCCAAATGCATCACAGCACAATAAAACTATTCAAATAAATCCTTCAAGATAAAAGCCTATACACACAAACTGCAAAGAGCAAATATTTGACTGTATTATTATTATTATTATTATTATTATTATTATTATTATTATTTGTATTATTATTGTTATTATTATTCAATTATCTCATTAAATTTATAAGCAGTTAATTATTACAATCTTGTTATATTTTCAATTGCACAATTCGTACAACCTTCTCTTTAAAAGTTAAAATAATCCCTTCAGCTACTGGAATAGATACTTCACGGCAACCTTCTTCAACTCATTAATTTTTCTTCAAACTGAAACTGATATATATAACTTCTACCATCTATAACATTTTAATTAAATAACAAGTGGTCTCGTACCTATTATAATGGCACTTACCAAATAACTTTGTTATGAATATACATTTTAATGTGAAAATTTGTTAGTACCTAGAAATGTGTTATGTGTTCAAATAGCTTATAAAAATATTTTTCAGTACTTGAAAATGAAAATTATTCTCAAAACGTTGTAATGAACTAAGCACTGAATATAATAAGATTGTAAACAATTAACTGGTCTTTAAATTTAATGAGATAACATAATAATAATAATAATAATAATAATAATAATCTAAAATTATTAGACAGCAAACTACTAACAACTAAACATCTGTCTCTTGAGAATCGCAACAGCCCACTGTGTCGCCACCGCCTCCGTCGCCCCCGTGAAAGATCACAGATCGCTGATAATCGGCAGCGAACACGGCGAACTACCCGTAAAGATCTATCAATTTGTTGCTTGAGAGCAACAACAGCAGCGACGGCGCATCAACATTATTTCCATCAGTCGGATACAAGGCGGCGCGGGGTCAGCGAGAGGGGGTGGGGGCGGAAGTAAGGAACAGGCTGCGCCGACTGAATTAATGCGAGGTCAGACGATGGGAGGGGAGGGGATGGGGCAGGGAAATGGAGAGGGTGGCGGCGTGGGAGGGGCGTGGCTGAAGGAAGCGACTCCAGGAGTGACGGTCGGGACGAAGGTTGGGGCTAGCTGACGGTAGAGGGCTGGCTAGCAACAAAGGAACAAGTGGAAGGGAAAGAGGAGGAAGAGGATGAAGGAAGGCAGATAAAGAGGAGGAAAATAAGGGAGAGGAAGAAACAGGAGGGGAGGAGGCAAAGAGAAGGTGGTGGAGAAGGAAGAGAGAGAGAAGGAGAATGAGTGGAGAAAAGGAGCAGGAAAAAGGAGCAGAAAGAGAAAGAAGAAGAGGAGCAGAAGAAGGAAGAAGAGGAGAAAAAAGGGTAGTAGGAAGCGAAGAAGCTGGAGAAGAGCATGAAGAAGAGAAAAAGAAAGAGAGAGGAGGAAGAGAAGAGAATATGTGGAAGTGGAGGAAGATAAAAAGGTGGAGGCGGAATGATGGAAGAAGCGGAGGAAGTGGAGGAGGAGGAAGTGCAGTGGAGGTAGACGTGGACGAGGAGGGCGGAAGTAGAATGCGAATGATGAAGGAGCAAGCAGAAATGGCGGTGTATATGGAGGAAGGGGAAGGTGAAGCTGGAGGTGAAGGTGGAGGGAACGGGGAGGCGAAAGGAAGGTGTGCTATTAAGAAGCGGTGGCAGAAATGCGGGTGGGCGGGGCGAGAGCGGTGCGGAGGCGGGGCTGAGTCCGCGTCGCCGCCGCGACGCCTGTGTACAAAGACAAGGGTCGGGAGAAAAGCATCGAGATGCGAGAGACGCGCAGAGGCGGTTCGGCGAGAAAGACTGCCGAAGTGGCACTGGGAGGGAGCGGCGCCAGAATCAGAGCGGGAAGATAACCGACGAGAAAACAAGAACGTGAATTTAAGGGAATGGAAAACGCGATAGAGAAGGATTGCTTTGAGTACGCTACAAGAGTAGTATAGTCTGGAAAAAATGAAGAAAATTTGGTTTATGGTCTATGACTCGAAGTTTATGAAAGGAATTTATTATATCTACAGTAATTAACAGAATCTCAATATTCGAAATGATACGGCAACAATTTTTTACGGCTCAGATTTGACAATCTACACTCAAGGGTAGGGTTTGATTGATTGGTTTTTTCGTGTTTCCGGGCGTGTCAACTACTCTGGTCATTAGTCCCGTTTGTGTAGTGCATGTTTTTTTCTCGGGAGATGGCGGTGATCTTCCCCCACTGGATCGCGAGATCCGGCGCCGACCTACCGTCGGCTAGTGGGGTTTCCCCCTAACCAGGACTCTCCCACCAGGGGGGCACCGCCCCAGTCGGGACAAGTTCTAAGCTCCCGACTGGTCTTCCGAGATATGTGGTAGTGTAGTGCCTGTTAGTGTAAGTGAGTGTGTAAGGGGAGAGAATAGGAGAAGGAATGGGAAGGACAGGTCGCGCGCGGTCCGTGGCCCGTTTGGTAGGGTACTGCTCCGGCATTCGCCTGGTGTTGATCGGAGAAACCACGGGAAACTACCGATCAGAGCAGCCGGCCGCTAGAATTTTCCTCCAGATAGCGACTGAATTTGACCTAGCTGAAAAGCTAGTGTCGAAAATCCTGCCGTCAGGACTCGAACCTAGGACCTCCCGGTCAGAGGCGCTGCAGTGACATCAGTTGATGCACTGAGCTACCGCTCCCGGTCTGAAGGGTAGGGACTACGATAGAAAACTAGCTTGGCTTGAAAACAAAGAAAGAAAAACGAGCGAAAGTAAGGAAGAAAGAAAATGAGTAAAGCGTCTCGTGAGTTTTCCGAACAGACCTAGAAGAGCAGGAGAAGTTGGAAGGTGGAATTACAATCTCACAAGAATAAAAGCAAATGAACTTCTTGATAGACACTCCACGAAGATATCTGGGTGCGACAGGTAGTGCGGAGCAAGGAGGGTGTATGCCCTGGGGCATTCGCCGCTCCGCCGTCACCTCCACCCGTCACCACCCTCCACAACCCCCTGCCACCGCCCCTATCCCTCCCCACCGCCATCTCCGACCCCCGCCCCTACCTCCGCTTTCCGAACGTAATGAATTATGTTTTGAAGTATCTTAATTAATTGCTCCGGTAGCCCTTCGCGAGCGGACCGAATCCGCGGTTAATCAGGCGAGACGAACCCACGCGCGGGGGGAGGGGGAGGGCGGAGCCCACGTCCGCCCCGCCACTGCCCACACCGCCCACGCCGCTCGCGCTGCCTTTTGTGGGCGGCTGGGCCGCCGTGCGTGACGCCCAAACACGTGCGGGCGGGTGGACGCACACGCGCCGGGGCGCGCGGGCGCACGCGGCACCAGCCGAGCCGGATTCGCCGGCGGCCCCGCCCCCTCGCCCGGCGGCGAACAATAGACGGCTGCGTCGCCGCCGATTGCCGCTGCCGGCCGCCGGCGCGGCGCGGCGCAGCGAGGCTAAGCGCGGGCTAATGGAGCACTTTTGCGTGCGATTGCTGGCGCTGGAGGCCGCGCGTCATTAATGGACGGTTTCCGAAGTGCAATTCAGGTGGATTCAAAATATTTCTAGATTTCGCCGATTACGCCTTTTAATGTATGTTTTTATTGCTGAATTTCGAGAACGAATGGATACATTGACCGACAGCTCACTGCCAGAATATTCTATGTTAAAATTCATTCCAATTAAAAGAAAACGCTACATGTGAATCTTACTTTTACAAGAAAATTAATTGTCGAAATTAAGGTTTAAATATTAAATGGTAATTTATCTGTTCGATTAATTTATTTTCATGTTTATAATAGAAAATACTAATTTTTTCTAATCAAATACCAATTGATTTCACAATACATGATAACTTTACAGAAATATAATTAACCACTTAATAGCACGCCGAAAGGAGAGCCTATAAAATGAACGATAAAACACTTCAAGTAAGAAATGTCCACCATTTTCTATTACGATCGTACAAATTAATTGCCAAAGAAGATAAATTAGAATTGTAGTCCCCAATGATCAGAATTAATTGCTTCCCATCATTATCAGAGATTATTGAGATTATTGTCAATGCTCACTTTTTAACTCCAAATCATCCACTTCCAATCACATGGCAAAGCGATCTCTGACATCTATCCTTCCTCTCTACATACCTGCCTCCCCACAGGTCCTGCCCGCTCCAAGCAGCGCAGGTAGCATTCGCCATTCTACGTTAATTACCACAGGCATAAACGTGACTCTCGTTATGCTTGGATGAGCCCCATCAAATATTGAAAATATTATCGATCTGCGATCGCGGATTTGACACAATAGCCCGAGGCCGCCCGTCCACCTCTCGCGCCACAGCACGTGTTCTGCCGCCACGCCTCAATCCCTCCACCGCCACACCAATCGCAACCGCCACCGTCAAAACCATTGCCATTGCCCTTGTCATAGACAACATACACTGGCCACTCACCACCACTACCGTACTCCATCCGCGCTTCCTCCCACCCTCGGCGTCCCACCCCTCGTCCCACCCTCTCGTCCCACCCCCCTCGACCCACCCCTCATCCACCTCGTCCCACCTCTCTCGTCCCACCTCTCGTCCCACCTCTCGTCCCACCTCCTGTCCCACTCCTCTCGTCCCACCTCCTGTCTCACCCTCTGTCCCACCCCCTGTCCCACCCTCTCTCAAGTCCCCACCTCTCGTCCCACCCTCTGTCCCAGACTCTCCTGTCCCCACTCCTCTCGTCCCACCTCCTGTCCTAATTCTCTCGTCCACTCCTCTCGTCCCACCTCTCGTCCCACCTCTCGTCCCAGCCCACCTCTCGTCCCACCTCTACTTCCACTCTCTACTTCCACCTCAGCTCCACCCTACTCCACCCTACTTCCACCCTACTTCCACCTCTACTTCCACTTACTTCCACCCTCTACTTCCAATTTACTTCCACCTTCACCTCATCCACCACGGCCGTTCCCCGTCAACCATCCCCCTCCGTCCACCCCTCCACAGCTCCACCGAATCCGCGCGACCGCAGCGCTGAGCTCATCAAAGCGGCGCGGCTTCGAAACCCGCCGCGTGCCGCAGCGCCGGCCGCCCGCGCGCGTGCCATTGTCCGCGCCGCGCAAAAGTGGCGGAATCCGCCCTCCGCCGCGCTCCCGCCGCACAATGCGCCCGGGCCGCGTGCGAGCGCGATTGGCAGCGCGCGACGAGTGCCCGCAGGCACACCCCCTCTGTCATCGGGGTCATTGGCACATGAAGTTCACGTCTTTTGTAATCATCGCTTCCACGGATGATGCTGATGCAATGGTAACAAGCAAACTAACTCAAGTTTTTTCTGTCTTATGAAGACAGTCGATGACAGCCATAGTATAGCGATAGCGTTAACAATAACGATAGTGTAGTCATAATAATGGCGGTTATTATTTCGTATTATTACCATCATTTCCATTTGCACACCGTTTCATTTGGTTTTTTACATTTGCTGAACGGATTAAGTTTAACTGCCTGTCTCAAGTGCTTTTTCCAATGAGACAGGTTCTTAGTATCACTATGTTCTGCATTTTTGACAAATAAAATTCTTATTTTAGAATTTCCATTTGTTTCTTTTGAAAGCATTAGGAAATGAGAGCAGAGGCTGAAATATTAACAGGTCAAATTAATGTTTTCTATGCTTCTCGAAGTTTCACTACTTCATCTGCTAGGTACTTGTATATACTAATCCCCAGAATTGGGTAGTATTTGAAATTCTGTATTTTAATGTACTTTAAATACAGATGATAACAAGGATAGTTTCTTTTTCTTTGATTCTGCTTGTAAATGGACCTCATTGAAACAAAAAATAAAAGCCTTCTGTTGTTGGAACTTGAATCTCTTCTATTTTTAAACGATAAATATAAATAATTATGTTTGAAAAATATCCACAATAAAAACAGTTTATTTCTTTATAACATTATTTTATGTCTATCAGCGTTCAACTGTCGTTTTTGTGCAGGTTTTATACATTCACCACTTCTACAAACTAGGGTCTATTATCTGATGATTTTCAAAACTAGTTGTTTTAAATAGAAATTCCGTTTATTTGAGTTAAATATGTTTTTGATGCCCTTTTTTATATTGGAAAGTATTTTCGTGAAAGTGTAAGAAAAAGTGTTCTATATTTGCAAGTTTTTAGGTACTGTTCAGACATTTATGATTGTCAATTTAATAATTTATTGCGATTGGCAATTACAATATATTGTTGCAATTATGTTATTACGCAAAATTATTGTATTGACAGTAGTTGAGTATTTTAAATATGTATGTATTTAGCAATTCAAACCCGAATGTATTTTGAGTATTATTTAAATACTTATTTACAAAGTATTTTGGCGTAGTATTTAAATTTTAAGTTGAAAGTATTTTCTCCAATCATGCTGATCGTGTTGTTATAGCATTTGTCGATTTTATAGAAGTGTAGAATAGCTATGTCAATTACATGGACTTCTTCCTTCTTTATATTTACCAGAGTGATGTGAGGTTTATTATCTGGAATGGTGAGGTCGGTTTTGATTTCTCTATTCCAAAAGAATTTGAAGACGCTTTTATTAAAGACCGGAGGTGATTCGTACATCTAACACAGTTTTCTGATATTCTTGGTATGTAAGAACTGTTGCACTGTTATGACATACAGTACTATTTTAATTCTGTATATACCAGTATTTGTAATGGCTTGTATTTTTAACAGTGTTTGTGAAGGAATTTTTATTTTGCATATTTTCTAATGTTTCTTAGTTCTTATTTTGGAATATAATACATGTACATATTTTACTTTTTGATTACAATAAATTCCGTTTCCTATTCATGACAGATTAATTTGTTATTAAAAAGATGGCAACGGTAAAGATGTTTTTAATTCAAATTAACGTCCGGTGAATCCCCATTAATCGTTTAAAATCCTTGATGAAGTAGATCGTAATGCAACACTATTTAAATTCTTGAAATTTCACAAATCATGCTAAAATTATTCGTGTGTTGTTCATTCATGATTTTTTTGGCTTCTTTCCAAATAGTTCAGCAATTTCTCCCATAAGCGCATCTAATTATTTATTTGTATGTAAGAAACACTGAAGATCCAACAGGCGTTACACCTGAAGACCAAATGTAAACTACCGAGTATTTAAAAGTCGGAGAGTGTAATTTGTGCTCTTCCATATTGTGACTACTTGGAGAAACAACTACGTAGGTACAAGTCTGATGGTCTTCAAAGTGGTTAAAGAATACAAAAAATTCTCCTGGCTAGAATCACGACGAAGCTTGCTGCGTCTAAGATAATCAGGCAGCACATCGATAGAATTTCACCAACGGAGGCCGACTGTGACCTTCAACGTTTCTACAGAAGAGCACAGAATGTCGGTCAGAAAGACTTTGGGAAGTAGAGCAAACTGATGTTTTTTCTAATATGATTTATTTTCTTTGATTGGCAGTAGCAACTGAAGTGAAACAATAATATATCCACCTTTTATCTATTGAATTCCACTCTAAAAATAAACTGAACGTTTTTCATACGCACGAAAAGAGAATAAATTTTATCAGCATAAAAGCTGTTTAGACACGCAAAGGCATAACAATAGTGAAGATAACTCTGATACCATTCTCCGGGATGTCTTTTTATTAGCGTGAATAGTTTAAAAGCAAAATTTCAAGAAACTTGAGTAGGAAGAATTTTCTATAAGATCAATGGAGAGCTTTTTACCTAGTAATAGTATAATTTCCGGTGAAGAGTATTTCACTCTACCTTAAGCAACGATTTGGTGAAAAAAGACAACGATATAAAAACTATCGAACTTGAGCGAGTGTACGAAACGCAACCGACATTTAAACGCATAGACCGGTTTTTGAACAAGCAACTCGACCATCGCAGAACCTTTTCAGCAAGCTCATGAAGCGTTACGTTAACTAGAGGTTTCCAAATTTGTTTTTGTCTTCAATGATTTATTTAACTTTCGTAAAGGCCATGATGTAAAACAATTACAATCGGAATTACTTCAGAGTACGAGGTAACCAAGCAAGCTTAAGTTTTGATTCATACCGCAATACATTGTTAAGTTTCATACTACACGTTAAATTTTAGGCTAAATATTTTTTTTATTAACACAATGAAAATTTACAATCTATTTCAATTCGAAATAATAAGTAAATATGATAATTCAAAATAAAATGATCAATGAAACAATAAATTACAGAAAAGTCCCCCATTGGTACTTTCCAGGATCAATATACAAAGACTATAACATAAAAGAGAAAAATAGAATAATAAGAACACAAAACGGAGAATTATTTTTGTTTTGTGTATGTCAATGTCAAATACTAAAGCGGTAAGGAAGTTGCAAAGAGGAGGTTCTATTGAGGCGAGATATTTCTTGGCTATTGTCTAAAAGGTTTAGGGTTAGATGGTTTGGTTGTGTCAGGCGTTTATTGTGGTTTAGGCTAATTTCTTGCATCTTCTCGTGAATTGTTTGAATAATGAGGTCTCGATGAAGTGTTGCAATAGACATGTACTAAGGTGCTGATGATGACTCTTAAAATTTTGACTGGAATCTTAAGAATTGATAAGTTTGTCTGCTGGGCTGTGCCTCAGACGGATTTCATATGTCCATACAGGAAGTAGGATGGTTTTATAAATTAGCAATTTATTTTCCAGGGACAGCTTGGATCTGTAGCCAATAAGCCAGTAAAGTTTCCTTGATTGCAGTTGGAGCTGTTGTTTCTCGGCTTGTATATGCTTTTTTCCAGGTGAGACATTTTCCATGCAATCGGTTTGCGGTATTGTTTTTCTGTTGAATTCCTACTGGCGCGCACGTTTCTTCCTGAGAGTAAAATTTTGAGCTGACTTGTTCCTCATTTACTTATTCTCCACTTTTAAACCATTCTTCGAGGTGATGAGATGGTCCTGCAGTTAACCGACGTCTGAGTTCGGTCGCGTTTTGGTCGAGCTGGTTTGTACGTTTGCCATGAATTCGGTCGATCCACGGGTAAAGATGAATCTTGATCCATGCTGTGCTGCCGCTGCTTTTGATTCTTCTAAGCTGATTAAAAGGAGAGATGAGCTGACCGCATTGGTAGCAACGACGTTCCCATTACATGTTGCCGTGCCTCTACACCGCACATTCAGCGGATCACAATATTAGAATAATAAGAACACAACGTGTTGTCTTTACTGAATTGTTATAGACAATAACACTGTCTGGCGTGCACAATTTTAAAATGTTTAACACAGCATTAAGTTGTTATAGCTTCAGCCTCTTATCTTAGCGCGTTCACTGTCGAGCAAGGTGTTTGATGGAGCGGCGGACACGATCCGCACACCACGACACATCCAGGCGAGAACTTACAGATGTATTTTCTTGTCAGCAAATAATAAGTCAAATATTATTACCGTCTAGAGGCCAGTCATCAGCTTACAATTATTTCAAATATAAACAATCAAACGGAGCTAACTTCTAGGAACTTGTTTATTAGACAAGGCCCCCATAAGCAAATATAGCATTTAATTTTGAAAATTTGGACAATGAAATAAATTTATATGAACGAACGAACAAACAAGTTTGATTTTGAGGTATTCATTTTCTTACTTTTGTTGCTGTCACTTCTCGGTATACTAAATTTCTAAAAGATAAGTAAATACATTTTCACTAAAACTTACCTCGTGCTTTGCACTGGTGAAGAGAAGGGAAAATCATAGAACGAATACGGCCAATATCTAGGTATTGTATCGTCTTCATTAACATACACAGGAACAAATGGGTGATAACAATAAAGCGGATGAGGACTGCGGAAACGAAATGTACATGAATTACTCAATATTCATATTTATAAAAAACTACGACAAAAAAACTAGATATTGTATTCTATTTGAAAATTTTCACAAACGTCACATTACTTTTAAATATTTTTCAACGAAATAATTTGCTTTTGTGAAATGAAGCAAGTTATTATATCAAAAATGTGCATTCTAACTAGGAAAAGACACATTACACACATCTGACAACAAGGAAGTTTGTTGAAGCGGAACGTAAAATGCCTGTTCGTATTACTCTTTGCTCGCCAACAAACTGGATTGGGTAGTAGGTATACTCACCATCAATACTAACTACCTGTTAATATATTTTATCAACCATAAATTTTATAATTCATGCCTTTTTTGAAGCTTTCTATCAAGGAAATCTCTAGGTAATAAGAACACATTAATTTTAGTGATATTTATTACATGCCCATGTATATACATGGTAAATAAAAGATGAACATAAAATTGGAGAATATAGATCATAGTGTAAGTGAAATTTGAATTCGTCAATAAATTTTGAAATAGTTTTTCTTAGGCACACACCATACTCCGGTATTTTCCGGTTCAGAAAACACAAAATTCAATCACACTATGTATTTAACCGAAACTGGGTTTGAATGCACTGAACACTACGCGAGATACAAACTAAAAGCATTGCAACGCGTTATAAATCTGTAAGTTTACTTACTAAGAGGTGGAAAGCATCCTGTTTGCCATGGCGTAGCGGCCCGAATGATGAGAAAAAGGTATCGACTTTTCGTGCCTTTGCGACATCAGCGCCTATCTTTAGCCGATCATAAACGACTCCAGTGCATGTCATTAAGTGGCTAAAGAAATCGAATAGGAACTTTAGAAGAAAACAAATTTTAGAAGTGGAACTGTGTAGTGAAAAATAAAAACAATCGTTCAACTATTCAATTAATTTATATTACTTAGAAATAATATATTACCTCAAATGTGAAAAACTAAAAAGATCTCTTGATATTCTAGACTGAGATTTATTTTTTTTGTGAGAATTTTGACTCTGACTATTTTAATTTTCGTTAAGATCTGAGATCTGGTTATAGACGCGTCTGTATCACTGATAATATGTATAAGTATTTTGTCAACGATAATTATAATTGAAGAGGTCTCTGTAATAAGGGGCGTATACTGGCTTTTATGTTTTCAGAAAAATTTGTTTGAAACATTTACATGTCTATAACTTTTACAGAATACAATAAATTATTCGTATGTCTAATACAACTTTCGTATCACAAAACATAAGTTCTTATTATAATCTGTAGAAATAAAGCTAAGAATTGGAAAGATTGCGATGTATATTTCATATTTTTCCAAATTAATAAAGAAAAATGTGAAATTAATATTAAGATTGTCGCCCTTTTTAGAGGTGAGAGCCAGCTAAATTTTCTCTAGGAACGAAGGAAGACAATCTGCATCATCCAAAATAAAAGCTTTTCTGATAAAATTTTAAAATAATAGAATGAAAGTAAACTGATATTAGTTGTAAAGCGTTTCATTAATTTTCTGCGAAACATAAATAAGAAAATGGTTGTTATTAACCACCGTTGCAAAAATCGTAAATAAGTAAATAAAATGAAATAGTAAAATGTACAAACTATAAAAACTATAAAAATAATAGTACTTTACGAAACGATAATGTAATGATGGGTATTAATACGAGTATCGTAAACTTCACACGAGTGTGTTAATACCCATTACATCGAGTTTCATATGGTACTTTTTCTACGACTTTATAAGAAACTTTACATTGGAATCGTTCTGCGGCAGCTATGCGCAGGATTCAGTCAAGGCCACCTGCGGACAGCTACCACCTGCCGCAGGTGGCTTCGGTTTACGAGTACGTGAGAGAATACAAATGTTGCTCTTACACTAATTCCAAGGCCACCATTTTCGCTTTTTCTGGTTTGGTCTGGTTCTTGGTTTTACTAAAGGAGAGAAAACAAATGTTGCTCTTACACAATTCTGAGGTCGGCTGGCTTTTTCTTATTTGAAGGTGCCAACCTCTGATTCCCCTAGATATTTCACACTAAAGAATTGTCAGCCAAATGTTCCCTCTACCACTATCACAGCGCTAGTCAAATAGGATCACAGTGAAATTATGATCTAATTTATCTATATATTTAAAAAAAAAGGTATTCTGCCATGGCTTCGTTTAGCGCTTCTACTGAACCGATTGTTGTATTTTTCTTTAAAAATGAAAGTAATATGATCCTAGATGTGTTATCAGATATTGTTTCTGTTGATTCACCATCATTTACGGTAAATTAATTAATTAAATCATTCTTCAATAGTATTTATCAATAGTCAATTGTTTTCTTTCAAAGAGTGGCAGGTCGATATACACGAGTCCATAGATGTGAGTCCACGCTGCTTGATGTTTTGTTTTGATTGTTGAGATTTGTTTACATTTCGTCAAGGTTTTATTTCAGTGTAATAATTGCATTGTAGTGTTGACAGTTTGCATGTATTTGCTTCTGTGGTGTATTTTGTGGAGAACATTCCGAATCGTTGTCCACGCGCCCCAAAATACGCAAACGTAGTACATTAACTGAACGCAGGGAAAGAGAAAGCCATGTAGGTGTTTCGATAGTGAGGTCATTCCGTTTTCTATTGCTTGTTCATGAAATGTCAGCTTTGTCTCTTGCTTTGTACTTTCCATGTGAGAAATTCTGTAAACGATTTACCTAAAGGTTTAAATGGGAAAATAAGTATACCTTCGAGCAATAAGCTGTGAAGAAATCAAACAGTTAAGCAGGAGATGATAACACATCAAAAACTTTAGAAATAATATCCTTCAGTATAATAGTGCTATATATTTTGTGCCGGCATTGCATTGCCATCTGGTCATGGGTCATACGTGTTCAACTTTGGGAACTCATCACAGAATATCTTCGTTATACCTCAAGATCCAAACAATGCAATATATTGTGAATATCTGTCTGGTACAGTATTTTACATTTATTCAGATCTCACTGTCAAATTTGACGGGTTCTCACTTAGTTTTATATAATATTCCACTTACAAATTAATATAATAAAATAAATAAACGCTGATAAACATAATGTAACATTAAGTGGAATTTAATACACAATCGAACAAAACATCTACTAGAACGATTCTCAAAGATAAACAAGCTCAAATACTTGGTTTGTGTTTCTCTGTGATTGGTCAATAACCTGTATAATGAAATCTCTATCGTAATGTGTATCATTGTGCAACTAGTTGCAGGCATCAATCATTATACAATGGGAGAAGAAAAAAATACATTTGGCGATTTATTTGGCACTAGATTCATCTAAATTATTTCATCGTCTTACTCACCACATACGTAAATAAGTTTGTAACATCAATGTAAGAAGCTTCAAAAGACTTCTAATAAGCCACGTTTTTTTACTTTTACCGAAACCGAAAAGTCGACTGACGAAAAAACGCATCTCTCTGTCTGTTGTAAAAGCTAGCACCTAAACCATTCAGTTCATTTTCTCATAAATTGATATCCCTCGATCGATTTAAACAATTTCGAGACACTCTGAGTATTTCAATTGAAACATCATTGATGATGATTCAAAATTTAGAATTAATGCGAGAAAGTACAGTCGACTCCTGTTATAGTGAACTTGAGGGGACTATCACTTTGGTTCACTATATCCGATGATGACAAAATTAAACGGAATTTCTCCATAACGATTGATATTATTAATATAGAGATACAGAAAAATACATTAACAGCACGAACTGAAAACTTCAATATTTTTATTTGTTCTTAAAAAATCAACTATTTTTCAATTGTTTTTACTAGTTATTTCTCTAGATCTTTCTCCGGAGTTCGTGCTCTCTCTCCATAATCGATTCTGCATTGTCCTCTGTGTCTAAGTAGCTCAATGCAGTCGTGACATCCTTCAAAGCCTCTTGCAGTGTTGGAATACCATCCTACTCTCCGAAGGCCCTTTTACCCGTCTAATAATATACGAGATGCTTTCGATGGCGGGATGGCGCAAGCGGCTAATGAAACAGTTCGCTTTTCCGCGAGGCACGGCGGATATCGCCAGGCTGTGCTTCGTGCTTCCTGTCGCCCACGTTAAAATCAACGCGCTTTGTCCCGCGGAATATTAAGTAACACAAAGATTGAAACTGAAGAAGCAATCGCGTCGCCGCCGCCAATTACCCACGCAGGATACGGCCTTTGTTTTCGCAGTGACAGAGTGGCATAAGGTCATCAGTAAGGTACCCATTCCCGGTCCCTACCTTCACTTCAGGGAGACTTTTATTATGGCCTTTGGCCTACGACATTGTTTCAAGCTGCCTACTATGGGAACTTGTGGCACTGAGGCTATATATTCTTTTCCAGGTGGGAATTAATTTCCAAGACGTATTTCCTACGTTTACTATATGCCGCCGTTCAGATTCACTATAACCGAGTCTTCTTCTTTGTAATGTAAGAGAAACGGGACCATTGCCATAAGTTGTAACCAATGGTTCACTATATCCGAATTCACTATAACTGGAGTCGATTGTATTTGGCTGTAGCACCGCCAGATAATTTTTGTTCCATATCGACAAGTTAAGATTTCATTGGTGAACGTATTTGAGAAACTCATTGTTTTATAAACCTGCAGATAAATTAAATATAAATAAGGCAAGAGTAGGACACACCAATGTAACTCACCCCTATCTATTTTCCAGAATATCCAAACAAATGTGTGAAAACGATGATAGAGAAATTACTGTAATACATATTATTAGAATGTTCAAAAGTTAACAAAATTTTGAGATCTATTAGTACATTATTCTAAGGAACTAGTCGAATGTTTGAATTCTAAAATAAATTGTATGAACACAATAGCACTTTTAAAATTTATTGAATTTTGCAATTTTTTGAAGATTGCTTACAAAACATTATTTGTATATTATACCTTAAGGAAGTATACACATCATTGTAACTATTTCCAAGTGTTATTAATTTAATCTAATATATGTAGATAAGAAGCCGCTGATGACTCCGATGTTAAAAAGCGTCTAAGCAATTAAAAAACTGGCGGAACGAATGCCACACTCATTTAGAAATGAAGTGTTTAATTCTTGACGTTAAACTCATTCAAAACTAACGATAAAAAATCTTTACTAGAAGATTTTTGTTTTGTTTTGTTGCATCCGACAGGAAGTGAATTTACTGATAGGTATTATTAGATTTTTAGTTAACATAACAAAAAAAGTGTTTAGATTCTTCTTAGACTCAGTTTCTAGATGATAAGGCACAATACTGTGTAAGACCTTTTCTTGGGCCAAAACTCTGCCATTGATTTTGCTTGGTTGTTTAAATTTCTCTGCCCTGTGAATACGAGAAAGTAAAAATATAGGTGTTTATTAAAGCTGCTCATTAATGAGATGTAGTGTGAATCTCATACCATTTAGTAAAAAAGATGATAAGAAAATATAAAATCCTAAAACCAAGAAAGAAGCAAAATCGTCTACTTGTATATAAATTATAAAATAAAAAGGTACACCAAAAGTGGAAAATGATACATTAATTATTTGGAAAGCAACGATAGGCAGACCTTACAATTTTGCAGTGTCATTCCGAGAGATAACACGTACATTTCGGCCAGTCCGTGCTATCAGAGGACTAGGGAACAGAAACGTAAAGAAAACTCGAATAGTAAGGACAGGTCCTTTAACACCAGGCAACGTTCAGCGCCAGCCCTGTCGCCGTACCGTCCACAGCAGGACGTCATGCAGGCAGCTGCCAGCACCTGCTCGGCGCCCTGTGCGCGCCCCGTCGCACTCCACACCGACCGCGCAAAGAGGGCTAAGGCGCCGGCGCGGGCAGAGCGAAATTGATTTCACGGCCTTGCGCGCTCTCGGAGACCGCGGCGGACGATCAAACGCCCCTCCAATAGAGATCCTCGCCCCCACAACCCCCGCCTCCGCCACGGCGGCTCCTGCTACGTCACTCGCATTAGCTTTTCACTGCTAGCCCTTCTCCTCCCACTCGTCACATGCGGTCTCAAACGGTGTGCCGGAAACAACTTACAAGAGTAGTGAGAAAGCTCAAAAACTTGGTTTTTAAAACGAATGAAATTGATGATAATGTAACAATAATTAGTAATTTACTAAACAAGTCGATAAGGATAAGATGTTACCTTTGAAATGAAGATACGAGCGATGGTAATATTAATTACTAATTAGTAAATTCAAGATTAAAAACGTTGATTTACGCAGAGAAGGCGTCATCGCCGCCGAGGAAACGCCTAGGAGCGTAGATTTTTTATCGTCAGTAGTAGAAGAAGATGTGCAGTAGCATATCATTTATATGCTACTGTAGCCTTTAACTCATCGTATATCTTAATAATAATAATACACACAATAACACATACACACACAATAATAATAGTAATGTAATTAATGAGAAAATCAGGAAGCACGTACTAATATCTGCATTTTTCAAAATTGAAACCGTTTCATTGTTTTGTATTTTGTACCATTAGTTGGCATAAGGTCGAAATCTGACCTGATTTTTTATACGGAAAGATATTCGACTTATTTACATGTGCTGAGGTCACACTGGAACAAAACTGTCGTTGCACACTGGAGTTACTGAAACAAAAATTGCCGCCTTGGTCACGCTGTTTCGCCAATGCCATGGACAACCTTATCGCAGCGAACGACCTCTGGCGGTTCGACGACGGAAAACAGTAGTTCGTTTCAGGGAACATTGTGTCCCGGTGTACTAAATCTGTGGATTTATTTTGTTTATTTGTTAGTTAGTTACTAGGGATTAATCGCAATTAGTACGACAATCGATTATTTTATACGATTAATAAACACAATTAAATTGATTATATTTAGGCCTATTAATCTATACATCAATTAAAATTTACGATTATAGAGTTCGATCATTTCAATTAAATTTTATTTTCTTTTAAATTCTAATGTATTTAGATTTAATTTAATGCTGCAATTACACAAAAACGAGCTTTATTGTAAAGCACCTATTGACAATGTGTTTATCGGCAAAAGCGTCTGTAGTGTTCCGTTAACTTATCATTGCAATAATATAATCAAACAAACATTGGTTTCCGAGTCACCTCTCGGAGCCGTTTGTCGAACGAAACATTGATAGTCACAGACGTTGTTTTTGAGACAATCTACCAGAGAAGTTCATCAAGGATAAAACATTAACTGGGGTATACTGAAAACACATTCAATTGAAGACCATACGATTACATTGACGAGTCTGTAAAAATAATAGGTTGGCAACAGTGGTAACTATTCTTGCCGGCCTCAGACACACTTCAGCATCAAACCGGATTTCGTTTATCAATGTCGAAAATCCAGTGCCTGGAAGAAAAGGGGTTGCGCCGCGCGGCATTACAAGCTTTTAAGGCCGTGGGGGCATCATTAGCTTAGTGTTTCGCTGTCTCTGAAATGGAGCTCTGTGCCAGTAGAAGCGCTTGTTCCCCGGGGAAACATTTTCTGAGAAAAGATAGGCTGTACAAATCCCACAGGAACGATGATTGCGTCGTAAAAGTGCGGGAAGGCGTCGAGCTGGCCAACCACCATAGCACAATCACAGAAAACCAAATGGAATATTTAGTACTCATTTATTACTAATTTATTACCCCAAAATTAAATTTATTACTCCTCCCGTTTCTGAAATAAAGGTAGTTGTGCTAGCGTAACAGACAAGCTAGCACAACCAAATTCAAAAAAAGAGCACAATCGATCAAAACTAATACAAATGCATAATTATTACTAATTTATTAGTCTAAAATTAAATTTATTACTCATACGGTTTACGAAAAAAAAATTGTCAAACACAATTAGTTATGCAACAACGTACGACATCCGCATATATTACTGAAGAGTACCAACGACCTCAAAACACTAAAGCATATTACTAAAATACATATACAGGGTGAGTCACCTAACTTTAGCACCTCCTATAACTTTTGAACGGTTGAAGATATTGAAATGCAGTTTTCACGGAAGTGCATGAGAAAATAGGGCTAACTGATACGTGTATTTATTTCTATTTTATCACTTGTATTTTACGAGATATTTGAGGTAACTTTGTTTTTTTTAATGGAACAATACATATTTTTCAGTCTATCATAAAGAGCGTAAAAAGACGAATCCAATGATATACATAATGTCATATGTTAGACAAGAATTTTTGAGAAATTTTGATTCTTTTATGACCAGTTCTAATCGGATATTTTGAATGTAACTGATCGTCACAGGTCACGCACCGCTCAACCAGCGCGCTCGAGAAGGGAAGGGATCTTAGTATATCAAGATATAAAACATATTCCAAATATTCACAAAACTGTTGTAGTTCTTTCCCTGAACTCTGCGTTCCATCCTTCCCCATTTTCAGCTTATTTTTAAGAAATGGAAGGTTAAAAATATGGATTTATTGTAAAAGGTATTGTAATAAAATTGTTTATTACTTCTACTCCAGTTAATGGGTTTTATATCACAGGAGATTAATGGGACTTTTGAAACAAAAACATAATAAGAATAAATACAAACTAAGAATAAGATTAAAATATTGCATATCCTGAGCAAACAATAATAATAAGCGTAGAATAATAGCACAGGGATATAAACATGCATTAAGATAATAATTAATCACTAAAATAAAAATATATTCCCAAATTATAGTAAACAATAGTAAATAAAGGTAATCAGTAGAGACGGACAAAACTGCATTCAGTCTCTCGTATCTCGTCCGACTCGTGAATCATCTCACCTGCCGAAGAAGGGAGAAGGGTCGTGAGGGGGGCCAAGGCCAAGGGATACTCAAGAAGGAGATTCTCTTCTCTGCGGAGGCAACGAGACTAATGAGATTCTCGCGTCTCGTAGGACAGAGTATTCTCCTGCTAGTCCGGCCGGCTGAAGCTCAAAGAGACTCAAGATCAAAACTGCTTTTAGTGTGAGCAACGATTTTCCTAATTAATTGATTTAAATAAATACTCTCTAGCGTATTAATGCAACGTTTTTACTTCATAATATTGCAGTATTACATATCGTCGTACAAGAGTAATAAATAAATTAATTAATTAATGTGTAAAAGGAGATGGCTCACAGGAACAACTGTATTAAAGTTTTTTTTTATTATTGTAAATGTTCTGCCTAAATATGTTTGCATACGTTGTATGTAACCCTCACATAATTTAAACTTCGGAAAAATTGAATTGGCGAAATAATAATTATTGATTCCATTGAACTTTTCTAGTGTCCTTCATCGAGCTATTCCACATCTGACTTGAGAGATGATCTGGGCCTATTCAGAGTTTGCACGTGGAGAGGTTGCCAACGTATGCGTCATGCCGCAGGCGTATGACCGTTTCTTCCCTCCCCTGACTCGTACGGTGAATCAGTTAGCTTGGACACTTCTGATATGATAGGAGCGTTTAGCTTTCAGGCCCAGTTTTGTTAATAGTTAAAAATGTTCTTTTACTTCATTTCACAATTAAATCTTAATTATACATTAATAAAAAGCGCTAAATTATGTTATTTTCCTACTTTATATTCAGGGTTTAATATATTGTGACATTATTAACTGCAAACATTGAGAAAATTTGTATGAAAAGTAAATTATTATGTTATTATTACTGTTATTATTAGCCATTAACATCGCATATGGTAAGGGTTCCCTGCTAGGCGGGTAGCTTACATTGTAAAAAGCATCTGGAGGAGCCCACTTCGAGAAGAGTGTCTCGTCATTAATATTAAGAAATTTGTACTAACATTATTAATTAATAAACGAGTTTATTAATATTAAAAACTTACTTTAAAACTTACTTTTCAAAATTACTTTTAATTAAAATTAACTTTTAATTTAAATAAATTTATAAATTAATAAAAATCATAAAATAGTAAATTGATTTACACAACTTAATGCTGGATTTATTCAATACTATATAGTACCATAATATATTTTCTTAATGAAATTTCTTAAATAATACTTGATGTCAATTAAACATGTTTCAATTATTAATTTTGAATGAAACATTGCTTCCTATTTCCTCGCCTAAGAAGAATATTAATATGTCTATTAGCGTTCAATGTCAATTTTTAATACACTTTAGTTATAATTATGGCAGAATAAGGAAACCATTTTCGCGAATGTTAGTGATACGGTGATTTACGCGAAGAATGCATTTGTGATGTTTACAATCAAAAAAAGAAGGAAGTTGGGGATGCGTGGGAAGACTCATTTATGGGTAAGAGATAATGCTCTCTCCATTCTTTTTATGGCTACTAGAAGACAAGATTTATACCGATAAATCTGATAAATTGGTCAACACTGTATCACGGCGCCAAGCTCTGCGCCCGGACTTGAGCCCAAGGTCAGCGAACAAGCCTGCTGATGTTCGCGAAACACCGCTGCATGTACTAGGTTGATTCGAAATACATTGCCGCATTTTCCCTTGGTCTCGGTGCTGAGCAGAAACGGTGACGACACAGTAGAGAGATTGATTTGTGTGGAAGATTCAGGTAATAACAAATCATAATTCCTTAAAACAATCTTCTGTACGAATCTTTCAGTATTTATAATTTTGGTACTATAATAGTAGTTTATGTAACTAGTTTATTGTTAAGCTTTATTGCACGAGTTCACGTTTTGAAAACGAGCGACGTTAAGAGCGAGTTTTCGTATGAATGTAATAAAATATCATCATAAACGAGTTGTACAAGCTATTTTTTTTGTATAACAACATTATACATTTTTAAGAAAATCAAACGAATTTCCGCGTCGTCTTCTGACGTCTCGAGTAAGCTTGAGCATCCAACGCCTCTGAAAATCAAATTCAAGATGGCATTGTTGACATCCAAAGGAGAAAAACGGTGGTCGGCTGTTCCGTCTTCTTCTACCTCCCCACGATCTACCATTGGCTGAATGTAATGACGTCATGTCGCGTTTAATAATGGCGATGACGTCAGCGTAGCAAAAGGGATAAAAAATTACTGATTGGTACGATTCGGGGCATCGAAAAGGTAGTTTATAACGATGCATACAAAAAAATAAATTTTGTTAGTATTGAGTTGGGTATTGGTATTGTTTTTGTCTGCAGGCAATAAAATAACGCGTTTCTCTTTGTCAATCTTTTATCACAGAATGTTCTCGAATAAAGAAATGTTGGACATGATGCTAGTGTACGGAGAATGTCAAAGGAATAGCTCAAGAGCTGTCGTATTAAGTCTGTATTTATTCTTATTATGTTTTGTTTCAAGATCCCATTAATATCCTGTGATATAAAACCCCATTAACTGGAGTAGAAGCACAAACAATTTATTACAATACGTACTTTCAATAAATCCTTATTTTTAACCTTCCATTTCTTAAAAAATAAGCTGAATGGGAAGGATGGAACGGAGAGTTCAGGGAAAAGCTACAACAGTTTTGTGAATATTTGGAATATGTTTTATATCTTGATATACTTCAAGATCCCTTCCTCTCTCGGAGAGCGGGCTTGCTGGTTGAGCGCTGTGACCTGTGACGGTCGGATATATTCAAAAATATCTCGTTAAGAATCAATGCAAAAGAATCAAAATTTCTCAAAAATTCTTATTTAATATATACATTATGTATATCATTGGATCTGTCTTTTACGCTCTTATGATAGACTGAAAAATATAAATATTCATTAAAAACAAAGCACTCTCAAATATCTCGTAAAATACAAGTGATAAAATAGAAAATAAATACACGTATCAGTTAGCCCTATTTTCTCATGCACTTCCCGTGAAAACTGCATTTCAATATCTTCAACCGTTCAAAAGTTATAGGAGGTGCTAAAGTTACGTGACTCACCCTGTATATTCAATATTACACATTCAGTTCTAATTTTAACACCTAGAAACAAATAATGAATGTAAAAGCGCATTTAAGAAATATTGTATAAACTGAATCATAATGGTCAAAACATGCAAAAGATTCAAATTCCAAAAATAGAGAGAACCAACGAGCACAATTGCATAAAACAAAACACATCTTTTAACAGATGTACCACACTATTACTTAACACTGAACAAAAATGTATTACTCCTGTTGTTTACGAAACAAATAATTTTATAGAACGACATACTTATGCAAAACCATGCAGTAATGTGAAGAGTATAGTAAGCCACAAGCAAATAAAACCTATTCAGTACAAAATTAGCCATTCACTTCTAATTTTTAACACCAAACCAAATATAAACGTGGAACCGCATTAATTAAATATTGTATAAACTCAATTCTAATAGGAAAAAACGTGAGAGAGATTCAAATTCAAAAATTGAGAGAACGTTGGTGTCTAAAAACCCGTTTTCTCACATTTCTTACACGGTCAGTGGCTACTTAGGGTTCACTCAATTAACGGGTGTATTAGAAATTTATAGTATTAATATTTAAGCGACACCTAACTATTTTTTCCATGAATTTAAAAGAAAAACATACTAATATAATAATTTGTTGCGTCTGCAAGCATTTGACAATGCATCTGACGTTTCGGGAAGACTGATGGTATATTAACTGTTGAGAAGCAAGGGCCATCCAGATTCTTTTGATCACTTGGAAGCTGGACGGAAATTTGACTGATTACGCATCCTGTATGTATAATTTTCTTTTCTCTTCGTCTTCTTCTTCTTCTTCTTCTTCTTCTTCTTCTTCTTCTTCAAGGCTTCATGCCCTTAAAAACTTGCTTCTGCATTCTTATCTGGGCCTACCTATTAAATTGTCAATTTAATTATACAGAGATTTCGAGATTCTGATCACACGTGCTACGAAGTGGGGATATCTGGAAGGTCTACCCCCATGTAGTATGTCCAAAAAGGTCTCATTTTTTATAAATTGTCTTTAAAAAAATCGTTCCTCGCCTCTCCTTTCATATTCCCTGCGCATTTTGCCCCACATGTTCCTCGTTCCGCGCACACTTCAAGTCCTCCTATTAGGAAATGTAGAAATACATGAAATTGTCGTTTTTATTACGGAATACTATCTTAACCTCTCGTAGATTAAATCCAGAGCATTTTAAATAAATATAGTATTCAAAAGACTCAACCCCCAAAAAAATAATAGGACCCAAAAGATCTTATTTTATTAAATACAGATCAGGAAATATGAACATAACGATTCATATTATAGCAAAAAGATATTAAATAACTCCCATCTTTCATCATAATTCCCTCCGATACACATATTTTGTCTTTAATTCTTCCAATATATTTTAGAAGGCTACAAGAGTGCCAACTCAACAAAAACTTCTTTTTCAAGAATTGACTTGAATGTTTTAAAATGATCCTGAAATATGGGTTTCTCAGGAAGAGAAAGACGCATGAAATTTCACTCTTCCCCTGATTTCTAGACTCTAAGCAGTCTAAATGTAACGAACATACGCAGGTTACGCGATTACTATAAGCAGGATTTATTTTTATTCATATTTAAGATGTTTACAAAAATAATATATTAATTTGGGAAAAATATGCTTTTTATTTGTAATGTTTGAGATCTTGGAGATAAAATCATTGGCTCATCTCTGACATGAGCTGAAATTGGCTGGAATTTTTTAGTATTTGGTATTGGCTCCCAGCGTTGTCTGTAAAATTCACCGACACAACAACGGTCTCAGACATATCCATCCGATTATTAGAGATGTTTTCGACTAAGTGAATACGGGATCTGATTAGGACGGGTATATTTTCAGGATTTCATTTTTCTGGATTTTTAGACAAGGTGCTTTTAAATACCAGAAGTATGACATGGCCGCAGTGTATTTTCTGCCTTCTTTGAAAATCCACATTTCCCAGCCAGATCGTAATTCCGGGCGTTGAGATGTCAGGTTAAATCCACTCACCCATCAATGGGCGCATTTTCTTTTTAAATATTTTGAAGGTCAATCAATCCTTATTTTTAGAGTAAAAGAAACGATTTCGTATACCTAAAGAAGCTCCACAGCGACAAGTGCCGGCGGCAGTGGGTCGTGACTCGCAGCTAAGTTGGAAGCCGGCGTGCGCGGCGCTGCGAGCAACTCCTCGGCGGCGGCGGTGGGGGCAAATAAGTAATGCGCTGAGCACGGCGCCGGTCCTGGTCATGAATTAATGGTCGAGGTCATGGGTCCCATGCCGGCTGGTCTCGACTGCTCGTTCGTCGCTCGCACGCGCGGCAGGAAGCGCATCGATTGCCCACCCGCACCGTGCCGCCGGAGTCCCTAGATGCAGAGAGTAGCGCATTCCTTTGCGCCACCGATTCCGCCATTTTATATCCAGTTGATTGATAATTTCGGTGTTTCCGACGCCATAACTGCTATGGTCATTAGTCTAGTATATGTAATGCATGTTTTTTATCACCGGGGGTCATGGTGTTCTTCCCCTGCTGAATGGTTAAATCCGCCGGCCTATATGTCGGCTTGATTTTCCTTCCATCCTTCTTCACGGAGATTGACGTGTTGATCGGAGAAATCCCTGCAAATTACTGAACAGAACAGCCGGTCACTAGATTTCTCTTGCAGATTGAGGCTGAATTCGATCTAGCTATCTAGCTAATGTAGAACATCCCACCGTCGTGATTCGAACTCTAGGACCTCCCGGTCAGAGACACTACAATGACATCAATTAGTGCCCTGAGCCACCTCAGCCAGTTATGTGTGTGTGTGTGTGTGTGTGTGTATAAATATTACTAACATTTGAAAGTTCTCGAAGAGACTAATACAATAGTATAAGTACAGTAAATATTCAGAAAGGAACTGCTGTAGAAAAAATGGATTCTGTATACCAGAAGCCACGCATTCCCGGAAGGGATTTCCGGAACGGTAAAAGTGTCTGTCCTTTACTGGGCGTTCCGTTCTCTAGAATTTTAGGGGATTTTTAGCTTCAGGGGATGTCGATTTCGACTATCCGCGCGTACCCACTCACGGGGACACATGTTAACCTTTACACTAGACACACTTGCGGGCTCCTCTGTCTGTGGTCAGCAGACCCACAAGGCCTTCTGCGACAACACACGTACATGAGACAATGGGACAAACACCATGCCAACGGCGGGACTCGAACCCGCGACCCTTCCGACCGAGGCGCTGAGTCGGCACACGCACTACCCACCTCGGCTATCCCAGGTCTGCGAGTTCCTCTCTCTAGATAAAAATAGAAATTGAAGAGTCGTTTTTTCAATGTTTATTATAGTTATTTCTAATGCTTATGCACGGATCTCCTATTCATAGATGTTTATTTCTGTATTGGCTTTAAGTAATAAATAAACTAATTATTTTACAACTTGGGTAAGTGCAAGATAAATTTTCCATTCTAAAACAGACATGTGAGTCCAAGTAAAGTGTGAATTACATCGTTTTCTGAATATTTTGATTGTCCTGTAAATACATTTCACTGTGAAATAGAAACGATTCCCAATTGTGACATTCGTATAAAGTGTCATAATGAATGTTTCGAATTCATCGTTACTTATGACGACAAATATGGGTTTTCTGAGTTAGGAGTGTGTAATGCAGGGAATAATACCAGCGACAAATCTCAGGATTCTACGATTCAAGAAATATAAGTTAACGCACAAAAATTGATGCATTTGATTGATTCATTGCATCGTCACCCATATTATTCATTAGCGCAAATCTTACGCGTTCGTGCTGCGTTCACTAAACACGGCATGTGGACCCCAGTTATAAAGATTTATGCATATTAGCTTACAACTGGAATTCGAGGCTTCAATGCGATTGTGTATTTTTGAAATTCAGCGAATTCTATCACTCTGTGGAGAAAGAAAAATAACCCAGAAGGGGAGCGCCGTAAAATTATTTCCGAAATATTTTATTATATTTGTTCAGTTTCAGGGATGAGATGCTTGCTTTTCATGTGCAATTGTTTTATCCTTAATGGTAATTTAGATGATTTGGTATATATGGTGGTTTATATTTGCACACCACGCCACAATTACAAAGCCTCCTGTTCATGAACGGGATTCGAATCCACAATCTTATCAGAGTGGGTTACCCGTTGCAGCAGCCTCCGCCATTAAGCTCGTCCAACCTCCATTAAACGCTTGTAATAAAGTCGTAGAATCGCGTGCTCGCAAAGTAATCCACAGAGGAGCACGGCGGCTGCGGCCATTGAACCCGTGTGAGGGGCCACGCGGGGCTTCGCAGTCGAGTGCGCAGAAAGACGAGCTACGCGCGCGCGCGCGCGTGGGCCAGCGGCGGGCGCTTATCGCCGCAGGTGTCGCGTGTCGTGCGCGCACGCGTGCACCCTGCCGCCTGCCGCCACCGCCGCCTGCCGCCACCGCCACCGCCACCCACGCCGCCGCCGCCGCCCAATTAATTTCTCGAATGGCGGTCTGCCGCGCCCGCCGGCGGCGGTGGGCGCAGGGGCGGGGCGTGGACATCGCGCGCCGCCGCGGCTCCCCGTGGACAGAGGGCGCGCGTGTGCCGCTGCCCCCGGGCCCTGGCGCTTTTCTGGCTCCGACCAACTGATCTGTCCTCTCACCGACAACCCAACGAAGCACGCTCACCCCGCTAGGGATGCGACATCCGTTGAGGTTTTCACGATTGATTACTACCGCGCGCCAATGGCTGTGATGTTAGTCCTGGGAGGTAGCGTTTTGCACGGGAGGTGGCGGTGATCTTGCCCCGCTGGGAGGTGAGATACCGCGCCGACCTACCAGTCGGCTAGCGTGGTTTTCTCCATCCAGGCATCTCCCACTAGCGGGGCACCTCCGCAACCGGGACAAGCTTTAAGCTTCGAACTGGTCTCCCGCCATGTGTCGTAATGAAGTGTAAGTGTGTTTGTAAGTAAGGGGGAGGACAAGGAAGGGGAAGGAAATATCGCAGTTCAGGTCCTGTTTGTTAGGGTTCATCTCTGCAGTATTCGCCTAGTATTGATCGGAGAAACCACGGAAAAGTACTGATCAGAGCAGCCGGCCACTAGAATTCTCCTCGAGACAGCAAGAGTACTCGATCTAGCTATCTGGTTAGTGTCGAAAATCCCATCTGTCGGGACTCAAACCCCAGATCCCAGACAGAGGCACTTCAGTTGATGCCCTGAGACATCTCTCCTTGTTTAAAGTTTCCAAATATTTTTGCTGAAATATCGATATTTTAAACATCGATTTATTAAATAGATGTTTTTCCTATATTTTGTGACGATGTTTGTACGTTTTTAATATTTTGTTTGGAAATAAAAAAGATCCATAATCACAATTTGTAAAAGTTAAAATATGAAGTAATACAAAAATAAGTTAAATATAAAAAAAGTTAAAATAATAAAACGAACGGCACAGTGTGTAATTTTGGCCAACTAGCTGGAAAAAATTAAATTTTCGACCGAATTGAAATAGTAAAATTGTTATATTTCTGTGTAGTAGTATGTCTGAACTATGTGAAACGTTGTTAGTTTTCTCTTGAAGGTCACATGAACCCTGGGTGGTGCATGTTGAAACACACCATCACCGCTCCGGCAGGGGACTCAGCTCCCACGACTCCTTTCAGTACGCAAAGTTCCCTGGTCGATACACCTCTTGACTGATTCCCAGATTTGAAAAGCAACCAGAAGTAATTTTCATAGTTTTACTATCATTTTTATGTGAATATTATTTAGTTATTGATTTTTATTGTGCCTAGAATCGTTAATGAAAAAGTTGAGCGATTTATATTAAAAGTATTGCACGTTCTCTAAATTCAATTAGAGTTTTAATGTATTATACACCGTTATACACCTTTCTGGCAATATATTTTAAAACTAGTACTTTAGGTTCTTCATCGTGAAAGACTAGCTGCTTATCTGCTTATCTGACGAATATAATTTTTTTTAGAGAATGGCTCCTCCAGTTACCCGTATGTCGTTATTTGATACATGAGTAAAAAAAATCAATGTTGAAAAATTTGAAGGTGTATTAACTGTTTTTGCGTGAATTAGGTATTATAGAACTCAAAAAGGCATTGTTGATAAAATTAAGCCATATGTTAGATGTATTTGTAAAAAATTTGAAACCAGATGGCAAAAATCCATGAGAAGTAAAGAACAGTTCCTAAAATACAATTTGTCCTGGCTGCAAGAAACCCTTTCACTTCCTGATTATATTTTAGAGGCAGTCCCAGGCCCATCGGAAATTAATGTAAAAATTAGCCAGAGTTGTAAGACCTAATAAGCCCTTCAAAAGCTGTGGGAATAAAGCTAAAGCCCTAAAATTGAAACCTCTTTTGGATACTACTAGTTCAGAAGAATTATCCATGGCCACTGAAATGAAACTAAGGAAGGATGGCAAAAGAGATTCGGTAGCTATAGTTAAGGAGTTTCCTGAAGCCTCTCGTGGGAACTACAGTGAAGAAAGCCCGAAGATCCATTCTTCAAAAGCCGCCATCATTATCAGTTGATCACGCACTTGCTTTCTGTACTTGATACCAATCTTTCAACCCGCCAGTATGTTCGCATAGGCCAACAAGCAAAAGACTCAAATTGTTTTTTCTATCCCCCCTATCATAAAATGAAGGAAGCGAAACTGTTATGCTATCCAGCGGAAATTACTGTTACTTAAAAATCGGCTGAAATTCTCCTTCAAGCATTGATTGACCATACCGTGGCACGGACATTTAAAATTCAAAAAAGTGACAGAGATTTTACATTCGCTTCAAAACAACACCTTTGAAATTATAATCAAGTGGGATGTGGATGGGTCTGAAACAAACAGATATAAATGTAAATTTTCTGATGAACACTGACGAAAGTTTATTTCAATGGTCCAGATACAATTTACAATGGTGCTGATGAGATTAAAACTATTGTTTGGGAAAAATCCAGCACCTTTTCAACAAGATTTTGCAGACCAATCAAATTCATTTTTTGCCAAAGAACTGTAGATTTAATAACTCAGAAGTTGGAAAATAGAGCAGCAAGTGAGACTTGAACTGCTGATTCATTTCGAGCTTAGGCGCTAAACCTGCAACTGTACCCAAAAAAGTGAAACCTGAACTCTTAATGTTATTAAAATAAAGGAATGAGGCAAAAGAAATATACTCAGAAGAATCATCAACAGAAGAATACGCGAGTAGTGATTCAAACTAATTTCTGAGTATTTTTGTACATTCATCTTATTTTATTTTTTTTGTTATAATGTTTACATTTTCGACTTTTTATTCTTGTATACTTTCATTTTATTGTTCGTGCAGAGTATGTTTTGTAAAATTCAAATATTATGTCCCATAATATTCAACAAATGCAACGTTTGACAAACGTCTACCAAGTATTATTAATACACTATTCAAATTCCTAAATATTTTAAAATATTTCGTAAAAAATTTAAGTTCTACAAGCAAATTTGTTTTATTTGTACATTGTTTTACAATAACAGACTTCCAAAACTAGAGAAATTCATTTCGGGAAGGGAGTTATTAATTTTTTCTTCCAGATCGTCAAATTAGCACACCGTGCGGCGTTTGTACTATTTTCTTTGAGCACACTATCTCTCACCCAAGAGATGACCCCATGATCTGATTTTTCCTACGACTAACATCGAATTTCTCATGAAGGATGCGTCATGGATGACGATATTTCGTCGTTCGAACACAGACAATGGTATCGTAAATTATTTTTTCGTGTTTTAATTTTTATAATATTTTGATTATGAAACTTTTCTACTCACAAAAACACATGAAAAAACGTAAGGGAAAACAGAGATTATATTATCAATGTTAAACAACATCGGCTTTAATCAATCGTTGTTTTATCAGATAACCTTAATTATAAATTAGTAACACGACAACTGCCAAATTAATTTCTTCCTCGTGAACATAAATGTTAGATATCTAAACCACTTTTAAAATATTGATGGTTTTGAGGATGTTTTATGAATTTGATGTTTTAATTTTGAATTTATACGCGTTTAAAACATTTATTATTGTCGATGTTTTATTGTTTTATTTTCGATGTCGCCTTCCAGCTGCCAATCGCTATCCCGCCCCGTTTCAATATACCCACCCGTTCACCTAACTCAGTTACCAGCTCCCGCACACAATTCTCTTCATAACTTTCTAGTATGTTTATATACTCAGGGTGGTACTTTCAAATGAAAATACTTAATTGTAGACCTTAGAACCACATCGACATAAGAAGGTATGACTATTTTTATATTTGTGCATTAAATTTAATTGTACACGTCCATTAATTCTATCGCACACGCACAATAAATTTATCGCACACGTGCATTAAATTTACTGTACGTGTACATTAAATTTAATGTACGTACATGATAATTAATTTCATGTACTTTTACATTAAAAATAATGCAGAAATTTCTGACAGTGTATTTCACGTTTATTCATCCATCGGTGGCTTAAGACTCCGCCTTCCTTGGTCAAGTCTAATATTACTCCAGATGTTGCCACCGTGGAACTTTCCTTCCAAAGGTAGTTGGGTGGCTCATCGCTCCTAGTCTTATAGGTAGGAAGCAAGGTTACATGGTGCTCACACTGATACTCGTTAGCGAACCTGATCTTATTCCCGTTCACTAGAAGAACATACTAGAATATGAGGTTGTTTTTGTTTTCGTGATGCATTAGTTTCAAAGATTTAGTAAAACCTAGAACTGTTTCTCTAGCTTGAAGACCCGGGGAGAATAAAAAAGTCGCTATTTGCCTAAGAAATACAATTACGTTCGTGAAGCCTCCCATCCCCGTTTTTCCCCACCCCCTTTTCCCGTCCCCGTTTCGTCCTCCGCCCCTGCCCCCACCGACCGTGACCTTGCGTTTCCTATCGCTCCACTCACCATCGGCCACCATCGACTTTACAACCCCAGTTGCACTTCTCTCCGCCACCGGCACCGGGAGCGGTAGCTCAGTGCATCAACTGATATCACTGCAGCGCCTCTGACCGGGAGGTCCTAGGAGGTTAGAGTCCTGACGGCGGTAGGATTTTTGACATTAGCTTTTCAGCTAGGTAAAATTCAGTCGCTGCCTGGAGGAGAATTCTAGCGGCCGGCTGCTCTGATCGGCAGTTTTCCGTGGTTTCTCCGATCAACACCAGGCGAATGCCTGAGCAGTACCCTACCAAACGGGCCACGGACCGCGCGCGATCTGTCCTTGCTCTTCCTTGTCTTATCCTCTCCCCTTACACACACACACACACACACACACACACACACACACACACACTAACATGCACTACACTACCACATATTCTGGAAGACCGGACGGGAACTTAGAGCTTGTCCCGGCTGGGGCGGTGTCCCGCTGGTGGGAGTGTCCTAGTTAGAGGGAAACCCCACTAAGCCGACGGTAGGTCGGCGCCGGATCTCGCCATCCAGCTGGGGAAGACCACCGCCATCTCCCGAGAAACAAACATGCACTACTCTGACGGGACTAATGACCAAAGCAGTTGACGCGCCCGGAAACACGAAAAAAACAAACCAAACCACCGGCCACCGTGTCCTCGCGTCACCCATCGCCCTCATCATCGGCCAACTCACCGTCGGCTTCACACCATTTGCTGTCCTCCCGCCTCCGCCCCGTCCACCACGTCCTCCGTCCACACGCGTCCCTACCGGTACACTCACCTTCGACTTCCCTACCTCAGCTGCAGCCTTTCCCCGCTCCGTCTCCCATCACGTCCTCGCATCACCCACCTGTCTTCTATCGACCTATTCCCCGTCGACTTTTCTACCGCAGTTGCCATTCTTCCCGACTCCGTCCCCGTCCACCGCGTGGCCGTTAAGCCACCTGCTACTTTTCCTCGCTCATTCTTCCTCCTCCTTGTTCATCGTTTTCGACAGTCCACACCTGTCCTCTTTCCCTGTTCCACCACTCCTGTTCGTCGCCCATTTCCCCAATTATCCCCCATACGTGGCCGACGTTCTTTCAGCGCAGCCGTGATGTCCCTCATCTCAAATCATCTCCGCTATTTCAGCTTTCCTCATCGTCACAGTCTCGTCCTGCAGCCTTAGTACCCATCTCTTCCCGTCCCGGCTTTGCAGGTCACCGCTTTCACCCTGTCGGGTCTCCCCCTCTCCGTCCGCACCTCGGCCATCCGCGTCTCTCCGTTCGCAGCCGCACGCGCGCGCCGCCGTCGGATTATCCGCCCTCTGACAAATGAGGCGGCGCGCGTGCCGGGCGACACTGCCGGCCGCTGGAGGGCCCCGCGGCGCCGCACGCGCGCTGCCGCCCCTGCGGGAGGCCGCTCTTCCGCCGCTCGTAAGTGGCTCGCCCTTTTCCCTCTTATCGCTTGGGAATGGTTCTCGAAATTTTGTGTTTTGGACCTTGAATAATATCAATGAACATAATAAGTTTGAAATTAAGTATAATAATAATAATAATAATAATAATAATAATAATAATAATAATAATAATATGACGATTTCAGACAATAATTACAAATAAATTATCAAATAAGTAGCTATTGGGTCGCAACAATGCTTGGCAATTGCGATAATTGGAAATATATTCTCACGTAATTTTTCGAGCGAATGTATTGCGACAAGGTGGGGAAATGTTATGTAATTATAGGAATAATAACGATAATGGTAATAACAATAATTAATACTATGATGATAATATATTGGCAATAATAACATGATGATGATGATGATGATGATGTTAAAACCTCCAATTAAAACTGTTTCTCAAAAAGATGGGGGAAGTTAGTTACTACCAGAATGCTTAAGATAGGGATAGACTTGAGAATTATTACAGGGTAGAATTGAGTCGAAAACTGTTATGTTAATGGCAAAAAATTCTGTGCAAAATATTGAAGTTGTAAATACACCTGCTGTATTACTCATACTTTAGAAATATACTCATATAAATCAATTTCAAGCCTGGAAAGAAGATATTTATTTGAAGTTTTCTCGCGTTTTCCAACAACATCAATAAAACACAGCCTTTTTCCTTTGCTGATTGGAGAGGTAACACATTTGTTTGGCGGGGCAGAATGTTTAGTTTTTAATATTTATTTTTAAAGTCCATTTTAGGGCTTTGTATATTGAAACTGAAGAATATGACAGCTAATCTTAATCCCGAAACTACTCACGCTGAGGCAAATTTATTGAGCTTGTTTGATAGTCCTTTTTATAGATAATTTATAAGAAGAAAAATATATAATAAAATAATTTCAGCAGCAACGAGAGTTTTAACAAAAGACGTACGTATTTAATGTGGAGTCGTAAACCAAGAGAATTTATACTTTTTGGATCTAATTTTGCGACAAAAAATATTTCTCAATACCGATATTTAAGTACCCAAAATATACATAAAATAGTAATGCTGATTCAGAAATATAGAATTTCCCGATTGTCATTTCTCATATCATTGTAATTTTGAGATTATAAGAAAACTGCTGAAAACGCTTTTTCGAAGAAATTAGTTCCTATGATAAATAGTAAAGTATTTGGTGAGTAGAAATCCTGTGGCCATTGATGCCTTTTCACATTCTCTCTGAAAAGAAAGTCGTCTTTAATGATGAATTCATACATCTTTCATCCTTATGAATAAGATGGGAGGTGATAACAACTCGAGAAAATTACTCGAATATTTTACGGGTGTGCAACATCTTACAAAATGTGATTAATTGAATTAATATTCTAGAGTGAAAAACAGCCAACTCAACTTACTTGGTGTTCATCAATGACCTAAAATTATTCTTATAGCATGCATTATTAGACTATTCGATTTATATTGTTAGGGACTTACGGTTTTACGAAACTCACGTAATGTTCATTATGTGCATGTGCCCATTCTCAGCATATATAAATAATTTAATTTATCTGATTTTACAATAATGTAGAGAATAATTCAGGGATTTTATAAATTTGGACTTGTACATTTATAAACAGGCAAATTAATGGGGGTAACAAATTGGGAAAATCATGTAAAATATTTGTTTTAATTTCACGTTTCGGGAACCTGTTTTGTTCCCATCATCTGGTACTACAAAAACATACAAAGTCATGTGTTACTATACACTCGTAAATACAATTTCATTTATTTGAACGTCGTGACAGACAGTGACGCTGCTCACCTGAATAGCATAAAATTTGCCTTCTAATTAATATTTATGTGTTATTTTTGTATAATTTAATATAAATTAATGTGACTTAAATATCACACGTAGCATACCAAGCACGACTGCGATTGTTGTTCGTTGCGTTATTAAGTATTAAGTGAGTTGAAGGATAGTTGCTAGGAGTTAGGAAACATAAGAGAATAATTCAGGGAATTCAGCTGCATAAATATGTTGTATTCAACAAAACGTTGACGCATGAGTTTATTCATCGCGATCATATGTATGCCCGGTCATGGAATTAGTAGACCGGACGTGGCGACATCTACTTCTTCAAAAGTGTTGGCTTTCTGAACGTACAATGCACCCTCCTGCCGCGGTGGGAAGTTTTATCGCCGGGAACCCTCCTATGGACGAGGGGAAGTATCTGACTGCGCCAGTGACCCAGTGATTCGCTGCTCATCTGTTTCCGGGCCGCTCGTTGGCGCGCCCATTTCTCCCCCCCCCCCCCCCCCCGCGCACCTCGTCCTCCGTTGCCGCGAACCCCGACGTGCTCTGCGGCTCTGCAATTAGGTTTGTATAGCCCACCGCGCCCCAGCCGCCCTTCGCATATTGGCGTATTACCCTCTTGCGCCCGGGGCCCCGCTCTACGAGACTCTGATGGCGTTCATTAGGAGCGGCTTTGTGTCTTTGAGGAATTATTAGTAATTTTACCCCACCCGCCCTCCCTCACGCTCGTGCTCGCCCGCGTCCGCCCGCCCGCGCGCGCGCTCGTGGCGGCGCGCCCGGCAAGTGCTGCTCCCCGTCGGCGAACTTTGGCACTAGCTGCGGCTCGCCTCCCCTCCCGCGCGCCTGGCGGCGACTGTCGATTGATTTTGCGCCTCGCAGGCGGCGACGGCGGCGGCGGCGGTGGCGGTGCGGCGGCACGGCGCCCGGCGTGATATTATGCATTCCTTTAGTCGCATTCGGACGCTTATATCCGAGGTTGTCCGAGGTCCTAGGATACCACCCGCGCTAGTTTTCGGACGAGAGCGCGCAGAACGATGGCGCCGGTCGCGCGCGGGCGACGACGACGGCGAGGGACGGTGCTGCGACCGACGCCGGCCGCCGCAACTACCTGTCGCAGCCTCCGGGCGAATTTTAATTGCCGCCTAATAGTTCGTGGTCATTTATTAGGGGTGGTTCCCGCAAACCTGCGTACTTCTGATGACTTTTTGTCTTGTAATCCGACTCATTCATCTCGTTGGTTCATTGTCCGCGGGTGTTTGGTGGAGGGCTGTGCGGTCGGCGGTGGCGGTTGGCGGTCGTCGGTCGACGGTTGCGGGAACGTCATGGTCCCGCCGACCCCGCACACGCCCGCCACGCCCTCCCCGGCTCCGCTGCCGAAGCCCTTCACGGATTACCCCCGAGGCCCGGGCGGATGAAAGAACGCGGTCTCCTACCCCTGCGTTTAAATAAATCATGCAGACCGAGGATGATTAAATCGCAGGTCAAGGTCGCCGGAGGTCGGCGTCTCCAAGTGGGAGGTCAGAGGTCAGAGGCGGGCTGCAGCCAGATGCCCGCGCCTTCGGTCGGGACCTTATCAAGGAGCCCGGCCAAAGAGGATCCCGAGGAGAGAAAGAGAGAGGGCTTCGTGAGGATTTCGGGAGACGCGGGCTGAATGATAAAGTACGTAGTAGATCGTTTAGGGAAGTATGTCTTGTATGATTCAAATGGAGTGCACATCTTGCTTCAAAAAAGGAAGTTCATCACGTCCACAGATACTATTTCTGAAATTGTTTTAATACAATATAATTACTAGAAAATACAATTTACTAGAAAATAGAGTTGTTAAATGGAAGGACAGAATGAAATCTCAAGTACGAAAATTCACTAACATAATTTTTCTTTCCTTCAAGCTTGAAAGTTGTGCGCAACTCATACATAAAGTGGTATATAACTCACAGCTGTGGATGATAGCGTTAACACGGTATTATACATGTTTGTATCATTTAATTTGGGATTTCTATCAAGTTGAAAACTCTTGTCAACATGTACTTAGATGAACTAATTACATCCAAAACATATACAAAATGAAAATATATACAGACACATAAATATTATGCACATCGTAGTGTAAATATTTTTTCTGCGAGAAAGAGCCCTCTTCAAGCGAAGTAACGACGAGTTAAAAAAAGTATGGTATCGTTTGAAAGGTATTTGTACAGGCTACGGACGATGAATTCAAGTGAAATTTAAACTGTTATTTTGAAAATCCTATGAGTCCCGAAATGTAAACTTTTGAGGAAACAGAAAAAAGCTCATTGATGAATAAATCTTAAACTATTTGTAAAATGCCTTGTCTCTGAGGATTATTACTTATGAAAAGACATCATGAAAGTAGGATATGAACCTATTTATTAAATTTGCCTTTAGATAAATTTAAAACTATGTGACTTACGAAATTAAAAAAAAATACAAAGCATTTTACGATTGTCTCCAAGAAAAAACAAAATTCATAGTCATAACTTTTAATGGTGTGCTTCTCTTTTTTGAGTACAGAAACTAATAAACCTTTACACCGGGTTTTGTAATCCACAAAATCATTACCTTCTACAACTGTGACTGAATCCTCGACGTGATAGCCAATGAGTGATACACACTTCATCAATGTGTTTACATTTAATATGTTTCCTTACTTTTCTCTTGATAACAGAAAAGTCACTGTCAAAAGGAAAGAAAGAATGATCTCTGAATGAGAATGGCCTGTAGAATGAAAAATGACTTTGACAAGAGCAAGAGGCATTCTTACTACAGAATTATTCATGCATTCGTGGGCAAAACACTCATATAAAAATGCATGTAAATGATTTCAATTTTCAGGAATATTTGTAATATGAGCAGTCAAAAATGAACTTATCTCATCAGGTCCTTTAGTTGCAATACCCTCGTGGTAACAGTAAATCATTATGGTATTATCTCGTATCATCTCTTGAATTGTGAATGTAAAACATGTTCACAACTAGCTACCTGAGCTAAAATGCTTCTTGCACTGGCAATTAGCAAGTTTTGCATATAATCTATATAGTCTATTCGTAGTGTACCGAGGAATTACCTAGCTTACCTCAAGTATCCTCATTTCTTTTTGAAATGTGTCCAAGTTCTCAGTAGATTTTTTATAATTACCTTAAAATGATCATTTTTTCACATATAATGGCTCCTTTAACATTATCAGCTTAACTTCTATCTTTAATCCTATTCATTTGTGGGACAAGCCTCTACATGAACCTTACCGAAACGCAGAGAAAAATTCATTGGACCTTTTTGAGTAGAAATGTTTTATATTTCAAAATTTCGAGTATTTTCCCTTAAACTCTCATGCAATATTTTAATATTCAATTATTCGCTTAAGTATTTGTACTTTGTGGTGATGAAAAACTCTGCATGTCAGTGATTTACGGAGTTGTAATTCGAAGCAAAGAGATTCTCTCACGACCATTCTGTACAGCAGACGTACGAATTTTCCATGCATAATGCTGTATTTATCATTCAACTTTGCTTTCTTCACATACAACGAATTCGTTAAAAATATTGAATAACAGGATTTTTCAATTAACCTATTCAATTGTGTTTCTGATCACCTACATTTAGTATCATCATTAAAACTATAATATGTGCACATGCAACTGGCAACACACTTTACTCCGTGCAAAACTCTGGAATGTATAGGCCATGCATACAAGATTTTATTAATTTACAGAGAAGATTACACATTATTATTATTATTATTATTATTATTATTATTATTATTATTATTATTATTATTAGCTAATTTCACGATTAAAATATGTGTTGTAAATATACGGAAATCTACTCCAGGTTGAACCACCTTTCTAAGAAACATCATGACGATAGATTGCCTTTAGAATGTTTTGAGAAAGATATGGGATGTTTCAATTGTAAGTACCTTTCACGTTTCGATCTTTGGATTATCCTGAAAGTTTGGACAAGTTTTTATATAAATTTTACGGAACAAATCACAGAGCTTCGACAAATAACGGCACGACCTATGTTTACGCACAGCCCATGATCTCGATTCATAACTCTTATCTTATGAGATGCATGCGTCTCTTTGAATACGACATTCAGATGGCATGGTGCAGAGCAGCGTCTAATCGTGTTAGTCACAATTTGGACACATGGCTCATCAAGCAGACGCCGCGCCGTGGACTAGACAAAGTTGGGAAAGTTTCAAGCCGTCACGCTATGGCCGTCACCAGGGCAATGCACTGGGTGAACTGGGCTGCGGATTTATAAAATGAAGTTCCCCTAGCGCCCGGCTGTCGGTTGATCGGCCGATCGGCCAAATCAGGCAACGGCCGCGTTGTACGGGACGGGAGAAGGGGACCGTCTGTTGTCGGACGACAAGCAGCAGCGGGGTGTTAAATTTGGAAATTTAAGTGCCTACAGTTCACTGTGTTTTGTGATGTGAAGCCTTCAGTGAAACCATCAATCATCCTAAAAGACCATGAGAAAACACATCATTATTTATAAGGTTTATTCCTTACTCAATTAGGCTTAGTATGGTACCATATGAATAATATTTTTAACCTTAATACTTCTTAAAAGGTAATACTTTACAGTTGAACTGTGATCTCATAGCCATAGAAGGTTTCAAAACCACTGAGATTTTGTTAGTAACAGCTAAGTTTTTGCCTCAGTGTGATCTGAGAAAAATTCATGTTTTATACAACAATTTTTTTCTCATTTCAAAACAGGTTTTGTTCATTATAAGAGAACCATGTCCTACCAGTTCTTCTACTCAAAATCCAGCATCACATCAAATTTAGGACTTTTTGACACCTCCATTCACCTCCTAGTAACTTCAGATTTGATGTTTTCTGGTCAATTTAAATATTTTCAAGCTATATTCTGAGCAGCACCTACAGTGCTTGCAGACACTCACAGGGTTCTTCAACATCCACAGTGTCAAAGAGGTCCGCATACCCTGCAGGCGCTACCATACGTATTCTTTGGCAGGGTTCCAATTATGATCCATTTCTCCCCACTGTTGTAACCCCCTCCCTTCTTGTGTTTCCCCTTCACTAACTATATAAAGCGTGCGTTTTTTCGCGCACAGCGCTCTCATTCTCTTGTTATTTCCGGCTGCGTCAGTGGCGTAGCTTTGTTAATTCTTCTCATAGAGCCCGGCTCCTTGAGTCGTTATGTATCAAATCTGTATATAGTATTTGTTGTAAATGATGTTTTTAATTTTTTCCTTGCCGAGATAGTATGTTAGTTTACTTACAATAGATCGAATCAAATTATGAAGACTAAATAATATTGTTTCTCATTTCATCAGTAAGCCTGAGCCATGGTTGTTGATGTTTTTTTATTTGATTACTAGACCAAACAATATAATGAAATTAGAGTATAAGGTATTTAATGTGTTGATTTGGACTTGAAATGGAACTCTTGCTGAAGTATTATTGATTTACTAATGTTATGTTGTTGCAGCTCGTTTACTACATATGTTATGTTTATATGTCGCTGACCTCTGATTGGTGTGGAGGTGCGGCTAATGTTCACTAGTATTTACTTATGAGATGTTGTTAATGTTGCGATTCCTGCCATAAGTAGACGGCGCCAGCCGCTTTTGGCAATTTATGGAAAAGTGCTCCCGCTGGTATAAGTCAAGCGCTTGGCGCATTCAGCACGGGAGACTGCACGTAAAGCGTTTGCTTAGCCCGTGCGGTAGCTCGAGCCACAGCCCTTGTTGCAACGTCGGCCGCAACCGCAGAGAAGGTCAGCAGGCTACAGCTGTCACCAGCACGCAGCGGTGGGGTCACGATGCTGACCTTATGCACGGCACGCTGATCGGCGCTCATGTCTAGGAACGGTTGTTCCAGCAGGCAGCGGGCGGGCGCTCATGTACCACCCACTCTCGCTGTACGTAAACTTGCTGCATTCCTATGTTGTCTGGTTACAGGTATAATGAAATCCATTTCCAAGAATTTTGGTATTATGCACTCCTACGAAAGTTGGTTCCATGGCTCATACGTAGTTCTGTTTATTACAGATGTTATTTGAGAAAAGAGAAGGCTAAATACGGCTTCTTCAGCAAATTTGTTTATATACGTTTCTATCTACCTCGTCTAAAGTTGACATTCCAAAGGTAGATTCTAAGACAACATTTCTGTATGTGCTAGCGCGATGTTGTAGATGCATACTAAATTCAAGTGATCACCTTTCTGTTACAAGGTTTATGTTTCAATTTTCAACCCTCGCCTAAAGTGGGTTCTTTCAAGAGGTCGACTGAAATCCCATTAATTCTGTATGTCAGCGCGTTTTGCGCAACGCACATTTATGTGAGACGGCCTCGGCCATCCTTCATTCTTGCTTGTAAATTGTAATTCTACTTTGTTTTCCGCAGCTGCTTTGCAACCTGCATCAGGAAAAAACTAATATATGTAAAATTGTTTATCTAATAAATGTGTTATATTGAAAGTTATTTGATTGTCATATCTCTGATTTGAGATCCTATAAAAAGTTGTGATACCTTTTCATTAAAAACCTGGTGCGTCCATTTGAAAAGTTCAAGTGTGACGACAATCTTCTAATTTCGATAGCTTGAAGCACTTTTGTGTTAGCATAATTGTCTCCTTAGGCAAATGCATGGTCAGTTCACTACATATTGCATGGCGAATTAAATGTTATCAATGTGCTGTTTCAACAGCTGGCGACCACGTATTAAATAAATTGTCATTAAATAAGAGGTCAGCCAAGTTTTGATATTTAACACAAAAACGCGACCGTGACAGGACACAAGGATCAACTTTATGAAACAATCAATAACTGTACTAATTGTATTTTTTCTTTCAGCTTAAGTTTAATTTATTTACAGCTGATTTTGTTCCACGTTGTAACGGTTTCACAAGTTCACCTCGTGTTTGTCTTCACAATTTATTTGTCTTCCCAGGTTACTTTTTGCCAACGCTTTTTCTTTGTTGCATTTTCTTCCAGTTCATAAATTTACAGCATATCTTGGACCCCCTGTCAGAGAAATTGTGGAAACTCAGAGACGAAGAGAAGCTTTGCAGGCTCGCCTAACTCCCGCATCGACCAGTTGCGGAGAAAGGAGGAGCTATTATAAAGGACGTCTCCACCACCTTTGAAATTTTCTCAACATAGGCGGTAATGTACGAAATCCACGCACAGGATTCAGAAACTAGAATCTGATTTTTGAGAAATTACCAGCGTTCAGCAAAATTAGATGCGTGCTGCTGATGAGGAGAGCCAGGCAACGAAAAGGGCCCCAGTTTCGAAAATGGGTATTTCGCCTTGATGTGGAGCCGCGCGGTTGCATGGGAATATAAAACGGGAAGGAGTACCGTCTGTCCAGCGCAGCCAGGTTTAGTTGTCCCGCCGGTCTTAGGGCCCATGGCCTCGACCGCGGCTGGTCTCGGCATTACCGGCTCCAGGCACCCCCATTCGCGATTCAAATCCGTTCCGCCTGGGAACAAGCAGAGCAGGCATTTTCTGTCAGTACCGCGTCCTCGCGTACATGATGCTTACTTCAGATGAGAAAACGACGGTACCCCGCGCTTCAACGCCCGTGTATTCGACATTCATCAGGCCGCGCCTACCTGTTCTGAAAATTCCTTCATTTTCAACAATGATTCCAGTGGGAGCATTTTTTCTCTTTATTCAGTTTGAGTGCATAATTCCCCGACCTGCCAGGGTGAAAAATGGCACTTCTACAATCTTATCTCCTGGTAGTGCTGCCCAAGCTGATTGCGAGCGCCTATGTCGCGGAAAGTTATGCCGAAGCAATTCGCATTCTTAAGAAACAGATACGAAAACCCTAAGCTCCGCAAGCATAAATTACTTTCATGCTGACCCCAATTATAATATGACTGCTAAAGACTCAGCTAGTCGTTTATTTGAGTTAGTTGATCACTTCAAACGTAATGTTCGTGCTCTCAAAGTTCTCAGAACCAGTAGAATGTTGGGATTCATCCCTAGTCTTTCTTATTACTTCAAAGGATGAACGAAATACGCATAGAGACTGGGAAGCCCATTCAGTGCAAACACGCGTATCAACTCTTGAAAACTTATATATACGTTGTGGAGCTAGGGCCGTGCCCCGCCAACGTGGCTGCCGATAGAAGAATGAGAAAGGACACGCCCAAGCAATGCCTAGAAGCAAGAATTTTGTTTCTGATCATAGTGATGAGTGTAATTTGTACGAGTTTGCACAATCTCATAAAGTCTGGAATTTATTTCTTGAAAAGTCAACATATTGGTACTTATTCGTCAAAGAAAACCGACTTTGTTTTACGTACTTAAGGCCCGGGCATGGCGTTGCCGCCCGTGCAGCGAGGTCGTGTAATAAATGCAATGGCAAACACCACGCGCTTTTGCACCCAGAGAATTTAGTCCGGAATAAATGTGGAACAAACAGCAGTTGGCGAAGACGAATGCTCCGAAACCGCAGAGTGCGAAACCGTCAGCGCGCGTTAATCACAATTGCTTCGAAAGCCGTGCTGTCCGTTCGCGTATCCAGTGAAGAACGCGGAAAATAAGTTTGTTAAGTTTAGGCCCTCATTGACAACGGTAGCACGCATTCTCTCCGGTTACGGAATCGACCATGAAGAAACTGAAGGTACAAATAACACTACACTTCAACTTGCATTACCGGGTCGGTGCTTTGCTTCTAAATCTTTAAAATCAATTCCTTGTCGATGGCTCCGTCGTTAACGATTTTAACTGATTTGAATGCGCTCGTGGTAAGAACATTACGACCGATATTCCCACTCCTTATTCTTGATCTCACTAACTTGAAATCCCTGAGGATATAAAAACGCGGACTTCCTGAATATCACGTAGCGGCGCCAGTTGATATCTTGTTAAGCGCCGACGTGTTTTGGAATTACTTAAGATCGCGTAAAGTAAAAATTCCGCGTGCGAAATGCCTGAACTTGACATTAAAGAAACTGCATTCGGATGCATTGTAACCGGCACCATGAAAAACATTTTCAGCCCGATCTAGTATTTTGCAACTTTGTTGCGGAACAGCGTAACTTCAGGAAGTTCTAGGAATTCAAGGAAAACTCTGGCAATGGGAAAAATGGTGTCACAATGAGAGTTGCAAGGGCTAGTAGCAACCAAATTATACAGAGAAAATTATCAACCCTTTTTTTTTGTCCAACAAAGTCATTTAACAGAGTCCTGTTACAACAACTTCAAAATTTCAAAGAACAGTTGAACCAGTTCTGAGTTAGCATATAAAGCACTCATTACCAAAAGTTTTGAATGCAGATATATGTGATAAACTGAAAGATAGACTAGATTGCAATAAATATCTTGCACACAATGTTCAATCCCCAAGCCCAAAATTCAAAGTGGCAGAGTTTCATTTTGTATGTATTCAGCACTCAAGAGCTCTGCTGGAAGCTTGTTAATCGAAATGTGGAGGTATCTCATAAACCATCCCAACTATAAAGAAAGATGTATCGTCTAAGCACAGTGTTCTGATTAGATCCATATTCTAATTCTGATTGAATTCATATTATGGATTCCCCCTTATGATGATCATCTTATTAAAGCAGACAAAAAATGCTCAAATATATCAAGTCCTTGTTGTAAGAAATCAATTCAAATGCCAATCTTGCCACTTGAAAAATGTTTCCCTCTATTATTTGGGAATAGAGTTATATGAATTCAAGAAAACCTGTATGTCTGACTTAGATTTGACAAGCCTTACTCGCGCTCACTTTTGCTTGGCAAGCAGCTCCAACACCTGGCTCTGCCACCTCCCCACTCTATTACTAAATCTTCAAATGTATTCCAGGCTATGCAGGCACAAGGTCCCTGTTCTGGAAGCGGTGGAGTGCTGAATATCTAAACCTGCTGCAGACCAGGGCCATTAGCTGCAACGGCTTTGGACCTAAGGTGGGACAGCTGGTCATTGTGAAGTGGAAGGCCTCCCACCTCATCTGGCCTCTGGAAAGTGTGGAGATCCTTCCCGGACGTGACTATCGAGTTCGGATAGTCAAACTGAAAACTTCATGGGGGTGTAATCACTCGCACTTGCCAGATCACCCTCTTCCTTCGCTGAGACGCCGATAACCTGTGTAAGTGCCATCTCCTCTACGCATGTAGTTTCCTGTAATAGAGTTGAGTGGGCGCATTCCCACAGTGACTTGAGTTAACACTCTGTTCTGCACTCCAGTTCCCCAGCATATTAAATTTGGAAATTTAAGTGCCTACAGTTCACTGTGTTTGTGATGTGAAGCCTTCAGTGAAGCCATCAATTTTATCCTAGAAGACCATCTGAGAAGAAAACACATCCATTATTTATAAGGTTTATTCATATAATTAGGCTTGGTATGGTACCATATGAATAATATTTTTAACCTTAATGCTTCTTAAAAGGTAATACTTTACAGGTGAACTATGTGATCTCATGCCATGAGAAGGTTTTGAAAACCACAAGTTTGCCTTAGTAACAGCTAAGTTTTTGCCTCAGTGTGATCTGAAAAAATTCGCTGTTTATGCAACGATTTTTCTCATTTCAAAACAGGTTTTGTTCATTATAAGAGAACCGCTTGTCTGCAAAGTTCTTCTATCAAAATCCATCTACGTCAAATTTAGGACTTTTGACACCTCATTCACCTCTGTAGCTTCCAGATTTGATGTTTTCTGGTCAATTTGAAATATTTTCCAAGCTATATTCTGAGCAGCACCTGCAATTGCTGCGAACACTCACGGGGTTCGCTGGCATCACAGGTGTCGAGAGGTCGCATACCCTGCAGGCGCTACCCTTACGTATTATTCTTTGGCAAAGGGTTCAAATTATCGATCCATTTCTCCCCACTGTTGCGCCCCCTCCTTCATGGCTGTTTCCCCTTCTGCCCCTATATAAGCGTGCGTTTTTCGCGCACAGCGCTCATTCTTGTTATTTCAGCTGCGTCCAGTGGCGTAGCTTTGTTAATTCTTCTCGCAGAGCCCGGCTCCTTCAAGTCGTTATGTATATCAAATCTGTATATAGTAGCTGTTGTAAATAGTGTTTAATTTTTTCCTTTGAGATAATTATATTAGTTTACTTGTCGATCAGATCAAATTATGAAGACTAAAAATAATGTGTTTCTCATTTCGTCAGTAAAGCCTGAGCCATAGTTTATTGTTTTTTGTTGTTGGTTTTCCCTTTGAACCAAACAATGTGTTAATAGAGGAAATTGGGGTGCATAAGGTATTTAATGTGTTGATTTGGACTTGAAATGGAACTCTTACTTTTGAAATGTTAATGATTTACTAATGTTTATGTTGTTTGCAGCTCATTTTTCATATGTTATGTTTATGTATGTCCTTTGACCTCTGATTGGTGTGGAGGTGCGGCAATATTCACTGCGTATTTGCCCATGAATGTTGTTAATGTTGCGGTTCTGCCATAGTGAACGGCACTTGGCCGCGGCAATTTATGGAAAGGTGCTCCCGCTGGTATAAGTCAGCGCTTGACGCATTCGGCACGGGAGACTACGTAAAAACGTTGCTTGGCCCGTGCAGTAGCTCGAACCGCGGCCCTTGTTGCAACCGTCGGCCGCAGCCGGCAGAGAGGTCGGCTGGAGGCTGCAGCTGTCACCGGCGCAACGGTGGGGTCACGTGCTGGCGCGTATGCGGCATGATCGGCCTTTCGTGTCTAGGAACAGTTTTGTTCAGCGAGCAGCGGGCGGGCATCGTAGCACCACCACTCTCGCTTATGCGTAAACCCCTGCATTCCTATGTTGTCTAGTTACGAAAGGTATATTAAAAATCCATTTCCAAATTTTGGTATTATGCACTCCTACGAAAGTTGGTTCCATGGCTCATGCATAGTTCTGTTTATTACGAATGTTATTTGAGAAAGAAGGCTAAATACGGCTTCTTCCAGCAAGGTGTTTATATACGTTTCTATCTACACCTCGCGTCCTAAAGTGGGCATTCAGGTAGATTATAAGACCAACATTTCATGTTTTTGCGGCGCGATGTGTAGATGCGCTACTAAGTTAGTGGTGCCCCCTTTCTGTTACGTTTATGTTTCAGTTTTCAGCTTCCCTCGCCCTAAAATTGGGTTCTTTCAAAGAGATCGACGAAATCATTAATTCTGTGTATCATTGTGCATTTTGCGCCGCCTTTGTTTATGTGAGACGGCCTCGACAAATCCTTCATTCTTACTTGTAAATTGTAATTCTGCTTTGTTTTCACAGCTGCTTTGCAACCTGCATCAGGAAAAAACTAATATAATATAAATTGTTTATCTAATAAATGTGTTATATTGAAAGTTATTTGATTGTCATCTCTGATTGAGATCTATAAAGTTGTGATACCTTTTCGCTAAAACCTGGTGCGTGCATTTAAGAAAAGTTCAAGTGTGACGACAATCTTCACCAATTTCGATAGCAGAAACTTTTGTGTTAGCTTTGCATAAATTATCTCCTTAGGCAAATGCATGGTGATTCCTTTACACATGTGCATGCTTGAAATTAATGTTATCAATGTGCTGTTTTCAACAGCTGGCGACCGTATTAAATAAATTGTCATTAAATAAGAGGTCAGCCAAGTTTGATATTTAACACGGGGCACCGCACCCTTACGCGACCGGAGGTCGCGATGAAATAGATTTTTCCATCTAAAAATGGAGGTGTACGTCAGGCCTTGGTATCAACTGATGTCACTGCAGTCCCTCTCTGACCGGGAGGTCCTAGGTTCAGTCCCCGACATGGCAGGATTGCGACTCACAGCTTGTCAGCTTGGCCGGAATTCAGGTCGCTGAAGGAGAATTCTGGCAGCCTGCTGCTCGAATCGGTAATTTTCCATGGTTTCTCCAATCAAACCAGACGAATGAGCCCGGACCGCATGATCTTTCCACACTCACTTCCTTGTCCTATCTTACTCCCCGTTACACACCACTAACTTGCACTGCACTATCACTCCGTGGGATGACCCGGTGAGGAACTTAGAGCTTGTCCTGGCTGGGCGATGCCCACCTGGTGGAAGATACCTGGTTAGAAAGAAAACCCCCGCTTCAGCCAACGGTAGTTTAGCGCCGGATCTTACCATTGAGGAGGAGGTGCCACCATCTCGAGAAAAATCGCTACACTTACGGGACTAATGGCTCACAATGGGTGACGCCCAGAATCCACTAACAAATGATAATCATCGTCTCGGGTCAGGATCGACATTCAAGTTTTGAATTATCATATTTTCGCCAATTCCATCACCCTTTGAAAGCTCTCCTCGGTCCTCAGAAGGTCCTCTCTGGCAAAAAGAGGCGGTGTTATCAAAGAGATTAGCAAGAACAGTTTTTCCGTGGGCGAAGGCTAAGGCCCATGTGATTATCATTATATTTGTAATAGCGAATGTGCCCCAGGAGGTGAGCCCCAAGGCAAATGGTTCACCCCGCCTCGCCGAGGAGTAACTGTAGTAACAGTTTGTGGGATCCATACATCCTTGTTGTCAGGAGAGAGGGTGGGACGCAATCTTTAACGCGTTGGCTTATGTCTGACTTTCATTAGTTTTGTAGAACGTCTTTGCGTCAAACGGCTCAAAAAGCAGTTTGTTTGTTTTCGAATGAATGTATGGTCATGGATGTCATCACACCTAGTGCCGATGTAACTGCAAGATGACAATTTGGTACATTCAAGGTATTATAGAGGGTATTGTAATGCGAGGAAAATATGTAACCGTTTACTTTTAATTTTGTTTTAGCAGGATTTCTTATTTTAGTTAGACATTGAGAGAAGTTGACCAGGGGTTTGGAATGGGGGAGCAGACAAGACGTGACAAAGATTACATAATCATTATTATACTTAGCTCTTTTTTACATTTTGTGACTATTTTTGACATTCAAACTTATAACATATACTCTGTATTACACTACATTGCCGTCTCTTGGCGTTTCATTCGTTCTGATGCATGGACTGCGTCTATCGATCTAAAATCGAAAGTAGTTTGAAAATAACTAAGTACATCCTCGATATATACATGTATGCACGATAAAATGACTCTACCTTACAGATTTTACCAAGTAGAACCCAGACACTCTGTTAATTCTGTACACACAATGCAGTTGTTCAGAAAATAATTATTAAAAAGTGAAGTTATGTATCATCGAAAGTTATAAAAACAACGCTGCGGACACGAGCACATGTTGATATAAATGTATGTGTGGCGCAGTGTATTGTCGAATTTTCAGGAATGAAAGCAAATGTTCGGGCTGGTGAATGGATTTTACCATCACATCGCTGTGAGATTAAAAATGATTATATCGACCGGGCAGAGTCAAATGCCACGGTTATCAGTCCGTGAATGTAGGACTTATTTTTATGTGGCCAGTGGCAGTGATCGCTGAATGGTGGTTTGGCGCCAGCATAAAACGCGTCAGTTTGCGATTTTTCACTATCCCGGAATCTCTCACCAGTGAGGCACCACCCTAGATGGAACACGTTTTTAAACTCAGGATAGTCCCCGACATTTGCGGTAGTACCGTGCATGTAAGTGTAAGTGTAGTAAGTAAGGGGTGAGAATTCAGCAAAGGAAGAGGAAGGAAATATAGCAGAGTGGTGTAGCCAGTTTGTTAGGGCATGTGTGTTTGTGTTGGACGGAGAAACCCGGAGAAACCTGCATCAGGAGCAACTGGCAGCTAGAGTTCTCCTCCAGACAGCGGTAGGGCGACCCAGCTCTCTAGAAGAAAAATCAGGCCAGTTACCTATCTAGTGCCGAAAATCCTGCCACCGTCGGTGCTCGAAATCCAGGGCCTCGGTCATTTTCCAGCAATGATGTCAGTTGATACCCTAGAGACACCTCAACCAAGTTTTCGGTTTAAATAGATGAAAAACAAAAACAAGTTTAGGAATAAATAAACACAATAATAAATGTAAAAGTAATATTTGCTTTAAAGTGTGAAAACCACCAAATTAGAATTTCAGATACATTGAAAAGTCTCTTCAGTTCAGCTCTTCAGTGGGTGACTGATTATTTTACATTTTCACATCTTAATGAGCTACGTGCATCAAAAGTTTTGCTTAATTTAATAGCATAGGACCTAAGTAATTTATGAATAATTGTAAAACTAGTAGTATCATTGTAAACTTCTTTAAATTATGATTTGTAAGTCCTCTTCATTTCGATTTAAAAAACAATAATTGTTTTTAACCAAAAATGACTCCAAGAACTACTTAGTTCTGTATTCAGTACCCAGTCGTAGATATGGTTATTCAAATCAATTTGTGTGAGTTAAGCACATGAGAAAATTAAATATATTATTTTATTTGAAAACATTAATTTTTAATAAATGCCAACATGCACTGCTAACACAAAACGATACTTACAGTAACGAAAATGTAAAATTCTGACAATGGTTTTCTTTTTCAATTTTGAGTTCAGATTTTGCATTTTCCAGCGCATCACTTTGTGGAAGCTGTGAGATTAAAGAGGGACTTTGGTGGCTGAGAGACCTGTCTCTTTTTCCTAGATCTTCTTCTCTCCATCCCTCAATGTTACCTTTTAATTTAAACACTGCGTAATGGGCACCTACAATTTTTCTTAGTACAACGTTTGGAGTATAATCCGTTGGGTTGCAGAAAGCAGTCCTATAAAGCATAAAACGAGCGTTTGAGAAGTTTTGTCGACATTCTGAATGCGAAATCGACAAAATAAGCACCTGCTTTTACAATACCGGGAATGGTAACAGGATATTATATAAACTGAAGAGACGTTGGATTATCAGTGTACGATATCAGAAATATCTTTAATTGCACAATCCACAAGTTTATGTGGAATATGCGATCTTTCTTATGTATGTGATTCTCATTCACGCTGGATGAACATTCAAAATCCACATTGAGCAGATACTGAAGTTAAAAATGCGTGTCATTGTCACTCCCGATTTTCTTAGCAGCCATGAAACGTGAGAACAACACGTGAGAAAGTAAATATGCTACAGAATTGAGGGCTTTCTCTCATGCTAATTGATTTTGTAATATAAATTGTTAAAATAAAGTTAATATTCACAATTAGTTATGTAAGTGTCTCATTATTATTGTTTTGAAAGTGGTAGTTGTTTTTGCAGAGTTTTGAGTGAAGTATAGCCAATATGAAAATAATAAAACAAGATTTTCTAAGAAACGGCTTCAAATTTATCTTTATTTTTACAGGTGACATAATTGCCCTCCAGTATTATAACACATTGTAATTTTCATATATTTGATTTTACAAAAATGAAAACATTGTAGTTGTTGTAATTGTAATTGTTGTTTTGTTCATTTCTCTCATTTCGTTTATATTTACAGTACGGGCGCTTTTACTATTGACAAAACCAGAGTACAAGGAGTTTCAAATGATTTTTGTGACGTTTCTCAGAAACACTTCAGTTTTAGTGAAAATGTGCCACAAAATTTGGTATTTTTAAAAACGTTCCATTTTCCATTTCTCAAAACCACTCCAAATTTTTCTTTAAATATTTTGTATGGAATGTTATACAATTTTATATGGTATTTTGTGCTAAGTGCACTGAATTACATTGAAAAAATGCAACAATGACTCCAATAAAATGTAGTAAAATACTTTACATAAAACGTGATGAGAATTTGCTTTTGTGGTTCACTTAATACCCAAAAATTTGTATACGGCAAAAGTCAGTCCAGCTGTGTGTTCATATCTCTGTGAGCAACTGGCGGCTAAATCGTAGAAGGATTTTGAACAAAATTGATATTTCACAATCAATATTCTTGATGTCGAGAATCCATGAATTGACAGGTTTAATTTTAGTTGAGTCTCTGAATTTCTTAAATTTATAAAAAGTTAAACGATTTTTGGGAACTTTATACCACTACAACTTTCCAATATCAAGATATTTTGTAATATTTTGTATTCTGGTCATCAAAGCAACTCCTGAAATAAAAGTAACATAATTTTTAGATAATTTGGGAAGATTTTGCGTAATTATGAGAAAAAACATAAGTTGTTTTATACAATTTTATTTTATCAAGAACAGCTCCAGATTTTTCTTTAATCTTTTCAGGCAAGGAACATTAAAGAAAATAATGCTGGTTCCATTTCGTCGATCTCTCTGTATTTTTGTTAATTACAAACATTAATATAGATAGTAAAGGTAAAATAATGACAATGAGAATTTATAGAAACAGAAATCTGTCGATTTTTGATTGAAATAAAGACAATTTATAATTTTTCACATAAGTAACAGCTCTAACTTTTATTTTTTTCTCAAATAGACTAAGACACTTCCAAAAATGGAGACAGGTCTCTATTTCTTTGGAGTCTGTGAATTTTCGATAATTCCAAAACCAAAATTGTGCAAAGAAAGTAGAGTGCTCTTGTAGCGCCATAGTTTAATATTGCTGATCATTTGTGATTATTTCACGGAATTTCAAATACGTACAATATGGGTACAGAAAGGATAAGAAACAGTTCCATATTTGAATGTAAACTGTTCTATGTTTGATTGGAATTGTCATTCCTTATTTGAATAGTCATGATCGTCTCAAACAGAAACATATACAAACAATATTAATTCACCACCAAAGTAAGTTTCGTAATATCATCAATCCTATAATCTTGTGTGAGAACAATTGGCTTGTACAAATCTTTACTCAAAGTCCTCATTAGTTAAACATCTTTAAAAAAAGGTGTGGGGCAATTCATTATATTCCCACATAAGGCACTTACTAGAGAAAAGGAAACTGCAGGGCATTATCATGTGTATGCAGAGTTTGGAAACTTAAACTTTACTTACTCTGGAAATGCAGTTAGTTTTCATAAGAGTTTCGGTCTTTGCTGTTTGCCTCTCCTAAAGTTCTTGACGAACCCACAGAACTACATACTTTTATTGCAACGTTCTGAAATCGCTTTATAAGATCGTTAGGACGAACTCCCTCTCTTTTACTGGAAGCCGATAGCGAAGATTTGAGAAAGTCAGTGTGAATAGCAAATTTAGTAATTGCTGTTTCTTATAGAATTAATTATTATCCATATTTTTATTCTTATTTTTGTTTCTTGCTCCAGTGAAATTACGCAATGTATGTAATGTATATTAAAATTTCAATTTATAATTAACGTATTTCATATGTTATTGCAGTTGAACAGTAAGAGATAAATAGCTTTGAAACATTTGAATATGTGAAAAGGTGTAAATTTTCCGTATATGTAATAGATATGAAAAATGTTGAATCAACCAATACTGTGTTAACTGTGTCTGAATACACTGTACTATATTACTATACTTGATATAAGAGAAAACAATAGTATTATGATAGGCAGAATATTATGAAATTTGAAATAAAACAAATACCTCTCAAAAAACGAATGAAGGTATTGGAAAATGAAATCAATTGTGGAATAGCATGTGAAGTGTATAATGATTTTTATTATTTTCATGTCACATTTAATCAAAAACCGCAATTTACATTTTGGAATGATTGCAAAAGATCCTTCGACTATCTTCACTGAATAAGGCAACGTGTTATCATAATTTCCTTTTGATGAAATTGTTAATAACATCAAAGGCAAAGAACATAAATTACAGAGGGACGTAACAAGGGAGATCATTCCAGCATGAGTGAATCCGAATTATAAGAGACCTCAAATTTCACTGCAGAATTACAGAACATCAATTTGAACTATTACTACAAATTTGAAATTGTAATGATTCCATTGCCAAAACTGTCGAAAATGGCTTGTGATTACAACGTGAAGCCGACTTTGAAAATCTTTTCTCCACATAAAGACCAAATTTCTAGACTGTCCCTTATTGTTATCAGGTGTTTTAGTTTCTTGGGATTATAGTAAATTGTTTGGCAATATGACTTTTGTGAGAGATTTCCAAGTTTTGAATGAAAGTTTGCAATGAAACATGCTCAGAAATATGCCTTACCTGCTTTCCATGCAATAACAGAAATCAATTTCCTCCATTTTTTCAGAAGAAGCAAAAACGACAATTCAATATACTCCAAAATGGTCAGGAGTTTTGAATGTCTTACTTCTGACAATCGACACTCTTGTTCTACTATATTTTTATAATTTATTAATAAAAGACAATGTTGCCTTCATTAAAATGTAAAAAATAATTGAAAATACATTGATTGATTTTTAAAATGACCTTCTTTAATTTAAAGTCAATCTGCACTGATTCCCACTTTTTAATCTCTCTCTCTTTCTCTCTCTCATATATATATATATATATATATATATATATATATATATATATATATACACACACACACATACATATACACATACTAACACACCTACTACCTTTACACGTGGTGTGAGCGTGATAATCACGAATGCTCGTGAAGCGAGCATAAAATTCTCAGGAAGCAGGATTTTTTTGGGGTGTGAAAGGCCTGAACCATGACGTACAATGCCTCAGATAAATACAGATAAAATGAGCACATATATTCAATAGAAAATACTGTGACACAATTATATAACAGGATAATGCACTTTAAGTAGTTGGTCACTGAAAAAAAAGAAACAAAACAAAACAAGGCAAAACAAAAAAACACACTTTCAACAATTCCAATTCACAATTTGCTCATTCCTCTTTATGAATTTTCATCTACCAAATTATTTTACTGTTTCTACTCTTTAGTTTTTCCATTACACGGCTTTTAAAATAGATTTTACACTTGTTTTAAGTTATCCCGTTGACAGGAGCTTTATGTAGGCATCACCTCACTCTCTTACTTAACTTTAAGAAAACTAAAAAAACAATAAAACATAACATACACGTTACTTAAATCTGAACCCTTTATATCACAGAAAGCAATTACTTTTAACACAATACATTTAAACTATACCTTCTCCAGATAACATCAACTGTACAACGTAAAATCATGAATTATTTAAGTAAAATTGTACAAGGTATGGCCTCTTTAGATGATTCAATAATACGCACAGTAAGTAGACTTGAAACTGCCACTCATCGTTCAGACCACTTCTCCCACCTATTCTGAACCTTTCACCTTTTTTAACACAATTGTCGTGCTGCTATTCTCTTTCCCCCAACCGATCGCCGCATAAAAGTTCCCAGTTCTTTTCACCTCAACAGCTCCACATCGCTCGTCTGTAGGTAACCTTAGGGATTTTCTGCCGCTCGCAGTTGCAACCCGTCTTCTCTCACTGTCCCGATGTTTCCAATTTCCTTCCCTCGAGCTTTGGACTCCGCCACTCAATTTCCACACCTTCTCCTGTTCTCCGGACTCGTACGATTCTCGTTCCAGTCAAATCTTTCTCACCTACGCTTCTACTCTCTTCCTGGGGTCGTCCTTCCTCTTCTGCCGCGCCTCGTACAAGTTTGTTCGCGCTGTATCGAATAGTGTGTTTTTCTGAAGTTATGCTTTAAAATGTTCGGCCTACCTACACACTCTGTGCGTGTGTAGTCTCAGCACGTGCAATACGAGATGCTGGATTTGATTAATGTCCTTCTGCGCGAATTTTACAAATTTGAAATTATTTCGAGATCAAACAATCACTTCATTGCTCTATCAAATATTGTGAATGTTAATGCGAAGAATGTTCGTACGCACTCCACTTTTAATTACATCACTTTCAGATATGCTTCTCAAGCTAACTTTTAACTAGCAGAGTTAAAATAAACTCACATGCTATCAAGTTACAATCGTCTTCAAAAACTCAGTCCTATTGACCGTCGCTGCTGCAATCATAGAGAAGCTCCTCCGAGGCGCGCCGCGATACTTATGGTACTCGCCCCTTGGGAAAGTTTGGAGAGGTGAATATTCTCCTCTTTTCGTGACCTCCCGGAAAAACGTGACCTCGCTAGTTCGGGCGTCAGGTTCCGAAAATACAGCCAGGTTGATGGCGCGTTTACAAGCCATCGCTCCTGCATACCCTACTCTCTCTGCTCGTGGGCCTCTTTTCGCCAGCTGATATGGTGGCGTTATGGGGTTGTCTAATCCCGCGGCATCACAATACTCTCTATAAAATGGTGGATGATAGTTTATCAGAGATAGTTCCAAGCCAAACCTCAATGAAACATGGCACATCTTAGTGCTTTTTCACGGAGAAGGTTTTCATGCTGCTCATTTTTGTTGTGACTCTGCACTAGGTGCTCAACGGAACCAGATGGCGCTGCGATTCAATCACCAATTCTGGTCACTTTAACTTCATTGTTGCTGAGCGTTGCCGTGTGACGCGGGGCGGGGTCGAGCAGAACAGAACAGGACGAGCGGGCGGCGCGGGATGTAGACAGGATGAACTATTGTTGAGCTAGGAGACGACAGCGAGGGAAGTTGCGGCACGAGAACCAAGCAGTGCTGACGGGCAGGAAAACGCGTGGGACGGTGGATGACGCCGACTTCGGATATTTTTAAATACAATGTTGTTCAAAACATATTATTTACGTTTTAGGTGGTACGAATTAAAGTCTTGTATTATTTTAACAAAAACGTTCATTTGTTTCTTGGCTTTAATCCTGAAAACACTTGATTATTTATTTACACTACACTTCTCTTTATTTATTTGCACTACACTTCTCTTGAGTTATTTATTTTACACTACTCTTCTCTTACACGCTCGCAGTCTAAGCTTAGCCCTGCAGTTCACTGCACTGATCACAGTTCGATGCACTGGTCACAGTTCCACGTCGCAACCACAGTACGATGCACTGACTACCCAGTTCTACACGTCACTGAGCACAATCACTGCACTGCTATTCATCGCGATGCACACGCCACCAGTTCGGCTTCCACTGCGGACTTAAGACTGGCTCGCGGTCGCCGCGTATTTATACTCGACGAAATTGCCTTCCGAGAACCTTCGGACCCGCGAACGTTCTGGAATAATCCCGCCGGTAGATGACGCAACACGCGCTCTGGAAGCTTGTGGGTAGCGCCGGCTTGAATGACGCGATCCGCGCGTACAGGTAGTTCATTATGGTGGTGCCGGCCGGCAATATTCGTTACAATATCATGAAATTAGATCGTAGTACGAAATTTTTTTGTATGTCTGCTGAGTTCTGCTGAGTGTAATATAAACTAGCTGCGAAACGATCAACGACATTCCGCATTAGAAAATAAAGAAGCATAAAAATAGAGGTCGTACTGCATCAAAGAACTTACTTAAAAACACCACATGCACTACAGTACCCTGATATAGCTTAATATGTCATGTCAACACACATGCACTACACTACCCACCATCATCACATGTCTCATCATGTCATTTTCTTAAATGAATGCTTCTCTCTACAGATTATTCAGTCTGTTTGGTCGTCGGTGCAGGAAAGAGGTACGAGCGCTCACTGCCGTATCATATTCTGCTTCTCTGCGATGTTCCAAATAATCATAGCCTTGATTATGCGTTTTAAAAAATAAGTACATCATATAATGCGCTTCTGTTTTTTCACACCAGATCATAAGCGGAGAAGTTCCATCATCAACAACAGAACCGGCTTTGATGGCATGTAGTTATCATACCGGCCTACTGATCCCAAGTTCGCGGGGTTAAACCCAGTCAAAGTTGTGGGAATTTTGAGGTGCAAACGCATCATGCACGGAATTTCGTCGGTATGTAAACAGATCTCAGAAAAGTCACTTGGCCGATACTTCAAATTAAATCCTCTAATTTAACAATCAGACTTTCAAGCCATTAAATCCTCTAACAATCATGTTTCGATTTGAATTACTGGATAAGATTGCGACTTCACCTGCACTATCCGGTATTCAAAACAAACGTCAAAATTGGCGCACTAGAGTCCTTAGGGAAAGCAATGGCAAACGACCCTAGGTATATTCAGAATAGTCTCCCAAGAAGGCGCTAGGGGCTCCTGGACACTAGGTAAGCACTAATAAGTGTATGACACTAAAAGAAGAGAAGATCAAAGCAGCATTTCGCCTCATTCCGCGATAAATATATCGCGTTGGATTATCCATGCAGTACCAGGGCCTATGTTCGTAGCTCACCATGTCGATTAACGTGTTATAGTTAAGGTTCTGATAAATATTTCATTCGTAAAGTGTTCAGGTTATTTTGGTCATTTTGTTTTCTAATCAGATAATCAGATGATTACTATTCCAAAGTAAATTTGCAATACGGATATTTTCTGCGTAAACCACCGATTTAAATAAAATAATAAATTAGATGTCCGTAAAAAGCATTTTGTGTCATGCCTTCCGGGATTTGCTTTTTCAGTACCTTATTTTGAGAATCAGGCCACCATGAGAACCGCAATTCCCCGGGAACTGCGTCTGCCAATGTTGCATTTTGTTGTTTCTATTCCCAGAAGACCCAGATTTTAAGTGGCACAGAAATAGGCAACGTTTGGATGTCAGTTCTTCAAGGAGAAGATGTTGAGAAGACAAGAAAGAACAAACTTCAAACTCAGTGAATGGATTACAAAAACTGGATGAAACAAGAAGCGCAGTATGGAGAGAAACTGAAAGAAGGGACGTGAATCGGAGCCACTTTAAAATAAACCGAGCTGAGAACCTGTCTCGGCGAAAGAAAAGGATGAAGCGTAAAAGGGCAAACTTGCGCGGAAGGTCGAGAAGGAGGGCTGCAGGGCGTCAAGGACAAACGGAGCCAGACGAAATGGAACAACACCAAAGAGCTCGCGTACCCTTCCCGCTAGCAGGGAGATAATTAATGGGAGGGCAGGAGGAGAGGGGGGAGGGCAGGGCGCTTGGACAGGCGAGGGAGGGGCGGGAGGCGGAGAGGGTGGAGCATGGTGGGGAGGGAGGGGAGGGATAGGGGCAGGGGAGGGAGGGAAGAGGGGTTGGGAGGGGAGGCGCATGGAGGGGAGGGGGAGGGGCGGGGCTGGGAAAGAATGGAGTTCGCACAGCGTCGCGGCGTTCTTTAACCGCACGGCAGCCATAACCGCTCGAGGCCGAATTTCTGCGGGCGGCAGGCGCCGTGAGTAGTTCGCGCCGTTTCGTTGCAGTTGCGAGCGCGCCGGCGGGGTTGGAGCGGAGAGGAGTTTGATGGCCGTGATGCTGGAGGGAGATGGAGGCGATGCGGACCCAACGGACGGCGCGTGGGAGGCTTAGGCTCTTGGGAACGGAATTTGGCACGAAACCCGCCCACGGTCAGTCGGTACTGAGACACGAGTGTTGGGACCTCGGATGAAGTCCTTGAGGATGCCTAGACACAAAAGTGGTACGTGAACCGGGCAGGTTGCATCTTTTAAATTATTTTTCAGTGGTTATTGAAATAAATTTGATTTCATGAATACTTTAATACACGATTGTCTGTTTTCATAATTGTAGTAATGCCGAAATTAGAATCTGATATCAGTTTGTTAGCTGTTCCATGAAATGAGTCTAGTGTGACTTCTAAGACATCTATTCGTTAGTTTCAATATCTAAAAGATTAAATGAATTTTATTGCCTTTTTGCTGGTAACAGAGAATGTTAATCTGTGTGTAGGACTAGTATATATCTATAAGGTCCATCATTTCAATCATTACAACACACACTCTACTTATATTATGTAGTACAGCAATGTAATTTTTTTATATAATGTATGTTATTTCCAGCATGGAATTGGATATGAAATTAAATGTAAATAGATATAAAACTAACTGGTACTGTAAATAGAATATTATAATTGAAAAATAGCTGATGCTATTAATATTTGCATTCAGTTTTGCTATATAATGTATGTTATTTCCAATATTATAGGTTCATGTAAATATCAACATACGCTGAAAATTATTTTTTCTTCAATTAAAATACAGCCCAGCTGTGGAAAAATGTTTGCCTAACACATTAATATTAAAATATACTAGTTTTATTTCCTTAGTTCTTATAAAATTGTTCTATTTAGATTCAATGTAAACAATACATTTATTCTTGATATACACTAGATACTACAAATATAATTCTTAAAGCAACTTTTCGACAAAGAAGGCACCATAGCAATGTGTTTGAAGCAAAAATACGGCGGAAAATCCACAGAGAATGCCAAAAATGTGAGTTTCTGTTGAAAACGACATATTGGTACAAAAAAGCTACACACGGAATCTAAAAATATTGTAATTAATGAAATGGATCATAACATAATATGAACTGTTTTAGAAAAATTGGAAAGAACGTGGGAGCATGGAAGCATTCCTTCAACAGTCCTTCAATGTCTTCGACGACCCTGCGATTACCGGAATGTGACGGCAAGACGTCAGATGCGATATTGCAGGCTGTGTGGTGCGAATCAATGTGACGATGACCGGAAATCGGAGATGCGTAGCGACAGAACAGCAAGATGGACATGGAGGTAATCTCTTGAGATGGAACCTCACCGCACGCGAAGGGCGTGACGGGAGAGGGATATGAGAACCTGTAGAATCTCTTAGGACCTTGATGAACGTGAGGGGGCTAAGAGCATAAAACATGAGGGAGTTCAGAGAGATGTGACGGACTTGAGAAGGATGAGAAGTAAATACGAGTGAGGTGAAGGATATGAGAAGAGTGTGAGTGGCTTAAAAAGAAATGAAAAGTGCAGGGAGTCTGCAAAAGTGTGAGCCGTGGGGATATTAGGACGTGAGAGATATGTGGAGCGTTAGGGAAGTGGGAAGCGCGAGGGATGAGAGGAGCGTGAGGGATGTGTGAAGCATTAGGGATGTGGGAAACGCGAGAGATGTGAGGAGCGTGAGGGATGTGTGAAGCATGACGTGAGGATGTGGAAGCGCGAGGATGTGAAGCGCGAGGATGTGTGAAGCATTAGGGATGTGGAGTGCGAGGGGATGAGGGCGTGAGGATGTGGCTTGTGGGGATGTGAACGCAGGGGATGTGAGGAGCGCGAGGTGTGTGAAGCTTATTGGGATGTGGGAGTGCGAGTGTGAGGCGTGAGGATGTGTGGGCCAGTGGGGATGTGGGAAGTGCAGGGGGATGTGAGGCGTGAGGATGTGTGAGCGCATTGGGGATGTGGGAAGCGCGAGAGGATGCCAGAGGCGTGAGGATGTGTAAAAAGCATTGAGGTGTGTGGCTGCGAGGAATATATAAGCACGAGGGGATGTGTGGCGCACGAGATATGTGAAGCGGTAACCAGGATGTAGGGAGCCCGTAGAGGGATTTGTGAAGCGTGAAGGTTATGATGAGCGTGAGGGTGAGGCGCCAGAGATGTGGCAAAGCGTGTTGGATGTGAGGAGCGTGGGGATGTGAAGCCTGGGGATGTGGCGTGAGATGGGAAGAGCATCAGGGATGTGAGGAGCGTGAGAGATGTGAGATGCGTGAGGATGTAAGGAGCATGAGGAAGTGTGAAGCGTGAGGATATAAGGAACGTGAGGAAATGTGAAGCGTGAGTGATGTGTAGGCGTGAGGGATACCAAGGAGTATGTAGAAACGAGGGCATGTGAGAGTGTGGGAGGTGGGGCCAAGGAGCGTAGAATCTGCTGAGGCACTGATGTCTCAGACATCTCAGACGACGAACGAGAAGAGTCTGTAGTGTTTTCTTCCGGGGTCAGTGATGCTCCACCAAAGGATATACGATTTCATATTAGAGACTCATGTGAGCCTTTGGTAACAGCAGAAGTCGCCATGGATACTAACCTTCACTGGAGACCGTGTCCTAAGAGAACGTCGGGGAACGACACTGCCGTCTAAACTGCAGAACCGTTACGAATCGTAAGATTTCGTGAGACGGCAGGCCTCGAAGCAGAGGGCGAGAACAAGCAAATAGTGATGGAAAATTTGACCAAAACATCGATACATCAATGTTTCCATGCATCGCTAAAGGGTTTTCGATGTCGATGAAAACATCGATGTTTAAAACATTGATGTTTCAATTATAAACTAATAAACATTTTTCTATTTTCCTATCCATTATTAATTACAGTGCGTAAAAGAGATATATTTTTTTGTTTGGTTACCAGCATGTTACCAGTATGCTAATAAAAATTATTATCGAATGTGAAGAATAAAATTAACAATAAAGAACGTTGCGTTTACCTACTGTATCATTTGGTCACTTCCAATCACACGCCATCGAAGTAAACCCACTTAAAAATGTGTGAGTCGCGTGAGTGCAGCGTGATAAAGAGGATGTCGCAAAACAACGATATTGCTGTAGATTGCTGCTTCTCTACAACGTGCTTAAACCCCTTTATTTAAAAACATTTTAAAAGAATCGATGTTTTTGCAACAAAATTTCGATGTGAAGAAAACATCGAAAGCCAAATGTCGATGTTGATATTTGGATGTTTCTAGTAGAAAATGTAGATGTTTTCAAAACATCGCTGTTTCTTGCCATCCCTACAAGCAGAGCAGCGGCACCCGGAGCCGCCGCCGTGGGCGTCGAGGCGCGGGAGCGTTGCGGTTCGCCCGTGGGCGCTCGTGGGAAATTGCGCGTGCCTTCTGCCCCCTGATATCCCGTTTACGGCCTTTCGCAGCCCCGTTGCCCCACGAAGGTCGAACGCCTGCGCGCCTCCGTTGCCAGGCGCCCGGACAAAAGGCTGCGAGGCCGTGGTGCACGCCGAAGACAACAGGCTGACGCCACGCCACGCCACGCCCCGCCCCGCCGCGATTAGGAGAATTGATTGATTAAATTTTTCGTGTTTCGGCGTCACTATTGGTCATTAGTCCAGAAAGGCTTTTTTTTCTCTGGAGATGGCGGTGATCTTCCCCGCTTTATGGCGGATCCGGCGCCGACCTACCGTCGGCTAGTGGGGCTTCCCAACCAGGATCTCACCAGCGGGCACCCCCAGCCTGGCCCAAGCTCTACCCGACCGGTCTTCCGTAATATTGGTAAGGGGATTTGTAAGAGTGTGTGGGGTGAGGACAGGACAAGGATGGGAAGGAAAAGATGTGCCGGCCCGTGGCCCGTTTGGTAGGGTACTGGTCCGGCATTCGCCTGGTGTTGATCAGAGAAACTACGGAAAACTACCGATCAGAGCAACCGGTCGTTAGAATCCTCCTCCAAACAGCCACTGAATTCGACCTAGCTAAAAAGCTAGTGTCGCAGTCCGCCCGTCAGGACCGGAACCAGGACTTTCGGTCAGAGGCGCTGTAGGGACATCAGTTGATGATTCGGAGGACACTGGACGTTACGGCTGTCGTGCCGGGTTAGGTGTCTCAGGGCGACAACCGGTGCCACTGTAGTGCCTCTGCTCGGGAGCCCCCAGGGTTTAAGTTCCGACGATGGTAGGATTTGCGACACACCTACATAGCTGGTCGAGTTCAGACGCGTCGGGGAGATTTCTAGTGGCCGGCTGGTCTGATCGGTAGTTTTGGCTTCTACAACCAACACCAGGTGAATGCCGGAGCAGTACCTAACAAACGCCACGGACCCACGATCTTTCCTTCTTCAGATCCTTTCCAACTCTTATTTTCATGCAGTTCCATAACATACATTTTGGGGGAACCAGTGGGAGGCTTAGATATTGTCCCGAATGGGGCGTCCCCGGTGGTAGATACTCTTGGGGAACACCGCCATCTTCCGTGATAAAACATGTACTACGCTAGACTGAACAGATATAACCTTACGAGTTGACGCCCCGAAACATGAAATAATCAATCAATTAATCAGCAGCACTCGTTACTGAAGCTACCTACATTCATGGGCTAGTTCTCGTTACTGAAGATTTATTTTCCCTAGCTATATTCACGGCTGGTGCTTCACGGCTTACGCTGCAGCCTTGGGCAGTTAAAGGGTCATTTTTATGAATTCAATAATAAAAAATTATTACAGTGATGGATAGAGAGCTCTAGAGATTTTCAATGTTTTTAAAGAACTATAATCTAATGAAGGGTTTCCCTTTGGAAAATAAAGATGTTCAAACTGTTACATTTGTTGAATATTTCTTTTATTTTTTATTTTTAATTCCTTAATTTCATTCAAACTTTTGGTGTATGTGATGAACGTAGGTGAGGCTGAAGACATGTATATCCTCCCCTCACATAAATAATCATAAATAATCATAGTGATGGCTCAGCCTTTACTTTATGAAGGTTGGTGAGGTGATTGAGGAAGTTGAAAAATGTTAAGTTGGGGTATTTGAGTATCTATGATAACACTTATGAAACTATTGAGGAAAACTGTTTTTAATTGATTTTATGAATTAATTCTATCGTACTCACTTTGTATTTTCCGTAACTGAGGGTCCTTTCTCGGAACAAGAATGTTCATTGTACGTGAATGATATGGGAGATATATCATTGTTATTGTTTTTCCAAAATTTCAAAATAAACTTTTGAAAAGATCGATAGACTATGAGTTGTATTCCTCAAATAGTAATTAAATCTGGTAGTTGCCAATCTTCTTTTTTATCAAGTAATCGAAATCTCTCTTTTTTATCACAGTACAGTATGTTACTCAACTGTTACTTACATCATAAGTTTGAATGAATTTATCAAAATTTTAAAATGAACTTACTGTCGCATTATCAATTGCATTTCTCTCATTTCTTCCAATGTGTACATTTTTTTCCCTTCCCTAACCCGACACTGGAGTGAGACGACGTTATAAATTCAACCTCACGCAAATGTAGGTACTAGAAAGGACGTTTCATTTAGTTTCTTAATTTTAATTTGTTTTTCGACGTAAACAATGGACTCATAGAGTGTTAGTGGTGGAAGCACAAATGTGAGAATTTTTCTACGTTGTTAAATATTGTAATGGAAAACTGAAATAAACGTTTTGCTCATAAGGAGAGATGCTCGAAATGCAAAAGAATTTAAAGAACTTTTCAATAACTGGGCAACACATTATTTTGAGGAGGAAAAAATTTTTTTTGGCCATTGCTAAAAGAAGATTTATTGCAATTCACTGATACCATTATAATTATAACACAGATATTTATCTTACTTACAGGTCTTTTTCTGCAACAGACGATTACCTACAACGTTGCATGTCGTTTTTAATGTTGCACTCTGAACGTGAATGGGTTGAATGTTGTTCATTAATGCAGTACGAGTGTTGAATGTTGTTGATTAATAGAGTAATAATGTCATCAGTGAATTAGAGTGAAATAACGAGCGACTAATTTTGGGACGATTCGTGAGCAACATAATATTTTAATTCTATAGTCACACTAATATATAGTCTCCCGCGCCTCCAGCACTCATCCCCAAGAAGCTACCATTAAATTATACTGCTTTACTTACAGAGCAACGTCAAAAGACGTATCGGAATAAATCACTATTACAGTGGAGCAGCTTTCAGAGGTTCAGGAAAACGTTTTAAGAACATTTACTTAGCAAAACTCAGGATTGCTAACCTTCCAATCGGGAGGTGGCTAACTTGTGATACAGCAGTTCTAACTAGAAAGATCACAGAATAATTAGAAAATAAAGAGGTCAGGGGTACTTTTGGTTTTCCAAGAAAACATGCTAAATTTAGATTGGGTCCACGATTATTTAACTGAAACCATTTATTATCCGATTAACAATAAATTTTTCGTATCAATACAGCATCACTGACTTGTGGCAGTTGAACCGCGACATAAACGATGGAACCTTTTTTGGTGAATTGTTTTAGTATAGGAGATATTGCTATATGCTGGCCAGCTTGAAGGTGGCGAAGTACTGGGATACTAGATCAGATAAACATCATTCTGATAATAATTCTTAAATAATGTCTTGTCATCACAACTGAAAATTACATTTTTGCGGGAAAAGTAAGATTAAGTGTAAGAAACCCTGAGTTGACGTACCAGTCCATAGTACATTATCAGAAAATCTAAATTTAAAGGAAATGGAAATGAATTAGTAACGCTGAATCCGATTACTAAACATTGAAAATATCATTTTATGCTTTAAACCTCAATTCATTTAATTATTGACTAATAGTTACGTAAGGTAGATACATAACGTTTTAATGTAGACTTTTCAATTTGGGTATAATATCTTTTAATAATACAAAATTTTTCAAACGTACTAGATTAACTGATACATTTTTCAAATTGTAAACAAATACAGGTATCTTTATTTACCGTTTACGAAAAGTTAAAACTCATGTTGAAGAGTCTTTTATGTTCTTTAATATTATCTCATTTTGAGAATGGTCAGTAAATAACATGAAAGTTCTAAGTATTTACACTTCAAAAACATTGTACTTAAACAAACATTGTTGAAAATACATAATAAATTTGATGAGTAACAAAGTTTATGGTAAGAGTGATTATAACAACGAACTCATTAAGATTCCACAGAAACAAAAAGATTAATTTCTGTTGTTGTTTTTTTGACATCTTTTGAAATAAAGTTTAGAATTCGTGTACGAATCTTTTCAAGGAGCTTATTCCACAATTCGAGAACAACTGCTCATGTCGGTGGGTGAGTGTTTAGCTTACTAGCCTCTCAGCGCACAGAGCGCGTCTTCGATCCCAACTGAGGTGATGGGTTCTCGAACAGATGAACCAGTGGCCGTCTCGTACTTGCAACATAATAAAAGCTCTTGCATTCCTGGCTAAAAGCCCGAAAAAAGAAATTGATTGATTATCCAGGCCACATGAACTTCTCAGGTCATTATTCTCTTAGTGATGTGCATTGCGGAGGTGGATGTGATATCCCCCACTGGATGATGAGATCCGACACCGACCTATACGTTGGCTTACGGGGTTTTTCCTAAGCCGATATCTCCCACCATCAGGGATCCGCCCAACAGGACAAGCTCGACTGGTTTCTAGCCATGTGTGATTGTGTAGTACATGTAAATGTAAGTGTATAAGTAAGTGGTCAAGATACGAGGAGGAAGGAGAGATCACGCACAATCCGTGGCTTGTTTTCTGGAGGATGATGCTCCGCCATTCCTCTCGTATTAATCGAAGTAAGAAACCGCGGAAAACTACCGATCAGAACCGCCGGTCGCTAGAATTCTCCTCCAGACAGCGGTTGAGTGGGACCAGGCTCCTGTCAGTCACCCTCAGGTGTCGAACCCGTCGGAGACACTGCCGTGACATTAGTTGATGTCCTAAGCCGGTCCTACTGCCGTGACATCAGTTGATCTACCTAAGCCGATCCCGAAAAATTAAATCCTTCGGCATTCACACCCAATAGAACCCCATAGAACGCTTTATGGAATAGATAAATGACACTGAGACCGTCTTGATCGCCGCGCCGTTGTTATGGCGCCCATGTTAATAATAATAATAATAATAATAATAATAATAATAATAATAATAAAAAAATTGTTTTTATTTGTGGCGAGGTTTAAGGCGTTGAAGAGTATCGTAAGTATAGTTCATGTCTTTCCTCGGAAGGTGGCAGTGATCTTCCCCTCTGGATGGCGAGATCCGGCGCCAACCTACCGTTATCCCAAACCAAGTATCTCCCACCAGCGGGGCACCGCCGGAGTCGGGACAAGCTCTAAGCTCCCGAACGGTCTCCCGGCATATATGGTAGTGTATTTATTTATTTATTTATTTTATTTTACGTCAAAAAAACAGTTAAAAACTGCGTATGACGTGCTATGGGAAAAAGTGAATTGTGTGCACATTTTCAAAATTCAGTGATTCCTACACTAAGTCATATACTACTTGAATTTTGAATTTAACAAAAAAAAGTGTAATGCATGCTAGTGTTAAGTGCGTGTGTAAGGGGGAGAGGATAGGGCAAGAAAGAGGAAGGACAGATCGCGCGTGGTCCGTGGCCCATTTGGAAGGGTACTGCTCCGTAATTCGCCTAGCGTTGATCACAGAAACCACGGAATACTACCCGAGGGTGTACGAATGGATAAATCTTGAAGTGCTCTGGCATTACAAACAAATTTGAGTCGGTGATCTTGTATGTCGTGACGCGTCGTGCATTTTCTATTCTGCACGACGCCTCGGGCGAACGCTCCGCGTCGGGAATCAGTTGCGACCAGAGAGCAGCCAGAAATCGCAGAACATTTGCTATTTTTAATACGCAGTTTGAGCGCCGCGTTACACGCTCTTTGACACGCGCTGGTGCTGCCATCACGACGTCCCCCGCGCACGGATTCGCACAACTGTCACGGCCCGCATCGTCGCCGCTGCCGCGCTCCGTGATATCATGAAATCTCTACTCTGCCAATTCAAAATGAACGCGATTCGCTCTGCATGTTGTTGGAGGGCTAGCGACATGCTGTTAGACAGGGCGTTTCTGAAATCACTTGCCAAAATGAAAGGAGAAAGTCGGGAAGCGACCGACTGAATGCTATTGTGATGAGTGCCATTCTCAATTCTGAGTGAAGGTGGATGGGAGGTTTACGCTTTTATTTCCTCCTTTATCCTTCGCAAGTAATTACAGCGGTGATTTGCCTTTTCTGTATGAATAAGATGTAACACACTGCCTTATTATAAGGTATGACACGTATGACTTATAAGTTGATCGTGAGAGGTGAAAGATTGACACAGATGAATTATGGATGAAATGTTTGTACAGATGAGACACTTCATGCAAGAAGCCTTCTTCAGTAAAGTGTATAGTGAAAACAATCACGTCGCTTGCAACCTTCACTCTGCTCCAAAACCCTACGGTGGAAGCTTCATATGTATTAACAGTGGCCTACGGCTGATCAAAACCACACAATGTGGTTTTCAAAAATTAACATGCACATTGTGGAGAACAAAAATAAAAGACTCATAAACCAAATTGAACA
>CAXIVR010000002.1:43897806-44069339 GCA_964035755.1 Teleogryllus oceanicus
TTTTTTATGTACTTTTTTTTGAGCGGATCAAGAATATTACGATTCTTCGTTTTATTACTAATGTTCAGTTTTCGTTTTATTTTCCTTTTTAGTCATACTCGCTACAATCTAAATACTCGCGTGCAGTGTGTGAAATTACTTGTTTTCTATTATAGACGTGTGTAAAAATAAATTATATGGTTCCGGTAACAATGGAAATTATTTTGGTACATCCTTTTGTACAAAAGGGAAAAACCTGTTATTTTAATATGCTGTGATAATTGCACGGTTAAAACCGTAGGTGAAAAGAAACTCTGTTATTTTTGCACCAACTCTCTTTCCTGAGCCGCAGTCGGCTAGTGCTCTGCAACCGGTTCACGCGCCCGCCCGCGCGTCATTTGTTCGAATCCCGCGCGCCGTGACCTTCTTTGTGCCAGACGTCTGGCAGTGACGTTGGTGGCTGAGGGAGGGGGAGGCGAGGGAAGAGAAAGCCTGCGAGAGGGGTCTGGAGTAAACGGGGGTTCCCGGTATCTTACGCTGTTGGCCAAGTAGACATAATTGAAATGATTGAAGGCGTTGTCATTATCAATAATAGTGTTTATTTCAAAAATAGCAGCCTTCGACTGCTTAGCCATCATCATCAGTTTTCTGCTGTCTGCGAGCCACAAAAACGACTACAGAACGCAGAGACAGCAGAAAACTGATGATGATGGCTGTCATCGAAAGCTGCTATTTTTGAAATAAATACTATTGTTGACAATGACAACGCTTTCAATCATTTCAATTATGTAAATGTCAACTACAACTCACCACTGAATCAACAAGTAGACATGTTTTTTGTTTTAATTTCCTGAAACGAAATGTACACGGTAAAGTAAATAATAAATTAAAAAATAAATATCTTCTAGGTTGTATTAAGTAAAATAAATACGCGCGTAAAATACATTAATAAGGCATTGCAATAATAATAATAATAATAATAATAATAATAATAATAATAAAGGGTGCAGAGATCATTTAATGATTTTTTTACTTATCTTACCTAAATTAAATTTGATATTTAGAATAATGCGTTATTTAAAAAACGAAAAAAATTGAGTTTAGTTAAGAAACATTGGATTTAATTTCAGTATCATTGCTTGCAGTACGAGATCGTTCACAAATAATTAAGTATTTCTATTTTTATCGCTTTCGAAGTATTTTTTAAAAATAATTTTTGAACCATTCCAACATGTTCGACCTTGTAAAACGCTTGTTTCTAACACCAAAACAACACAAAATAAAACCAAAATCGCAATTACGTAAGGCACGTTCTTGGCAGGGTCGTTAGTGGCCTTTGTGGCTGCACAGAACAGCGCGCTTACGGTGCTGGAAGAACGTAATACTAGGAAGTGATGTTCTCGTTTTGATTAATCCCTCTCATAATAAGGAGAACATGATATGCGTAATAGGGTCATTTCATTTAGAGTTAAACTATAGTTAATAATAGATTTTAATTAAATATTTGCGATATACCACTTTTTAAAATGATTTCGTGTTAATACGAGAAAGAAGGAACAAAACATTCCTGACAAACTTTTGTATGTAAGTACGTACATTCTGAAACGTTTTTTAGTGTGTTTGAACACGTAATCATTTAAAGTATTCATTACCCTTCTACTACACTAATCTACGCACTTTCGTAACAATTTCTTTCTACTTTTGTAGTGGAAAGACTGTAGTGAACGCACTTTTTTCATAGTAGTTTGTCCATACAAAATCATTATATCTTCTCCCGGCGAAGGCTTCCAGAACTCAAGGCCTCCGGCTGAAGAGAAAAAAAAAGACCGACGACGCTCTGACAAAGGTTCTTTAGGTTCTCTGGTATAACTAACGGTCCGTTGGTATAAGGACATTCACAGAAGTGACCACCATAAAAAGTCCCATCGACTTAAGTGTTTTCGGCAACAGACCGCCCCTGTCGTTTGGAAGATTTCTGGGAAGATCGATATGTTACGCGGTTAAAGTTGCGAGTCTAGTGGTGGACATGCGAAGATTCAGCGTCTTTCCGGTTGAGGCCGGCCACTCTGGCCATCTTAACTTTCGCCGGCCGGTCGGCAGGCCGTGGAGTGGGTGTCGGCTCCGGCATAGCCCGCGTCACGCGAAAATGAACAATGTAAAAAAATCAAAACACAAGACTGCGCGAAGCTACAGATGTATCGATGCTATGCACAAAAAATGATATTACAATTTGCCTTCGAGTGGAAGAAATTTTTAAGTTTATACTTCTGGTGTATATAATAATCGTGTTATTTAGCTGCTCGACTTTGTGTCTGCGGTGGGGACGGTGGGTGGGTTACTGGCAACGGCGAAGAGGAGGAAGCCACACGCACATCACGTGATCCGCGCATTGTGACTGCCGCCGTCACCATCATTCCGTCGGGAACCACCCATCACAACGGCACGCTCCCCCTCCCTGATGCCTGCGGTTTTACGACTCGTTACTCGCACTTTTACTACTAGAAAAGCCGAGAGGATTAAAGATCACCGTCACGAGTACTTCACAGGAGCTTTAAAACTTCCATGACGTTCAGAGAGAAGTTTACCTTGTGTTTGCTCATTATCCAAGTCGCATTATATTTATCGAGGGAACAGAATCTGAATAGATGTATTAAATTAATATACTAAAGGGTCGATATAATAATTAAAAGGCGTTAGCCAAGATTATTCATTGTTCTATGCAGTTACGTCCATAGCACATAAGATTTTATACATTTAGCTGGATTGTTCTCTCAAACTTCAGATTGATATAATAAAATCCTTAATGATCTAATAACAAAATAAACAAGTCCCAATAATGTGTCATACAAAGTTGGCAAAAATTAAGTATATCATTCAGTGCCGCGAAGATTTACATCGTTCATACGTACTACTATGTAAGCTTCTACTGTGATGGAAGTCCATGCAAGAAGAGCAATATAAGGTACAAAGTATTAAGCGTAAGGGGTTATCATCACAACGAAAGAGGCGAACTTTTGAACAGATGGATGAAATATGGTTCTAGTGTGTTGAAATTTAAATGCTGTAAAAATATTAGTTGCGAAAATGCAGGAACAAACAAATGAGGACTCCTTGTACTTCCTTCAAATTAATTGCTTTTCTGTCAACTTACGGACTTCACAGTTGCCCGATTTAAGTTGTTCTGATACATTGTAAAACATGATGTAGTATTGCAGTCATTGAACCATAATACATTCTTTCTCGTCAACTATTACCAAATGTACTAATGCCTTCCAAAACCATGCCTAAAATGCGCACATTTGTGCTACACTGCATATGTCTTCGATGCGGTTTTACTAGGGGGAGTTAGTTGCTAAATTCCTCATTCATCCAACACGCACATCGACAAGTTTTTTCAACCAACAGAACTGACTAGACAAGAGTTAAATTGAATTTCAGACCGTAGGTTACAGTGACCAACTCGCTGACCATTACATCGCTGTATTTATTTTTCATACGCCTAGACCTATCCACAAAAAATTACTTATTCTGTTATTTTTGAAAATCCAAAATCTGTAATGATAATGACCCAGTGCCATAGAATCCAGAGTTCTATTCTTGCAAAACGTTTAAAGAAAAATGGAGATGTTTTGAGAAAATCTTGATAACATATTTTGCAAAATTTTTCCTACGTAACTCAAAATTACTCGAAAATTACATACTTTTTGAAAAATAATTGCCCACGAAATGATATAAGGTCTAACTGTGAAGAAAAGATTTTACATTGAAACATTTACATTGAAATGACATAGAAAAAAATCCAAGCTTCAAGAATGTTGTAGGATACTAAAATATAATTTTCGAAATTTTAATTGTTTTAATAGAAATTTGACCTTGCGGTATTTACATGCAAGTTAAGCGAGAATGATTGGGGAATACCCATGTTGTGGGAAATCCTGTTGCGGTTTAGGTGCTAGTATTGCTCACAATGCATGGACGTTTTGTAGAAAAAAATAGTTTTCTCACCTCACGCCTTCTAAAAATAGTTCATTTCGTAAAGTGTCGCTACTGCATTAAAACTGATAAGGAGATTTTGCGCACTGTTGAAGGGAGTATGACAGAAGTATCGAGTGGGATCGTGAACTGGGAAATGGGGCAGAAGACAATCGAAGGCCACGGGTCGCGTGGCGCGCTCTTGGCTGGGAGCCAACGGACGAATGGCGAGAGCTCAGCAGTGGAGGCGAACGGCAAGGAGTGGGAAGCGGGCGACGTTACAGCGACGGAGAAAGATAAGAAACGACGGGGTTGGGACTAAAAATAACGTACACGAAATGACACTACAATGACGAAAACTTGAATAGTGTAGCTACCGAAAATGTCGTGATCTCAAGAAATGATTACAATTGCTCCAGAATATCTCTAGGTTCATCTTACGAAATTCGGTACTGTCAGAAATAGGTAGACATTCTACCAGAAAATGGTTACTTTTACGGTTATCCCGGCCGAGCTACCTCGGAGCCAGAACGACCGTTGTCTCTGCACCGATTCTGACTGGGATATCCTAGGGATCGAATCCCGACGATGGCGTATTTTCAATACATTCATAGCTACAGGGCCAGAACGAACTCGGTCTCTCTCTTAAAGGAGAATTCAAGAGACTGGTTGCTTTGATCAGTCCAATCTTGCCACTCCATGCTTGTCCTATCAATATTGTCCATTGTTTCTCAGATCAATACCAGGCGAATGTCGGAGTAGTGCCTTTAAAGACGAGACAAGGGCCGCGCGCGACGTTTCCTAGCACTTCCTTGACCTATCCTCATCCCCTTACATCGGTGCCGAATATCACTATCATGCCGAGGAGAAACACCCCTAGCTCCCGGAATAAAATAAAATTCACTTCACTAACCATACTTATGACTAGGGGCGGATTTTAAAGAAATGCCTTTTTTTCTTTTCACGTTAGAGCAATGCCTTTTAGAATAGTCCTAAATTTAATGTTATGACATAAAACAAAATACTCACTTTTTACGGCTTTTTTTAAATTTATTGTCGATTTCGGCTAAGTCATTTTTTACCTTTTTCGTCATTTTTAAAGCTTTTTTTATGATTTAATCTATTTTAATATCGTGTTAATGGTACTTGCTACAAATAATAGTTACGAGATGCACAAATGTTCTCCACAGAATTGCTCAGTAGCTTATTCGATTTCTTCGCTCACAAATTGTAATGTCAGTCGTTGTGAATATGAAAACTAAGATTCCTGGGACGCCTACCAGCCCAATTCGGGGTCTCTAATAAAAGATTTCCTGGTAAAGAACAGTCCAAATCAAACGTTTACTAGCTGAGTTCTCTCGAACAAAAGAAAAAACCCTCAAGTACATCAATAACATACGCAACAGCTCGAGTTGTTTATCTAAATTGGTTTTGATTAATTTTTTACGTCATTTTTCTTTGCTTTTAGGGCATTTTGAAACATTCTGAGGGAATTTTATTGATATCTTTTTTATGTAGATAAGGATAATTTTTGTTTTAAGTCATCAAAATTCCCCTATTTATGATCTTGGCATTTGGTATGCCCGTCAACCAGTCAATGAATCAATTCACCTATCACATACCGTTCGTTTATTTGATTTTAGAAAGACTGTCTTATTCCTCTCGTGAAAGAACTGGATTTATCGCTCGCTGCCCCCAGTCCTATTCCAACTTTAGTTGTTGTGAAGTGCTTTCAAGACTTTAAAGACAGTGTATTAGTTTTTTATCTTTAGCAAGAAGTAAGTAACCACTTCATGATTCATTCAAAGGAAGAAAATTATAGAACGTGCTTAAGGCGGGGAGGATACAATTAAAAAATATATAATCCGAAAAATATTGTAATTAATAAAAAAGAAAAAGAAAAGGTCAGTACATAAAATGACTCCAATAAAAACTCTTAAGATCTAACTGCAGTTCTGAACTCTGGAAAATGTTTGGAACACATCACGTAAAATGTTCTAGTGCTTTTACTCATGAGCGTCATAAAATACGATATATTGGGATTGTTAATGATCGCTAGAGATGTACTCATTTGTACATTGTACCAAAAAATTGAATATGGAAACATTGAATTTGACAGTAATCAGTAAAAATTGCTAAATGTTTCAGAAATGTCAATTAAATTCATGTCTGACCATCCATTTTTTTTACGGAATTAAGAACACTGCAATCCGCAAAGCATTACAACTACAAACTTTCCTCGACCGTAAGTTCATTGCAGCAACAGCGCTCCCCTCTTCCCAGAAACGTGTTGATCGCAAACCCAATCTATAATAAAGTCAGTGGGAAAACCCTGCATTGCTCTAATTTACAAATGCGCAACTGCAGAGGAAAATAACTCTTTAACGTCTTTCACAACTCGATAACAAAGCATTACTCGGCGGGGAAGGGGGGGAGAGGAGCGAAAGGAAACTGACACTTTAACAAAAGGCATTCAAATATTTCAGTTCTTGAATTGAAATAAAATATTACTTCTATTGATAAAAAATATAGATAATGAAAGTTATTGGAAGGTTAAGCAAGTTAAAAATAGCCCATTTTCCAGAATTGTGTATATACATTTATAGTACGTGTTTTTACAAAATACTATTAACAGATAACCTTTCTTATAATTCTGTTTCATTTGTTTGATAAGTTTTATGGACTTTTCACGACAACCTTTCCTCGCTCCCGTGTACGCCTTGCAGTTGGGATTTGCATTCAGGAAGCAAGTCGCCACAGATAGATCCACGTAATCGAGTTATTCCCTGGGAAGACCGCGCTGATTTATCATTAAGGGAAGCGTGACGAATCGTCCGCCCAAATAAGGATAGATTATCCGGTGTTACGGCATTTTGTTAGGTTATGCTATTTGTCAGCCAGTTCTTTGCAACCCAATAATTGTTGTACTTGCAAATGTAGAAAATCAGATTGTTTTCCTATCACATACGACAGAGTAATTACTATTCTTGTTTTCTGATAATAGAAATACTTTTCGAAATCAGAAACCCTGAAGTTCCGACTAGAAATTGTTTGATCTACTTTATTATTTGTATTTTTTGAACCCAAAAGATAATAGCATTGCTATTGTAATGCTATTATTGTTTCATCCAGTTGGCATTCATAATCGAGTAAAAATTGAGATCAAAGTCGAACGATAAACTGGAGCAAGATATATTTAATACGTACGGACATACAACTGCAGTGACCACTGAAGTGACTAGTGCATACACATGGGTGTCAAACGATGGAAGAGAGCAGGAAGGTACAAGGTAAGTTGAAGTGATACGCCCTTGTCACTTATAGCGACAGCTGAACGACTACATGGAAGGGCTTCGTGCTACTTGTGCAACGGAACAACGTCGGTCTCTCGTGCAGTAATTTGTGAGCAAAACTTAAAGTCTATTTACACCAACCCAGTAATTTTAACAATTATATTATTGTATTCGGTGAAGGGTGCGTCGTCATTCGAAATAGAAATGTCCGCTACAACCTTTTACATAACATGGCGGAAATACAATTAAATGCGCAGAGTCACGTCATCATAATGATAGTTCTCAAATTACAAGAGATGAACCCTTTAATCGTGAATGACGCACTCACAACGGCAATACCGAAATAACTCCAATGGAAGAAGTGCGCTCAGAAGAGAATTGGTAGAAAAATAAATTGGTGGAAACATAAGTTGGTGGAATTAGTTTGGTCTTAATTATTATATTGTTAAATTGGTAATAATATTTTAGTTATTACAGACAGAGGCGTATCTACGGTATGGCAGACATGGCACGTGCTATGGGCGCCACTCAGAAAGGGCGCAATTTAGCATTCGGCATTGAAGGAAAAAGATAAATCTCAATTTAAAAAGAAAAAATTAAATTAGAGAATTATAGTTTTACACAAATGATAAAATAAAATAAAATTTTCTATAGGACGCATACAATTTCTTTTTCACGGCTAGGAGCGCGGCAAAAAGTGGAACTATTCGTCCACTATTCGCCCCTCTCCGCGCCATGAAAACTAACTTAAATGGGCTCGGGCGCCGGTGGTGCCCTCACGAGAAATATATTATTATTGAATGAAGCCGTATTTTGACTACAGATTTCATGGCATAAAATTAATCGCATTTTTTGACAAGTCAAATATTCTCCACGACGTTTAATGAAGGTTTTCTTTATTGTGAAAGCGTAATAAACTCGAGTATACCCCGAAGGAAACGCGACACCTCTCATATTGGCTTTTCCGAGGAAGCACTTCGACAGAAGACCAAGGCGATGATTATCTTATAATCGGTGCGCATTATTTTATTGTCGGTTCGGTCAAGATATTCTTGTGAATCTGTTTGACGTACACGTACAAAGTGTAATCAGACTAGTTGTTGATTTACTTCCACCCAGTGCTGAATTTTGTGAATCTAACAGTTGTTTTTACGACATTCTAATATTTTTATAATAGCTCTATACCATTTGGGAACTAGATGTTATAAAAAAGTCTCAATCTGTTATACCACCAGATGTCATTAAGCAACATGATATTGGTCTTTTACTGTTTGATAAAGATACGGGAAAACCAATTCTTTCAGCTTCGCTGAGAATACAGATAATAAAGCTTTCTTGGAAGTATTTTCAAAACAGTGAAGGGTCTTTTTTTACCAGCAAACAACCGTTCAATGAATAAATCTTGGTTCAAGAGAACACTGGGAAATGGGCGTGGAGAAGTAGTAACACGCTCATGGTTAGCCTATTTTCCCTCTAAAAAGTCTGCATGTTGTTTATGTTGTCTACTTTTTTCTCATCACCAGTCAACATTAGAACAGGAAAGTGGATTTTCTCAGTGGAAGTCATTTGAAAGAATAAGAGTCCATGAAAATGCTAAAAACCACGTGAATGTTTTACAAAGTGGAAAGAAATGGAGAAAATTTAGCAAAAGTTTCAGAACTTCAATCGCAGATTGAAAGAGAAAAACAAAAATGGCGCGATGTTTGAAAAGAATACTACACTGCATCAAATACCTTGCTGCACAGAATCTGGCTTTACGGAACACAAAGAATCGTTTCAATCAGACGATGATTCTAACGCAGGTAACTTTCTAGGATTAGTGAAATTACTCGCCCTTTACGACCCTGTTATGGCAGAACACATCGCTACCGCAGAGAAACATCCTGGATCCACAACATATCTTTCTCCTAGTGTTCAAAATGAATTTATTCATTTGATGGCATCTACCGTTCGCCAAAGTTTGCTGGAACGAATTCGAAAAGCAAAATACTTCGGTCTCATGTTTGATTCAACTCCTGATAGAGGACACCGTGACCAATTATCAGAAATAGATATGTGGACGTTGATTTTGAAAAAAGACTGTCCGTGTTCGGGAATCTTTCCTTGGCTTCCTCCAAATAAGTTTAAAAAATGCTGAAAGCTTAGCTGAAACCATCGTTCAGCAATTGGAAAAAGATAAAATGGAATGAAAAGATTGTCGGTGACAGCGTTATGATAACGCTTCTGTAATGGCTGGTATCAACACTGGCGTCCAACAAAGAATACGAGAAAAAACAATCTAGCCATGTTCGTCAACTGTGATAATCACTCTCTTAACTTGGTGGGCGTACACGCAGCAAAGCAAGAAGTATCAATGGTCACATTTTTCGGAACTGTTGAAGCTCTGTATGTTCTTTTCAGCATCTACAACACGCTGAGAAAAAAGAAATTGCCGTGCCTGTGGTTCTTAAGTCGGATTCTTTAACCAGATGGAGTGCACGGGTAGAAGCTGTGAAAACTGTAAACAATTTCCTTGACAAAATCCTTGAAGTTCTCCAAAACATGACTGATAACTCAAACGAGACCAGTGACACAAGGAGTGATTCCCGACAATTTCTCGATTTACTTACGATGTTAACTTACTAATGTTAACTTAACTAATAACTGAATCACTGGAAAAAGGGCTTAATCTCTGTCAAGAATGGGATGTACCAATTGAACGACGATTAAGACGAAAAAAAAAAAAAATGGCTGGAGAATCATCTGATGACGTTACTTTAACAGCCAAACAGGAAATTGAAAGAGTCATGAAGGCAACGGTAGACCATCTTTATAGCAAAATGAATGGAAGATTAACCCGCTTACAAGATACTGACGAAAAATTTGGATTCTTGCTCGACATTGAGGGTCTGTGTTATAATGGGGATACAAAAATAATCAATACAAAGTGTACAAACTTCGCCACGTTCTACAGCAGCGATGTTGATGGAGAACAGCTATACGAAGAAATTATAGATTGCCGAATGCTACTCTCAGTTCGATCTCATTTTAAAATATCCAGACCTGAAGAACTTTTACAATTCATTGTTGAATATGGCGATGAGAGCGTTTTTCCGAATGTACGTATTGCTCTTCAAATTATGTTAACTATTGCTGTCTCTATTGCAAGCTGTGAGAGATCATTCAGTAAGTTACAATTGATACTATCGTATTTAAGAGCTTCAATGGGGTAAGAACGATTGTGTGATCTTGCTCTGTTGAGTGTTGAAAGAGAAGAAACGGAGAAAATTGACTTTGATTCTGTCATTGACGAATTCGCATCAGTAAAATCAAGAAAAGCTCACTACTAGATTATTAAAAATTGTTAAATCTAAGTCGTAATAATATATTTTTAAATAGTAACAATGTTGTCATTAAATTTTTAAAAAGAATGTAGGTAAATATTATTAAACATGAATTATTTTCTCTTCATTATCTTAATTCATGAATCTCAAAAACAGTTAACTTTTTTCGATATAGATTGTTTATGAACATTTTTTAAAATAATCGAAATTGTATTCATAGTAGAGTATATCGGCTAAAAAATAATAAGCCTAATATGAAGTTTCTTGAGAGGGGGCGCCAAATCTCTGCTTGCCAGGGGCGCCTGAATACCTAGATACGCCTCTATTTCAGAAAATTTTGGCTTGTAGTTTAGGTATCAAATGCAGCATTTGAGTTTTACTCAACAGACTTTGTCAGAACTCTACCATTTGTTCGCTTCTTTGTTAATTTAGCGCGATTTTTGAGCGTCAAAACGTTATATTTTTCACTTAGAACCGATTTGCACGCTTCCCTTTGACCAAGGATTTCGGGAAGTTGTATCGGTGAGTGTTCCCTCTCTTTGATGTGTCCAAAAGGTCGACACGTAGTGGATAGGGCGAGCTCCGAATGATCTTCACTCAGCAAATAGCAAACAACTCACCCACACTACTTGTGACTTGGCGAGCGGTTGTTCGCTACTCGTCGAATAACGAACGTGTAGAGCCGCCTTTGGCCAAAAAATCCGAAACAGTCCGTAAAAAGAAAGCGTATACCGTATTTGCCGGTGACGCACCCTTATTTTAAGAAGGATTTCAATCTTTAATGATAAATTTTATACTGGATTTTTATTTTTATGAAAGGAATGAGAATTGTGACCTGTGAAAAGCAATGATCTTTTCTTCATATTCCGCGGGGAGTCTTTGATATTTTTCTAGTACGCACGGAAAGACCATGCCTTTTCATAAATCTCCTACACCATGACGTTGTCCCAACGAAATTTTCAGCTTTCTTTCTTGCAATACTTTTAGCTTCTGTAATAATCAATTTTGTAGAAATACAAATTCCTGATTTTCAGTGTACAAAAATTTTACTTTTGTAATGCTATATACTAAACTTTCAAACAGTTACAAAAATTCCCATCCGTTGTATAAGACGCATCCTGTTTTTTGAAGAGTTTCTGAGGGGAAAAAGTGCGTCTTATACTCCGGCAAATACTGTAAATGGAGTCTTAAAATCATCAGGAAGATGCTCGCGACCCGAATTTTTCGTCGGTTGCTCTAGGTCACGGTCGGCTGGCTGCGGCCGCCTGGCTGCGCCCCACAAAGAGGCCCAAATGACGCGCTGTCGGCGTCTTCTTGTGGGCTGCCCGCCGCGCGATCACGCGACCGCGGCGCAGGCGCATGTGGTCAGGGGTGGGGGAGGGGGAAGGGAGGCGCGCCGGCTGCCTCTTGGCTCAGACTGCCGTATAGTGGTGCGTCTGCCGATGGCTGAAGGGCAGTCACTCTCTCATACAGCAGCGAACAAATTAATCTGAACAGAGGCAATTATCATAAGTAATAGAGAGGTTTTGCAAGACGGGAAATCCATTGTCGTAGTACGGAAACATTATCGTCAATAGGAATTAACGTATCTTCGGAAAAATGATCTTTTGCATGTCGTGCAATCCAAAACGTACGTTAAAACTAGGAACTAATTGGAATTAAATACCTCTAACAGGATGTAAAAGCTTTTATTGAACATCTGTGTATCTCTGAGTCGATTTTTGCTTTCATAAGTATTACAAGATAGTAAAAATCAATATAGTATGTAATCAAAGGAGCCTCAATATATACATAACCTCCAAATCATTAACAATTACATTAACTTCAGATATATTTGAATTAACGTAAAAAAGTTAGGCATTAGGTTCCTGCCATATTATATTGGTAATATGGATATTGTATTTTTCATTACTTCCAAGCTTATTGTGTGTTAGTGTTGAATTCGTGATTAGAGATGGCGGCGGAAACTACGTAAAGTGTAAGTTACGAATACATTTGTTGTAGACGACAAAACGGGGAGAACGTCGGGACCCGTCATTCGAAATTCCGTCATTTGATGCCGGCGCATGCGCAGTTCAGTTCTCCACAGAATTGTCGTGTTACATCTTTCTAATCAGAGACTTGCAGAAACACTCGAATATCACTATAAATGCTGTGATAGCCGGTAAATTCACGACTCGCGTGGCGAGGAGGAAATTACCGGCTAGCACAACTCTTCTCGTGATATTTAGTGTCATTATTTCACTAATTAAGACAGTACATTATTCAAACGAATAATTAATATCACAAGTATCACGAAAAGGGGAAATATTACTCAAAATCGCTACCGGAATACGTGAAACTTTCATTCAGCTCCGAGTTATCACTGCCTCCTGAAATAAATTATAATCAAGTAAAATATGAATAACAGTTTAATGCAGAAAATGATTACAAATATGTTTTGATTTTATGGAAATAAAACTTTCAAAAAACAATTATAACAAAGCTACTTACAAGAACATTTATTTAAAACGAAATAATTAAAGTTGTAGGAAGTTAAACTTTCCATATCTTTGTAATACGTGGAAGTATCTGAAATGGAAGATGTACGAGTTGAATTAGCAGCGGGATTAGTCAATTTCGATTGGATTGAACACGTGTGTGTACTCATTAAAATATTTTTCTGAATATTTTTTGGTGTAACATTCCACATTGTTTTGATAGCATATTCTTTCTTCTCTTGAATACCTAAATCTTTACATATTAATTGCCTAAAATATGTGTAATATCTTCATTTGTATTTTGTTCTGTGCTTTTGTATTTTCTTTCTTCGCAAAATTCGTAAAATTGCTTCCACACACTTTTTTGGTTCTTTTTCTGTTTTTAGGCACTAAATCTGTAATAATAGAATCTATTTCAGAGTTCTAAACATTACCCAAACGACACATATATTGATCGCAAGCTATTAGGACTTAAAACAATTGCTATCTTTATTTTAAAAAGGTAAACCAAGTCATTACAGCGGAGTGTAAAAAAGTAAACAAGGTGATAATCACATGGCGATAGACATCTGGGATTGGTTTAATTTGGATATGTTCTTGCTTAGCATTGGTTGCTTACGGCACGACCAGACATGAGCGAAATAGTCGTAATATTTTCATTATTCGATAAGACTGTTTTGGTATGCAGACATGTCTTGTGAAAATCAATTGACTCATTGTTACGCCGTCTTCATCTTCATTGTTGGTGGTGAATGATGAGAACTGATCAATACATTAAAATGTTGGAGAGTATAATAGTACCACCAGTTGAAAAGAAGGAGGCGTTGATTATCCAACAGGTCCTCGCACTGTGTCCCATATCAAAGAAAGCTTTTCATCTAAATTCAATCAAAAATCGATGGTCTATAGTGAAAAATAGACTCGAAATAATGAATTGACACAAAAATAAACCTCAAGTTACTTGTCAGTGTCTGGTTTCGTGACGAATATATCGAAAACAGTGTTTAACTTTAGTAGAGTCAATGCCTAAGAGAATAAATGAACTTATTAAACATAAAGGAGGGTATATAAATTGTTAGTACATGAAAAGTTTAAGTTTGTTAAGTTTTCCAGCGTGAAAATAGAAAGTTCTAAAGAATAGCGTGTGTTCGGATAAACTTGTTCGCAGCTGTACTTGGATTTTCATAACGTGGCACGTGAGGGACTTCCTGTCTTTGCAATGGAACAAGAGGTTTCATGAAATTTCATAACTTTTTTATCCAAGAACTGATGTAAATATATCTTTCAAGAAAAAATGTGAGCTTATTTTTTATTTGCCCATCAATTACGCGCAACAACTTAAAAATTAAATGATGGCGCTTTATTATTTGCCTGTGACCATGTACATGACTTTGTGTTAGTCCAGGAAACCTTGGAACAACCAATCATTAGAATCTGAAACACATCTCGCGAGAACGAAGATTACATAGTCAAGCTGAAGGAACGCGCGTGTTAAACGTCGACTTCCGTCGCGCTGTAATATGACGTAACTCGCGTTTACAACCCGGTAACATGGTTCCACTTGAACCTTTCCGCCACGAGGCTGCATCACAAAAAAATGTGCAATGAAAAATTCTTTAATAATAATGTTAAGGGTGCGGATTTTAATGAAAAGTATTTTTTCTGCTTTTCACTTTAGAAATATACCGTTTAGTATAGCAAAAATGTTTTTTCTTAATAAAAGTTCCAATAATATCTTTTTATAGTCAGTCACAAACTACATTTATTAAAACATAAATGATTTTTACATTGAAATTGGTATCTTGAAACAAGAAACTGTTTGGCAAACAAATTGGCAACGTTTCAGAGGTCAAGTTGTGCCTCCATCATCAGGCCTTTAACACTATGTCAATTTACAAGGAATTGGATGAGATAACATGATAAAATTGACCTGTTGTTATCTCATCCAATTTCGTGTAAATTAACATATTGTTAGAGAGTGAAAGAGATCTTTAGGGAATCTGGACCTAATGCGCGAAGGACAATGTGTGTTAAAATATTGAGGATTTGGACATGCCGGGAGGGGAGAATAACAATTTTAAGAAGTTTGTGAGCTGAATTCATATGGGAGTGGTACTTGAAGTATTCTGTGAATTTGTGAATTGGAAATGATCCAGGCAGCTTTCAAGGTTTTCCTTGGATTTTGGTTTCCCTGGAGGGTCTGTAAAACGGGCAGGTTGGGTGGTATGTTGCACCATATTAGACATGCATATGTCAATGCGGATCTTATCAATTTATAGATAAGTAGCGCAGTTTGTGTACTAAGTGTGAAATTTCTGTTGAAAGGGTACAGTGTGTGCACGTATCTTATGGACTGTTGATGGAATGTGAAGTTTAACCGTATGTTCATAAAGACATGTAAACTATAAGGGAGTAGGGAAGGGGGGCGTCTTAGTGTGGATATTTTATATAGTGATTTGAAGGGATTGATTTTAATTCTCCATTTTTTTAGTTTAGTTTGTGCGAGAGTAAATATGGGATTGAATGTCACCATACGCTTGGCTGATATCAATATGCGAAGTGAAATTAGTGGCAACTGATAACATTAAGATTATTTTAACAAAAATGTTTTGCCCGATTCCTGTGTCGGTAATAAAAACTTAATTACACATCCCACCAACGTTAACAGCCATGGGAGCGACTTCAGCCGTCTTGACTTTCACGTGGCGGCGGAAGAGGGAATGTTGCGTGCACGCCTCTCCGCGAGCAAGAAAGAACAGCGATGCGGCTTAATGGGCTTCCAGCAAAACGCCAGTACCACGTACCAAGCCACAGCGGCCACGTGCAGCGCCCGGCGCGCCGCGCCGGCAGCCTGGCGAACCGCCCACTTCCTCCGCGCCCGCCGCCTCCGTCCGGGCAGAGTCGGCGAGGGCAACAAGTGTGGGGGCGGGGCGGGACGGGGAACGGGACAAGGAACGGGGCGGGGAACGGATCGGACGGGAACGGAACAGAATGGCTTGGAACGAACGGATCGTGCGAGGAGCGTGCGAGGACGTGGCGAGGAGCGTGGCGAGGAGCGTGGCGAGGAGCGTGGCGAGGAGCGTGGCGAGGAGCGTGGCGAGGAGCGTGGCGAGGAGCGTGGCGAGGAGCGTGGCGAGGAGCGTGGCGAGGAGCGTGGCGGGAGCGTGGCGAGGAGCGTGGCGAGGAGCTCGAATCCGCTGCAAGAGGAGGCCGTGGCTCAAAACAGAGTATGGAGGGGGAGGCATGGCGAAACGAATATTGGCGAGGCCATGTGGTCACAACTCGAACTTGATATGACACCTAAATAAATGAGAAAGGTGATCGGTGAAGATTGCTGACCTTGGTGATGCAGTTGTTTCTCTACAACAATTCAAAGGTTATGGTGTCTGGTGTGCAGGACGTTTCATATATGTGACTGGGGAGAAAACAGCAATTCGATGTACAATTATATTAAATAAATTTATTGTATCGTATTTCCGAAGCGAAACAGAGTGCCTAATATCGTAGCCTTCAACATGTTAATTTGTTATCCGCTCCGCAAAGTCTAATCTTTATCTAACATTATGCCAAACAGAATTAATTCACATATTTCCGAATCCGTAGTCTCATTTGCCTTGCAATATATCCGCGTACACTCCTTTCGTACCGAGCTGTCATAAAATAATAATAATAATAAAATAATATAATAATACAATAATAATAATAATAATAATAATAATAATAATAATAATAATAATAATAATAATAATACAATAATAATACAAAGAGTTCGGATTCTGGGATTTGTTCCCCAAAATTTGTGTAAGAACTTGGCTAAACTCTCAGGTCGTTCAAAAGACTGGGAAGTGCAAGGCATTGCTTTATTGGGAACAGACCACATTTTGCCCAAAGTAATGTAGAGGCTCCGACATTCAGTAGATCTGCTCCTTAGGAAGCTAGTCGCAACCTGAAGTAGATTTTATATTCAACCGACTCGCAACATCTTTAGTCGTGAAATAGATGAATAATAATAATAATAATAATAATAATAATAATAATAATAATAATGAAAGGACGACGTGGAGAGGAAGCGAGGGCGGAGGGCGTTGGGCTGGGGGAGGGGGGGGGCACCATATGTCGCATGCGTGTGGCCCGCCAGACGGCCCCGTCCGGTCGCGTCGCAAAGGTCGCCGGCACTCGCCTGATCCGCCCGCGTCTGAATTTCCGGCTGAGACTGGATATTCCTGGCGGACAAAAAGTGAATGCTGGCAAGATATCTCATTCACTGGAGAAAGGGGAAAAAATAAGTCTTTTGTCTGAGAATCTTTTTGGATGTCTCGGTCGTCATGGTTTCCATAATCGCTGGAGAGGTTAAGCTTCTGACACACGCGGAACTGCTTAATGATGAATGTTGCCTAAAGATAAGAAAACTTGGAACTGTAAAGATTTGGACACATAAGACGTACTAAAAGAAGTATATACTGGTTTTATTTTTAAATTTATAGCGAAATATATACTTTACTTTTTTTTTCTTAGAATGATCTTGTCTTCGTACGAGTGTTTACTTTTGCAAATGATATTATCACGTTAATAGTAGTTAATGCTTCACTTTTCTCATTATCAAGCTGGCGGAATCTAAATTTGTTGTTGACCGTAACTGACTCGAATACTATAATTGGTGCCTTTTTTTTTTCAATAGTTCACTGCTGCAATTTTACTGTCACTTTAATGATGTGATATACAACCAAGTAGAAATACGTAAATGCGCCGCTTTGAGAAGGCGAGGGAAAATAGCTCTGATCCGGTCAGATTAACATCCCAGCTAAAGATAATTTCGTCTGATCAGCCTACGCCTTCCCACTGAATCTTTCTGCCTTGTAAACTGCTAAATGGATAAGTGACGACGGGGACAAGCAAGAATTGTAATGATGTGATCTATGACGTCTTGGATCAGGATGGTTTTGCTTGGTCAGGGTATTCCAATATTCTGTTTGGAAGATAGACTTCTAATTCCTTTATTTTTTGAGATTGAAAAGATGAAATAGGTGTAAGGAAATTGGCTAAAGTAAAACCGGGAATGTGGCATTCCCATGGAAAAACTCGCGTTCGAAGTTTGAATACATGGTACTAAGAATTTTATTTTTCTGACGTTTCTTATTGTAGTTTTACATTGTTTGCAAATGTCAATATTTCTATTGTAAAGCATAGCCTCTATTGTTGTTACTGTCAGACTGAAGGGTCCCGAGATTCAGAAGAAAAACAATCGTCTAAACAACAGATATGAGCTTGGAATGAGTGTATTTTTTTACTCTCTATCTAATATGGTTATTCGAACAAATTCCATAGTAAGAGTTAAATCACATTACTTATGTACAAGAAACCCGACTTACAATGAGCACTGTTTGAGAGAATTTTGAAGTCATGGAAAATTTTAAACGGAGAAACGACTGTCTTTAAAATGATCGACCATAAAATTCTGAAATTATCAATCGCAATTGAAGGTCGAAAAACATTTAGAGGTGGAAATATAAGATTACAAGGAGTTATTTAATTGATTACTTATACAAAAGTTAATAGTTAATCATTGTTTCTGGCTGAATTGATAATAATAACTAGTTTAATTTGAAAACATCTGCTCGCTTTATTGTTTTTCTTTCATGAAGCATCAAGATACCCCCGATCGTGACTTTGGACGTACGTATCAAAGAACAGTAGAGCATGAAAAATATTCTAACGTCAAATCCGGACCGCTGCTAATCCGGATTCGATTCTGAAAAAAACTCAGTTATTTAAAAGCGTGAACACAACTTAATAATTAAATTAATTCTACCAATTGCTTCATGATTAAAAAATTTTAAATAAGGTAAATTAAAGTGATTTTTAAGTTTAAAGAAAAAATTTTAATTACATAAATAAATTAATCAGAATTATTTAATTAGAATAATTAAATTTTACGTTTTCGAGTGTTAAAGAAAACAATGGGCGCTTCCAAACACTTTAATACATTAATAGTTTAATTCATTCATCCCACGTCTGGAAGGAGAAGAGTAAATAAAGAAAGATTATAGAAGTTATTTTTAACGTTGAAGTCTATCGATCTTTTTATTAGTTCATTTCAAAATCTGTTTGAGAACCCGGAAAGGAGCCGGTCCTAATGAATCAATATCATCGCCCATCTATCTTCTTTTCGGTCTTTCTATGCTCCTTTTTCCTCTTGGCTTGTATTTCAGAATCTGTTTTGGCATTCGCGTGTTTTCCATTCACTCTATGTGGTCTCTCCATGCTTTCCTATATTCGTCAATTTTTTCATTTAGATTATAAAGTTCTAGGTAGTTGCGTATCGAATATAAAGTTCTCATATCAGATTCCACCACTACTTGTTTCGAAAATTGGCGCATCAACCCTTTTGCGGTGGAGGCACACGAATTAAGTGACTTTGCTTGTCGCTCGTGCTCTTGTATCCGAATCCGTAATGTATCCGCATCATCAGCCAAATACTTTGGGCGTGGAAAATTGAACTGGGCGAATATTACGTTCTCGTATCAGATTCCATAACTATTTTGAAAGTTAACATATCAACCCTTTTGCAGTGAAAACACACGAATATAGCCTAATTGACTATTGTTTGACGTGCGTAGCAATCGGGAGTTTTAGCGTCAGGCGTAAGGAGACATTCTAAAACTCTATTGATCACGTGACTAAAGACGTTATACGGTCGTAAGGAACAACGTTACTGCTTTAGCAATTACGACAAAGCTTTATTACAAAAGAAGCATTTCAATCGTTGATCAAAGGAGTTGCATAATCTATCAAGGAGTGTAGACAATTGGCGAAACATTGGAACCACGGCACGAGTCATGGGTAAACAATTTCGCAAAAAATTCAATTTGGGGGTCTGTGCGATGAGTATGTTCTCTGGGATTTTGAATCAGCTTTTCTTGACAAGGTAGAAAATGACAGCATTCGTTATGAGTATTAGACATAACCCAGAAGATGTATCTTCAACATCTTTTTCGCAAATTTTCACATGTTCCCATTTCAGCACTTTCCGTTAAATCTTGCTAGAGTTGTACATATTGGTGAGGATTAATTGTAGCTGCATCACATACGAGAATGAGTTGATCATAGTTGGAAAAAATCAACCTTTCCTGGTTGCTGGCGGCTATTTTGCTGTTTGTATGGTGACCATAGAGGCTCCTACATGTGTGCACTATGTGTGGGGGCAAAGGCTCCTACATGTGGTCGCGCCCTAAGATTAAGCTGACTTAAAGATACGTCACGTGACTGTTAGTTCATAATGTCGCCACCTTACGCATGGCGCTAAAACTCCTATTAATGAAGGTATAACGTCGTATCTTCAGCATAAGGTAAGACGTTATGACTTAAAGGTTCGTCACGTGACTGTTAATGCATAATGTCGCCACCTTACGTATGGCGCTAAAACTCCCTATTTATGAAGGTATAAGGTCGTACATTAGGCGTAAGGTAACACGTTATGACTTCAAGGTCCGACACGTGACTGTTAGTGCATAACGTCGCTATCTAACGCCCTAAAACTCCCTATGGTGTTGCGCGTTTGTCCCCATCGTTTTCCGCTTGGCGCTAAAACTGCGCATCGTGTTTCAGGTAGCATCCCACAGTCACTCCCGTCCACCATGAGCGCATGCCCTGGAGCGTGGGCGTGGCCGGCGCTGGCGCCGCGCGGGCGCCCGTGGCGGCGCCGTCGTCGTGGGCGCCCTCGTCCACGCCCGCCGCGCCGCCCGCCGCGCGCCCGGCCTTCGACGCCGAGTGGGAGCCCGCGGAGGAGTGGCAGCGCCGCGGCCAGCTGCAGCTGCAGCGCACGCTTACTCGCATCCGGCAGCGCGAGGAGCTGGCGCGCCGCGACCGCACCACCACCGGTGAGGCGCGCGGAAGATCCGCAGCCCACGCGGATTGGCCGCAGCGGACGTTTGGTTGCCGCAGATCCGCAGCGGGTGCGGCGCGGAAAGTTCCGAGCTAGACTAGGCCACGGAATTCGCGGGACCTTTCACACCGGAGCGTTAACTATGAGTCACCGTTTGGAGACGGTTAGCAAGGCCACGGACCGCGCGTGATCTTTCCTTCCTCTTCCTTGTCTTTTCCTGATCTCTTACTTATACAGACTGCACTTCATTGCACTGCACTATCACACTTATCGGGAGAGAGCTTGTTCCGGCTGGGGCGGTGCCGCGCTGGTGGGAAATACTAATAATCACAATTACATGTTTAAGATTTTATGTAAAATTCCAGTACGAATCTTTACGACACTTGAAGGGGGTTGAGAATGAAACTACTACAACTATACTTATTACGTACCGTATCAAATTTACAAATATCATCAAATTTCAGCCCTGATTAATATTTATTAGGGGGAAACTTGTTCATATGTGTCAAAAATCAAACATTTTTAGTTTGGTGATGACAGAAACACAGTTCCCTTGTTCATCTTAGTTGGAAGTATGAACATTATTCTTTCGAAAAAATCGAGTCTTCAAAACTGAACAAAAAATGGAAAAGTGGTAGTATGCGAGTACGGAAATTCGTACCAGTCCTTCACTTCCGTATCAGCTTCGGGCAAACTGCCAATTCATTATGACTTTCATAAACCCATATCTACAGGCTGAAGGCCCGAGTAAACATTGCGCGCCTAGAACATGCGTCGATAACTCGTATGTCAAGCTCGTGTAATGTCTCCAATGAAATTCACTTAGGCTAATGTTATATCAGTTACAAGAATATTTCTGACACACTCGCTTTCTATATGCGAGATGTTATTTCTGATGGACGAAGACTTTTATTTTCGTTGAGCCAGAATTTTGATACTTAACAATAGTGAATGTCGACTGTGAAGCCAACGGACACAGAAATAGGGTTACATACGCTACCGTATATGATCCAGGAAAAACGTTATGTTGGTGAGCCTGAGATTTAGGGGCCGTTATGATTGAGACGCATAAGGAAGAGCAGAAATGCTAGAGAGCTGAAGCCTTAATTTCGAAAGCAGCAGGTAGCTTGGATTGGTAAATGTTAATGCAGGCGTGTAAGAGCTAAACAGATGTAAAAAATAGGAATATAATATTTTGAAACGTTTCTTCTGATAAAGGGGAGTTATTGTATCAATACTCTGTTGAAATTATTTTTACCCAAATTGAACTCTGAAGAATGTAGTTTTCTTGTCATATGTTGGTAAGTAGTACAGTAGGCATTTGCAAATTAATGTTTTTATTAAAATTCAAAACTAACTCAGAAAGTAGAAAATTCATTGGAGGGTTATAAAGTTAATGTCCATGAAGCACATACCGTGATAGGTTTCTCAAGTGACAAACACTTCCCCTTCATTACTTCATTAACATACGTATTTTTAGGAAGACAATTATACCCGTTGCGTCTTTTTAGGTTTCGTAACTCGCATATCTACGGCGATTACGCATCTAATCACATGACAATGGCTATACATTTTTTGTTATTTATTCCGAAACATTTCACAACTACCCTTTAATCATAAGATTACTGTGCAATAAGTTATCAGACGACTCTGTTTACAACAAAACAAGTTGAAATAACGAAGCGACTGTAATAAAAGGTATTTTTTAGAATTCCAGTAATCAGTTTCTTGAATAATTTCCAGATAAACTTTCAAAGAAAGAATTTTAGGAATCGTTATCGTTATTCGAGTAAAGAAATATGTCACTCTTTTCATAAAGCTATTAAAAATATAATCAATATTTAATTCTCTATCCGTGGAAGTTTTTGTAACGGAAGAAATATATATGCAGGAATCTTACATATCAATGAAGGAAAAAAGGCAGAAAGGAAAGATATTGGCTATGCAATACTGATGGATTTAATTCAAGTATCGAAAACAAAATAACAATTTACCTTTAAATGAGCGTGTTTTATTTCTGCACTTTCTGAACTATTTGGTACCTCCCCCTCCCAATTTTACCAGCTGTTTCATAATAATAATAATAATAATAATAATAATAATAATAATAATTCACGACGCACGAGGAGAATAACTTGAAAGGGCATTAAAATGACATTCCCGTCTCCTCAGCCGCAAGAGGCAGGCGTATACTGCTCTGCAGTAGACGAGGATTCATCGTAAAACCCCAAATTAGGCGACGATTTTAACTAGCGCGTGGGGAGTAGTAAGAGCGGTCACTATCGTGCGTCTCCTCCAGAGATGGGCCCGCAGCATCTGCCTGCGTCGCCGTCTCCTTGGCCCGGTTCCCAGCTCCCGTCTGGGGGCCCTCTTCCGCCGCCACTCCACAATGGGCAGTTTGAGCGCCCCGCCGCCCCCCTCGGGAGCGCATTGAAGCCGCTTCGTCGGCTGTAACTCGAGCACAAAAGCCGCGAGCGGCGGCGGCCACCACTGGATACCGCGACCGACGCAGGGCAGCTCCCGGGCGACCGCCTGGTTTCGCGACCGCCGCGCTCCCACGCGCGCGCACTTCGTGTCGCAACGCGCGCTCCCTCCGCCAGGGGGGTGAAGAGTTGCCACGAGGGGAGCAGGAGGGCCGATCTGCTAGGGACGACATTAAAGTATTTTAAAATCGGTTGATTAATTGATGGATAGTGATTCCGGGCGCGTCAACTACTGAGGTCGTGTAAGGGTCCTGGAAGGGTAGTGCATGTTTTACATCGGGAGGTGGCGGTGATCTTCCCCCACTGGATGGCGACATCCGGCGCCGACCTACCGTCGACTAACGGGGTTTTCGGTGACCAGGTATCTCCCAACAGCGGGGCACCGCCCCAGCCGGCACAAGTTCTCAGTTCCCGTCCGGTCTCGAGTGTGTGCATGTTAGTGTAAGTGTGTGTGTGTGTGTGTGTGTGTGTGTGTGTGTGTGTGTGTGTGTAAGGGTGAGGATAAGACAAGGAAGAGGAAGGACTGATCGCGCGAGGTCCGTGGCCCGTTTATTGGCGTACTACTCCGGCATTCGCCTTATGGGAGAAACCACGGAAAACTACCGATCAGAGCAGCCGGCCGCTAAAATTTTTCTTCAGACACGACTGAATTGGACGTAGCCGAAAACCTAGTGTCGGAAATCCTGCCGCCGTCGGAACTAAAAGAAAAATAAACCAAAGGTTGCTTTTCAACTTCTTTGGTCATATAGCGATCACTGAGAGTTTTTAAACTGCACGGGGAACTGTAAGGAGAACACGTAAGGACAACTCAAACACGCACAAACATCCATGCGGGATTCCAACCCGCGACCCTTCAGCCTTAACGATCGTGGCTATCCAGACCGGCTGATCTTCGGTTTATTCTGTATTAAATGACCTGTAATTTGGATCTACCTGTATTTGCTTCCCAGAATGCTGATGTGTTGTAATTGATTCCTTCACTGCTTCACATCACGCGTAAATACGCGTGTTCGTCCGATTCTCCTAATTTCACACATGTGCATTCTCGTGGAAAGCTCGCCAATCGTCTATTCAAAGATCTTGAACGTGCAGCATTTTCCTTCTGAATTTGTGTGATTGCATATATTTCTTTATATTCTGGTTAGTACGATGCAAATTAAGTTTTTTTTATCAGTCATCATTCGTCGGTATTTTTCAAATGTTCCGTTGCATATTCTCAAAGAAAAATCCGATTAGAATTTAGTTTACAAAGATTACACAGCGAATAGTATATTTAGAATTCCTGTCATAGTTAATAATTCTACTTCAAATAATTTCGTTTCGAATCTTTCTGTGTGCATGCCTACAAACGACTTTTATTCAAGATTTTTTTTTAAATTTAAAAATGTTGAAAAGAATAAAGTAATCCGAAATGTAGTTTGTTCTTCTTTCGCCATCTACAAGCTAATTGCTTTAGAACAGTGGCGCAACCAAAAGGGGGAGGGGGTCTCACAGGATTACAGCCGTCCTATCTCTCCGCGTAATCGATGACGTATGTTCATAAACATTCTTCTAGTAAGTTTCTATAGTAACGAAAGAAATGCAATATTTTAATGGAATACTTTATAAATGATTACAAATCAACGAATAAAAATAAATTTAAAATTCAGCAAAAAAGTCTTTATATGAAAACAATAAATTGGCTGGATTTTACATCTATAGCCCCACATCATAGAACAATCCTGGTTGCGGCTTTTTATTATGGTCGGTCCTTTTGAACACTCTTCACATCTTCCCACAAACTTACTGATTTTTAATTACGCCAATTACTTCGAAGTCAACGATATATTTTGCTAAATAATGCATTTCCTATCAACATCTTATCCAGAAAACGGGTGAAAATCATTTTATGGCGAACGATTGCCTACGCACTCAGTATTCGTCTGGGGGCGTGACGATAAGAAACCGTAAAGAACTTAACCAATTTCCAAGGCTATGCCTGTGTGTTAAGATTAAATGCTAAATATACCCAAGTGGCGATTCAGCCGTGAATCGGAGCTATTCAGGCAGTTCCGCCCACGGGTCGCTGATAGTGCGTGCCATTTGAGCGAGAAAAGCTAACGGCCTCAGAGGGCCTTGTGCCCGCTCCGCTCTAGAGGCCGCGGGGAAACGCGCAAAGCATGCGAAAAGCCAGACGCCCTCGCCGTTCACGGTCGCCCCCCACGCGATGCGAACAAACTTACAACCTCGCAGATGGCTTTTCAACCGGAAGTCCTCCAGGATTAGACGGTTTTCATTTTTTGTACTGCGATCGTAACCTCCAACCGCCTTCTCTGCTAAACAGAAACATTACAGAAGGTAGTAAAAAGGGCATGAAGTGGTTATCTAATCTACACACATACCAGTAGATTATTTTTAGACTATTTGTGACAATGGATGATAATTTGTGACAGACATACTGATGTAATTATAAGAACGGGGAAGGAAAATCCAAAAGGAAAGATGTACCAAATCTGACTCATGAGGAAAGCATCTTAAAACACGTTCTCTTAGTCAGGTGATCGGGCGCTCTTGAATGTGGAATACAAGGTAATTTACTTTCTTGAACGAGTTTTTCACGGCGTTTCAATGACTACGTAAAATGTAAAAATATGAGAAACGTGAATATTGTGGCCGAGTTCACGAAAAGGGTGATTTGATCTCCGGACACGAGAATTCTCACGTGACTAATATTCATCTTTCCTTTACAGTTATGCTACTCATAGAAAAGGAAATAAAATTTGAGAAATCTATCAAATACATGAAATGCAATAAAATTCAAAGATAGCGAAACGTTTTCAAAATAATGATTTTCCTTCAGCACGAATTATATGCCAAAATCTTATTCCGCAATGTAACCTGCAATTTCAACGTAATTTACTATTTTTTATGCAACTAGAGGGTATAAGGAATGGGAAGAAAAAACGTCATTAAAAAAACATTTATTATTATTTTGTCGGTAATTACACGCTTCTCAATTACTAATTAGTTTTCTCGTAGTTTCCAATTTCAGCCCTCTGGTATCTTTAGTGTTCGTTCTGGGAATTTCGTGGTTGAAAAGTGTCGTGTAGGCGGTTCCACCTCGTGCACAGGTATCGATCGACCCTTGTTTGCGAGGGCACTCGATGGTTTCATTACCACGCGGCTAGGAGGCTCTGGTGAGTGCGCAGTCAACAACAGGTGGAGCAAACAGGTCAGGGAAAGTAACTGCCCGGCACTCTAATGGGCTCGAGGTGTTTTTGTGCGATTGTGACTTGATGAAATCTCCGGCCACCAATGCTTTGTTGTCAGATGATGGCACTTTTTTGTCGTACGTCCTGTACAACAACCGAAAACACAAAAGGGAGCAGCAAATGTCGCCAGTGCATTCAAATGCAAGTAATAAGATTAATTAGGGATATTCGTTCGAGAAACCAATTAGTTTCGTGCTTCATCTGCGAGTATTTTTTCATAAATTGATACTCATTTCCTTCATATTCTTTTCTAACATTTGATATCTTTTTTTTAACTTAGTTTATAAATATTCACTATATAACTAAAAACTTTTTTGATTATTATAAAAATAAGCACAAAGGAATAAATAAAATAATATAAAAATAAATAATATAATAATTGGCATTGTTATCATTATTATTTGCTTGAAAGGCAAGGGTTGATTATATTGATAATTTCTTTCTATATTCTTATTAATATTTCAATTCTCAAGAAAATTTATATATTTCCTCTCATTCGTCACATACAGCTTTTACTATTTTTGATGATAAATAAAGCAAGTCAAACACGAATAAACAATATTGTACAGCGCGCCAGAAAAGTCTCTTCGCAGTGACACCTTGGTGCTTTCAACAAAAATTATGTTGGTAACAGCGTATACCAAAGAAAACGTCAATACCGCACTTACGACAATCATAACAGTTGCTGGATGTGTTGTCCTCTTCACTTGCTTCCTAGCGATGTTTACTACCAACATAAATGCAATTTTTAAAATAATAGGAGGCCCTGACTCTGTCCAGTTCGAAGACACTTTCCTGGCGCACAATATAATTCCTTTTCTTGTATTCCTAACATCATCACGAGTCTGTCTGACTAGTGCTGCTGTGCGTCCAAATAGCTTTTATGCTTTAATATCCAAGGATGGGATTGTGTGCGCGTAGGTTCCTGCGGCCGGATTTAGTATCTCGTTGTCTGTCCGGGAGACGCCGCGTCCTGGGCACAGATGCCAAAGTTTCGGTCGTCACACTGCAACCTTCCTCAGGGCAAAATGCTTTATAAATGAATCTTCGCGTAGAGGTTGGTCAAATGAAAGCGTAGGCTCCCGTGGCCGGAGTTAATATCTGCTAGGCTGTCCGGGAGACGCCAAGTCCTAAGTACAGATGGCAACGTTTCGGTCGTCAAGCTGCGACCTTCCTCAGGGCGAAATGCATCTGCGAAACGTCTCAGCATAACGTTGGAATCTGTGCTTGGGACGCGGCGTCTCACAAACAGTCAAGTACACAAGTCGTCAGAAATGTCGTTAAATCTAGATTAATGTGTTGAAAATGAAAGTTTATGTAACCTTGTACATTAATAAGAGCTTAATATATTTGTACAATAAATTTAATCGTAAGTGAAAAAACCAGTGTAGATTTAATGCACAGGTTCTTCCGCTTCCCCTGTCTCTAATCATGTATATCGTAAATTCATAATCATTAATCACCAGTACATCAATATCATTCATCCATTGCTTCCAGATATGTCCACAAAGCTTTGAGTCTTAATGTACAGGTGTACATTAAATTTAATGTACGTTCGAGATATTGCTTGAATGTAATTGACATGAATGAATGCGGAAATTTCTGAGAGTGTAGATGTAAGTGTAATGCTAAGGGCGTGTGGCGGGTTGTGGTTGTGCGCAGAGCCGGGCATGGCCCGCAACGTGATCCTGTTCGTGGGCGACGGCATGGGCGTGGCGACGACCACCGCCACGGGCATCCTGGTGGGCGGCGAGGGCCACCTGCTGGCCTGGGAGCGCTTCCCGCACATCGGCCTCTCCAAGACCTACTCCGTGGACCACCAGGTGCCCGACTCCGCCGCCACCGCCACCGCCATGCTCACGGGCGTCAAGACGCACTCTAGGGTGAGGACATCATGCAACTCTCTTTATCTATTTGCTTTTATTGCTTTCACGCCTTACCAAGTTCTTCGTAAGAAGAGAAAGTTAGGTAATCGTGCGCAGAAAAACCGAGAATTTTGTTCTTTGTTTTAAGTTTTAATCGTATGAAATGTTGCCGGAAGAAACGAAACGATTTAAGCTAACAAAAAATTCAATCTAGCAAAAAAATGTACACAATAGTGGACAAAACGTACTGTAACGTGCTGCATGGAGTAATGATAGGATAAACTGTATGAAATAATGCATTTCCAACTGCTATCTCTCGAAACCCTTTGAATTAATGAGTTTAAATTTAAGTTTAATTACATTAAAATTTTGCAGTGCAACAAGGAACATGTGAATCCTTTGGCAGTTTCTCCAGTCTTTTGTTAATGATAGAATGACCCTTTTTCAAGGGCAAAGTCGATATTTTACACTCTCTCCAGACAATGTGAAAAATGTGTATGACGTTTGAGAAATAGTTATTATCTTTTTGGGGATTACAAATTACAATTAAGCTAGTTGCATCTACCAAGTTCGTAAGCCGCATCACTTCGTTACATTCCAGAAAATTACAATACTTACTCTTTACATAACCTGTGACTTAATGAGATGTAAACATTATTGTACTCTAGATGGTTATATAAGCAAATGTATTTCACATTTAAATATAATTAAATCACAAAAATAAGACATTCTTTAGTCCATGATTTGCGTTCCAAAAGTCTGTAGTTGAAGTAACCGCAACGTAATTAGACAATGAAAGCAAGTTCAGAACAATATACTAGTTTTATTTATTTATCAGAACGGATTTCAGTGGAATCTATTTTATATTTATAAACGACAGTTGTGTTGAATTGTCTATGGTTTTGATGATGCATAAACAACGATTGACGACGTGCGAGAGATCTCCATTGTAGTATTCAGGGTCAGATTAACACTGAAAGGGGTCGTAAGTACGAAGAAATTAGGATACTTGTGAAATACTGAAATTACGCAAACCAAATAAGGTTAAAATTTAACTTAGGCAATTAAAAAAGACAATATTGTATTCATGTAAAAGATAATATTATGGTTTGTTAAAAACATTGGGCCCCTATCCAGCGCGGGCCTTAAGCACCTCGTTAGACTGCTAGCATTTTCATAATATTATGATGTTACGTCGGCCAACCGGAACCAGACAGAAAGCCACTTACCCGGGAAAGGATCCTTTAAGAATTTTAACTGTTACCCGAACGTTAAGGACAATCAAAACAAATGTTGCAGCCAAAGATAGTGTATAAGTACTCCTGTTCCAAGAAACGGAATTTCTTATTTGTGCGGTATTCTCATATTAGGTGGTATGGAAGTATCAAAAGATAAACGACCGACATCACAATTAAACCGGGAGCGGTAGCTCAGTGCGTCAACTGAGGTCACTGCAGCGCCTCTGACCGGGAGGTCCTAGGTTCGAGTCCCGACAGCGGCAGGATTTTCGACACTAGCTTTTCAGCTAGGTCGAATTCAGTCGCTGCCCGGAGGAGAATTCTAGCGGCCGGCTGCTCTGATCGGTAGTTTTCCGAGGTTTCTCCGATCAACACCAGGCGAATGCCGGAGCAATACCCTACCAAACGGGCTACGGACCGCGCGCGATCTGTCCTTCCCCTTCCTTGTCCTATCCTCTCCCCCTTACACACACACACACACACACACACACACACACACTAACATGCACTACACTACCACATATTCCGGGAGACCGGTCGGGAGCTTAGAGCTCGTCCCGGCTGGGGCGGTGCCCCGCTGGTGAGAGAGTCCTGGTTGGGGGAAACCCCACTAGCCGAGGGTAGGTCGGCGCCGGATCTCACCATCCAGCGGGAGAAGATCACCGCCATCTCCCGAGAAAAAACATGCACTACACCAACGGGACTAATGACCAAAGCAGTTGACGCGCCCGGAAACACGAAAAAACCAAACCAAAACCAACCATCACAATTAACGGACGTGGTTGGTTACAAACCGCGACTTTCAACCTTCTTCCACGTCTGTTATTTGTCGCGCAGATGCTGGGGCTGGACGCGCGCGCCAACACGACGACGTGCGACCGCGAGGTGAACCGCGAGGGAAGCTGGCGTCGCTGGCGCTGTGGGCGCAGCAGGCGGGCAAGGCCACAGGCGTGGTGACGACGGCGCGCATCACCCACGCCACGCCCGCCGCCGCCTACGCCAGCATCAACCACCGCGACTGGGAGTGCGACTCCGAGGTGAGCATTTGCGCTGACGCAGTGGAGAGCAAGTTAGGGAATGCCCCGGTAACGGACAGTGCATCAGTCCAGATGCTAAATTTAGAGAAAAAATCCTCTAAGTAAGCTAGCCAGAATACATGTTTTGTGGGTCCTTGATAGCGAAAAATCGATTGATGGCAAACCCTCAGTCCGTCTGACTATCTTTCTGTGAAAAAACGCTAGCGACTAGACCATTTAGCCGATTTTCTCCGAAATTGATACTATTTAATCAACTTGATTGATGTCGCGGGCTCTTCAATTTGAAACCGCTTTAATTTGGGAGGGTACTTTACAAGAAGCGCCTGGAACATTTTCTAAATTTTGAAAGATGTATGTCAATATTTTTTTATTACATTTTGCTATTAGATAGTGTAAAAGGCGTTACGGTGCAAGTCTCATTTTCGTTTAAAACTTAGATTTTTCGAAAATTGGAAATATTAAAAAGAATGCGGCATCTTCCTACGATAATATAATAATCCTTCCTAAAATAATATTAAAGGTCGAAATCTGTTCCCTCATTGAAATCTGTTGCATAAAGAGAAATTTTGAAATAAGCGCTCAACGTCCCTTAAGGGGCTTGGAGACGCGTTGCGTCAAGGAGTGGACGCAAGAAATTAAAAAAAAAAAAAAAGATCATGTACAAGTTTTCGTAAATTTGAGTATTTTTCACGTAATTTTGCGTGAAAATACGGATGAGAAAGTATGTGTTGTTTTATAGCACTCGTTAGTCTTAAAATAGACCTAATTTTAATACTAATAATCCCTGAAACTGCCATAGTATGGTTCGGGGAAATGTAAGTCACCGAAAGTTATCACTCATATAATTAAACTTGGAGCAAAGTGGCTACCAGCATGTACTTCATCGTTCATATGACGCAGAATATTTCTAAATATAGTTTCAGTACTGTTAAATCAAGAATATTTGGAATTCACAGAAACTACTTGAAACGTTACAAGTAGAAAGGCAAAACCAATATCGAACTCTTTTGACATTTTTAGTCGGCTGTGCCTGCGTCAGAACCTCACCGCTACCACGCATGCCCAAACCGCAAGGCCATAAAATAAAGAAGTATTTGTAGTCAGAACTGAACAATAAAAACAAGAAATACAATATTGCTATTGTCAGCTGTCAGATCGTCCCTTAAGAGCTCGTGTACCTGCCGAAGCAGCGCGGGATGAATTGGTTGAAAATAAAGGGCATAATGACAAAAATGTCACGTGTGTATCATTACATGCAATTGACATGAGAATAACTTACAATATTCGATCACCCACATGCCCTAGAAGTTAATAACATTTATTCTGAACCAACCTGCATATGACGCACAGTTAAAATTTGTCTGCGAGATTAAATGTATGAAACAGGCGTAGGTGTCTCGTAGTCTGACCGTTAAGTACGGGACTACTAGGCAGTTTGGACGAGCCCCAAGAGGCGTGCCTCTGACGCGAGCGCGCGCGTGTGTGTGTGCGCAGATGCCCGTGGAGTCGCGCGAGTGCGTGCTGGACATCGCGCGCCAGCTGGCGGAGACGGCGCCGGGGAAGGACATGCACGTGGTGCTGGGCGGCGGGCGGCGGCAGCTGGGCGCCTCGGGCCTCGACGACCCCGACGAGGACGACTCGTGCGTGCGCGCCGACTCGCGCAACCTCACGCGCGACTGGGCGGCGCTGCCAGGTAGGTGTAGCGCCCCACGCCCTTTGCGACACCAGCTAGATAACTGGAGGAGACTTCCAGCTGCCGGCTGCTCTGATCGGGAGTTTTCTTTGCTTACTACGACCAACACCAGGCGGCAGTCGGAGCAGTACCCTAAGAAACGAGTCACGGAGCGCGCGCGATCTTTCCTTCCTCTTGCATGTCCTATCCTCACCTCTTACACATACACACACGCACTTGCATTAACTACTCGACCTCTCATGCTAGGAGATTGATCGGGAGCTTAGAACATGATCCAGCTGGGGCGATGCCCCGCTAGCCGACAGTAGGTAGGCACAGGATCTCGCCTTTCAGGAGGGATAGATGAACGCCACCCCCGAGCAAAACATGTCCGGCACTTACGGGACTAATGACGTTAGCAGTAGACGCGCACGAAATCACTAATCAATCGGACAATTAAAAACCATGGCCAAAGGCCTGAAAGACACGGTTTTCCCACCGTAATCTACTGGATGAAATATTTTTGAACTTTCTATTACATTTTTGCTGGTTCGACGCTTCTCGATTCTACCCCACCTGTTGAGAGCCTGTAGAATCTACAACTGCATGTGATATTAAACTAATTACTTGATATTCTACGCGATGGAATTACACGAGTAATACCACTCTGCGCGATAATAACGTTAAATAAGAAGGTCAACGACCTTGAAAACGTTGGTCTAAATAAATGTAAAAAACTACAATAAAAATTTTAAAAAATATTTGTCTTTCTAAACATTCCAAAGGACCTTCCAAGAATTACAAAAATATAAAAAAGGCAGTCTTATAAATAATACTAACAAATTTTACCGTCGTAAAGAAAATTAAATAAGAATAGTTCGCATTGACAAGGGTGTATTGAATTTACCAACAATTGGAAGGAGACAGGTAGAACAAAGGAAGGAGAAAAATTTATATTACAGGCTTAATATGAAAATGGTAAAATAGGGAAGAGGGTGGGGTTTAACACTATTTGCGTAATGTGCTAATCGAGCTGTCCGTGGCGTGCGCAGGCAGACGCGAGTACGTGTCGACGCGCGAGCAGCTGACGGACCCCGAGCTGCTGCACCGCGCCGACTACATCCTGGGGCTGTTCGCCGGCGGAGTGGCGCCGCAGGGGCGCGACAAGCTGCGACCAGCCGGCCCCGGTGGTGGAGGGCGCGCGCATCGACATGGCGCACCACAAGAACTACGCGCGCCTCGCGCTGCTCGAGGCCCAGCAGCTCGACGAGGCCGTGCACGTCGCCTTGGACGAGGTGGGTGCTCCGCTCCGCTCAGTTCCCCGCTCAGCCCCGCTCAGCCCCTCTCAGCCCCTCTCAGCCCCTCTCAGCCCTCTCAGCCCCGCTCAGTGTTCCTCTCAGCTCCGCTCAGTGTTCCTCTCAGCTCCGCTCAGAGCTCCGCTCAGTTCCTCTCACGCCACATTTGTTGCTTCTGGAGACATCCTATCGGTTTACACCTCCCCAAACCGTTCACGCCACTCGGTCCTTGCCGTTGCCTTTGCCAAATGTTCTAATATGTTTATGTGGAGTACGCGTATATACGATGCACTTAATATTAATGTATACACAAAAAATGCAGATCATTATTCACTAGATCTGCATTCCACACTCCTTTGGCATAGTTCGCAAGGCAAGTAATCTTATTTGAACGTTTAAAGAGCGCATACGTTATTATTATTATTATTATTATTATTATTATTATTATTATTATTATTGTTGTTGTTGTTGTTGTTGTTGTTGTTGTGATTATTGTCATTATTGACAGTAGTACTGCGGAAGCAACAGCGTTTCGCTGTATTTGATACTGCTCTAGGCAGACGATAAATCTCGAAAGCTCCGGACGTTCGTAAATTCTCCGAACAATGGATTGTTTGAATTTTCTGAGGTGTATGGAATTTATCAAGAGGGTCGTGCGCTTCTCTTTGCTATCAAAAGACCAATGCATAACACAAGTTACGCTTTCGTTCCTTGAAATGGAAGGAAGCGCAAATAGAATGAGATAAGGATTTTCAACTAAAGTATAAGTAGCATACGGAAATACTGATTCTAGGAAAGAACAGATGGTCGGGCCCTCTCTCCCTTGTCCATCTGTGACATTACGTAACTGCACTTTAGAAATTTAATTCACTATTCCGAGCGCTAGTTCCTTCTACAATTTTAAAATTACGTTAATCATAATACACTGACCACTGTAGATTTACGGTCATGTAATTGAAATTGGATGTTGAGTTGACAAGATTTAGTCAGAATAATACTGCGAAGATTTGGATTGATAATACAGAGCTTATCGCCTGTAAAAAATCTTTTACGTCGTGTACTATTTGTGTTTTTACGTTCAAAATATCAGGCCCGGTGATTCACGAAACTTATGTAGCATTGTTTAAGCATATAATGCCCAGGCTTTAACGACATATGACTTAATGAGTTTATTTCTCGGGTCCTAGTTACTCAAAAACTCGTAGAGCGCCTCACTTCTCTTGGCAATCTGTCTGTTGACCATTGAGTATTAGGTGTGGTGCACGAATGTTTTGCCGAATTTCTTTGAGTTGGCGGGAAAATAGAAAAATTCAATACTTTTGTTACAATGAAACGATGATTCCATTTAAATTAAAATATAACTTTAACTGTTACAGTAAATCTGCAAAACGCGATATTTTATAACTATTAATATTCGTTTAATATATTATGTAATAGATAAATTGTAACTGATGATTGATAATTGACCTTCAGACACTGAATAGGACCTCACAATGTATTGGGGAGGGAAAGTGAGATGTGATGGATGTTGAGCCCAAACGGTCGCTGAGAATGGGAAAATCGGGGACTGTTTTCACTGGCCCAGAAAGTTACGTAACGTAAACGTACGAGGGAACTGGACGAAACTCATTTCAATGTGTATTGTTGAGGAGCAGTTCTAGATGTAAAATACAGAATTTAAATACCACAATTCTGTGGTATATTAAAAGTTTAGGGTAGTGATATTGTAAAAGAGATGATATAGAATGATATTAAAAGAATAGAGTAAGGATTTAGGAGCTCAAGGACACGTGCGCAGATTATACTTCTCGTCACATGTTACTATTGTTTCAACTGCTTCTTGACGATAAGTAAATGCGCGTGTGTGGGTAGTGCGATTTCTGAATTTTTACACGGATATCTCGACACAAAAGGACATTAACTTATTGAAATAATTGCTGCTCTTTAATCCTCAATGACATACAAGAATATACTACATCCCTTATAGTGACATACAGTAGAACCCTGGTATTCCGAACTAATTGGGGGTGTAGTCTGTTCGGATTATTCGAAATACATACACAAATACATCTACAGGATTACCACACACAATGCAGCGTAGCGTGCAATATGAGAAAATGACGTAGCGATATGAGGAAGTGGCAATGTTGCGAACAACGGAGTTCAGTACGTACATAACCGATCTCTTGTGGTAGTAGCTGCTACATTATTTATAAAAGAGTTGAAGCACAGTTTTTGTCGCTGCTGTTAACGGGTACATTAGGTACAGTATTCTGAACTGGGTTGACTTACACTGTGTTCATGCTTTTCCGTTCATAAATTAAATTTGTACAAAACAGGTGTTTTTTTATTCTTTTATTCCTTCATCCCGAATTTGGTTCGGATTATCCGAAATTTCAGATTTGCAGGGTTTTACAGTATTCATTTTAATTACCCATTCAAGCAATACGATGTGCTCACGTTTTGTTGTTGTTTTTTATATATTTTCCCCTCGTCAGTATCCCAGTCAGGGAATTTATTGCTATTTGGGGTTACATTAACGCCCCAACCTTGCGGTTTGTGGGGCTTCGTGAGGGCTTTATCTTAAAAAAAAAATAACTATATCTAATCTTAATCTACTTAAAACTAAACAGTGCCTCTTTGGGCTCTTCGTTTTCATTACAATATTTTAAAGAAAAAGTAAAACGTTCTTTTTATTGTTCATGTTCTTGTTCATTCACTCGCTCATTCATGCTTATTCTATATATACAAACTCATTCACTCACTCATGTGCTCACGTGCACAGGTGGACATTGAAGACACGCTGATCGTGGTGACGGGCGACCACTCGCACGCCATGACCATCAACGGCTACCCGGAGCGCGGCAGCGACATCCTGGGCATCTCGTACGCCGAGAAGAAGCGCTACGACGAGACGGCCGTCAAGTACGAGACGCTCACCTACGCGACGGGCCCCGGCGCCAAGGACCACCAGGGCGTGCGCGTGGAGGACATCCCCGAGGAGAAGCGCAAGGAGCTCAGGTGCGGACGCGCCCACTATTTCTTACTCGTACATAGAACATTCTGGTTATGGTCACGAAGGGGGAAGTTTTTAACGAAATTCACTTTAGAATAATGTCATTTAGTATAGAAATTCCATTTTGTTATGACAAAAGGATATGACCCATTTTTAGAGGTCATTATTTTACATTTTTTGTCGATGTCATTTTTTTGTACCTTTTTCCTGCATTTTTTGCTGATTTCATAGGTTTTAAAGTCATTTTTAATGATACTCGCTTGAAATAATATTTACAAGATGCAACAAATGTTCTTCACAGAATTACTGAAGTAGCTTATTCGATTTGTTCACTCAAAACTTGTTTTAACAGTCGTTGTGATGTAATTCTTGTGACGTATATCAGCGCTATTGGCGGTTCAGCCGATTTTGGCTGATAACTAAAGACCGAGATTTGCTAGTAAAGAACAGTAAAAACCAGAAGTTTCAAGTAGAGTACCCTCGAAGAAGCCTTGATTGCATCAGTAACGTAGCTTAAGTTGTTCTTCCAAACTGGTTTATTTTTACGTCAATTTTCTTTGGTTTTTGGGAATTTTTAAAGCATTTTAAGAGCATTTTATTGATCACTATTGGCGATGTTTATGTCATCATAATCCACCCCGTACTGATCACATACTAAATTTAAAATCGAGATAATGAATTTCGCGAGTTACTGCTTGTGCTAAACTGAAAACATCGGTAACAGTTCACTCACGTTGACATTGCTTGTGACGGAAAACAGTATTAGGTATATATCATAGTATATCATAGTATATATCATATATCATAGTATTGGGAAGAGGTGTGTCTAGGGAAAACAAGGAGCCTGGTGTAGTTGATCCAAGGAGGCTCCATATTTCAAACAAAAAATTCCGTCCTCCCCCAATTCATAACAAAATTAATTTCTGTATGTGTCAGAAATAACTTACAGCGTTAAATTTGGATTAGAGATAAATATATTTTTCATTTCTTTTGAATGCAAACCCCAATTATGTCAGAACCTGGAGCACGCTGCTCCAGTTGTCCGTTCCAGCTACCCCTTCGGAACGCCCCTGATTGGGAATTGCCAGAATTTTCTCGTAAGAGAACTGACGTTAGTCAGAAGACAAAATATTAATAATTATTGGCTTTACTTATTCACAGTAACAAGGTAAAGATGAATTAACAAACGAGTCATATACTGTTTGAACTTAAAAATGGCGTTACAATTCAAGAATTTGCAACATTCATTTCGGTTTTCCCCCAAATGAAGTACGCTTTATCTCCGGAAGGTGGAAATACAAGACGGTAGGTCCCGGCTGGGGAGTTGCTTCTCTGGCGGGAGATAACTGGTTGGGGGGGGGGTAAACCCCGCAAACCGACGGGTAGGTTGGCGCCGGATCTCGCCTACTAACGGGGAAGATAACTGCCACCTACCGCGATAAAAACATGCACTGCAGTTACGGGACTAATGACCTTATCAGTTGACACGCTCGGAATCGCCAATCAATCAAACGAGACAATGGCGTAAGTTGACGACCAGCGTTACAGCGTCTTACAACATGTTTCTTGTCCTGGACGCGTGCGAAGCCTAAAGGCGGCTCCTCACTTTCGGCATTCGCCCAGAAGCGGACGGTTGCTTGCCCAATCCCGAACAGCTGATGTGTTTGGCGAATGCTCGCTTCCTTTCATGTGTCCAAATAAGAGAGACACGCGGAGGGTAGGGCGATCACCACATCTTCGCCACTGGGCAAATTGCAATTAACTCATCCACATTACTCGGGATTCGGCGAGTGGGCGCTGGCTACTCGCCGAAAGCCGAATGTGTGGTAAGAGCGAGCGCTTGCCCGCAGGTACCGCCACGAGGCCGGGCTGTACACGGGCGAGGACGAGACGCACGCGGGCGAGGACGTGCCGGTGTACGCGGCGGGCCCCGGCAGCGACCTGCTCGTGGGCGTGTACGAGCGGCTTCGGGGCCGGCGACGCCTCGGCCGGGGCCCTTAAGGGCCGGGCCCGCGAGCCGAGCAGAGCACCAGCGGCGTCGCCCCCGCCGCCGCCACCCCAGCCGCCGCCGCAGTGGCCGCCACGCTGCTCATGACGGTCGCCGCCGGCCTCTTCAGTTGATGGCCGCCGCCGCTGCCGCCGCTCCTTCTTCCACTGCACTCCGCCCCGAGCGCCACCGGCGACCCCGCGCCGTCTCGCTGTCGACGTGCTCCCTGGCTCCCCCCGAGCCGCCTTCTGGATTCTTTCGTGGCCTTCGTCTTCTCCTCGGATGCGAGGAAGCCACCCGTTGGAGGCGACGGCCTGGGCCCGCAACGGGTTGCTCCTTGTTCGCTCTTGTCTCGCATGTTGAGACGACGTACCTCGCAGGTCTACTTCCTCGTGTAATGACTTTCTAAACCGAATTGTCAAATTAGATAACTTTTATCTTCGAACAAGACATCCGATCTTGAAAGTACTATGTCTATTTCGCAGCTCTTGGTTTGAACTCTTCATTTTCCTTTCAGGTTGTGTTTCTCCAAGTGCATTTCTATCAAAAGTACCAAGAAATAACAAATTGAAGAACTGTTTCAAATGTAATATTTCTTACAGGAAAATGCAAACTTCTCGTAATTGTTTAACAACTATCATCAAGCATGCAGTACAGTTTTCTTCTTTGAACATGTAATGTTTGAAATTTAGTATTCTGCAATTACTGATGGTCAAAAAATAAATTAAACGTGCAGATGATATTGCTGTACTTCAGTGAAATGTGGTTATTGTTCCTATTGTAAAAAAATCAATACGATGTTACAAAAAAGAATCTTGATCATGAACGTGCCAGTACTTTGTTTTGTTTTTGATCATATTTGTATATACAGCGGTCCATAACAATTATTTTGATATTTCCGACTCCCATCATGTTCTACGGATTATGTTCAGCGTTCACAAATCTCCAAACTATGTCCTAAAAGTCCTTTTGATGATAAATGATACTGGTTTCTGTGATAATCAAATAAAAGAATCAACGATATACCACCTCATGCCAAATGGAGTTAAGAAGTTAATTATTTAAAATAATTATTACTTTCAAACACTTCGCATTAGAAACTACAGATATTTACAGAAACCATTTTCTCAAAATGGTAGCTACTCATAAATCGAACTTTTGTTTATTTCGAAGTCCAGTGTGTCTTCCGCTAGTGTGTTATACTATAATCTAATTTTCTTTCAAATTATAAATAAACTGTATGCAGGTTGTATAAAAAAAGCACTGATTTAAATAAGCATTTGCCCATGGTATTTATAAATAATAGCATGCGTTGCATTTGTCATCCACAAACATTTGTTTCGCACATCAATATCAACATGATCATGCACTCTTTCCCTACATCGTTACATTCATTCCTTTGATGGAGCTGTAACGAAACCATTCATCCTAAAACAATGTTGTTTTAATTTTGTTAAAAGATCTGGCATAATTAAAAATATTAAAAATACACTAGCGTGTTATTTTTTTTTATCACCATCACCATATAATCTCCTAAATTCACGACAAGCGATGTTGGGCGTCGGCTAAATATTGAATATACAAGGTGTCAGGAAAGTAATGCAATTTTTGGGCGGGTACTGAAAATGGCCCCAGTGTTCCCATTGGTTGGATTAGGCAGGAGGGTCTCTCAGCTTTAAAGCGATACCTTTGCCAATCTGCTCCGGGCAGTTGGGGCGTCAGGATCATCGTCTCTACCTACCCCTGTTTGGTGCCTGTGTCACGAAATGTGATGGAATCGTCACTCGATCAATGTTATGCCGTTAAGTTTTGTTCGAAATTCAACAAATGTCTTGCGGAGACCCACCAATTAATTATTCAAGCTTACGGGGGCAATTCTCTATCATATTCTCAAGTTTGGAGGTGGTTGAATTCGTTTAAGGAAGGCCAGGAACAGCTTGGTCGACGAATCCCGCGCTGGTCGACCTTCAATGAACGACAATTTGGCCCATGTGCGCGTTCTATGAAATTCTGATCGCCGGTTGAGTTTCCGTATGATTGAAAAAACGCCCAGCATTCCCCCCAAAAATAGATCCAAACTGGTGATCGAAACATTGGACATGATTAAGGGGTGTGCCAAGCTTGTTACCAAGCTGCTGACGGACGATCAGAAGAATCACCATCGCGTTCGTGAGTATCAAATGAAGCACAACTTGACAACACTGCCCCAACCTTCCTACAGGCCGGACATGGCTCCGGCCGACTTCTTTCTCTTCCCGAGGATCAAGACCTGGAAGATATCCGTTTTGGATCGATTGATGGCATCCAAGACGCCGTGACGAGGGCCCTTCCTGAGGTCCCTGTTGAAGCCTTCCATGACGCGTACCATGCGTGGCAGAGTCGCAGGAAAAAGTGTAAGGATGCCCAAGGAAACCACTTCGAAGAGGATTAAACGTTTGTAACAATATCTTCAATCAATATGTTGGTTTTAAAATTGCATTACTTTCCGGACACATCTTGTACTCCAGGTTTTAACAAACAATTTCAGCAGCAGATACAGTGACTGCCTCTATAATACTTGGCGCAAAACATGGGATGTACCCAACCACGGCATGTCCTGCACTTTCCAGTCAATTGACTCCCCACATCCGACTGATCCCGATTTCCAAACACTTGTATTTAAGATGTTTCTCTGCCTCTTTGTTTACGAAATTCTGATTGCTTGCTACAGCAATCAGCTGTACATACATAATTGTGTACGTCGTATTCTCCTCTCTCCCCTTGCATGACCAAAATAATCGCACTGAGAGGGCCAATTCGTAAAGTCGCTAGCATTGCAACTCTACATAGTGAAAGAAGTTACCTCTCGCGCCGTGTCGAGCGCTTTGGGGAATGCTCCAAGGGATGTGGGAATGTCACTCACTTGAGACAAGTGGCGACGGCGCACCTTTCATCCGATGAAGGAGAACTCACCCGAGTCGGCTTCACGCTCACTTACAAATCACGGCAGGTGATGTGGCGTTTCCGAGGAATGAAATATGATTTCATAGAATGTAAAGAGGACCTCTTTCGAATTGTTTCAATGTGCTATTCTTTTTCACACAATTCTACTTATTTGCACTTATTTGATAGGAATAAAAAAAATATTTTCACGTAGGATGCATTCTGAGCTAACTTTGGAAAGCATCAAATGTATAATGATTTCAGGGTTCACATCCGAATTTAGTTTTTCCGTAGGGGAAATACGCATAAATGTATGGCGGTAAAAATGTATTGCCGTTTTACGTGTTTCATTTCGCAACATTTAGTTTTCTTGTATAAGTTTATACGTTTCAAATAACACATCACTTTTCTGGCGAAGACAGTGTTTCAACTAAGAAACAAAGATCTATTTTAGCCAATGATAAATACAGTATAACATTTTTGTGACATTTGTCGGCTGCATATTCACAAAGGCTTCTTAGGGATCAAAAGAAAATCGATGCCATATTTTGGATAATTTATGAAATAAGCATCCAGATAGTAAGATTTAAGTACAATCGATACAGTTTAGTACAATCGATTTCGAGCATTCGAATTGTATTTGAACTAGTACGTGTAGGCTCAATTACATGGCTGCTAAACAATACTTAACATTTCATATCGAGAGCTTAAATTCAATAGAATATAGATAATATCTGCCGCAGCGCAGCTAAGGTGGAGGGGGTTCATGGGGCTTCAGCGTCCCCCCGTCAAAGCCGAAAAAAATTATTCACGATTGCAGATTTTATAAATTTTTTTGTAGTATCGAATGTCACTCAATATCCAGATTAAATAGTTAAAATAAAAGTAATCAAAAAGAAAAATAAATGTAATAGTTTTTACAGAATAAATGAAAAGTTCTTCATAAGAAAATATCGAGTCGCCTGTTCACTATACCTACAGCCTCTACCCCGTATACACACACACACACACACACACACAAAATCCTGCTTGCACCACTGAGTAACGCAAAGGCAAGGAAATGACTCATTGCAGTGATATTACTAGAGTTAATTAATATAGCTCTATATTATTTACCAGACATCAACTTGTTTGACAAATGACAATATTTAAGAACATTTCATTTAATGGTACACAGATTACAATGACATCGAAAAGGATTTAAAATAAAGTGTCGAGTATTAGGTGTATCTGTCCTCTCCCCTGCTCTCGTAGTGCTGTCACCAATGTTTATGAGAACGAAGGATTGAGATAAGGAATCTCGGATACGTCTTCCTGGCTAATACGACATTTCTGAAGGCATAAAGCGAAGACTTAAAGTAGATCATGTGGAGAGCACGCAGCACCCAAGTGCATCAGCCAACCAGGCGGGTTGGAACGGATTGCCCTTCCGTGTTGCGAGGGCCACGTTGGCTCGTGCTCTTGGCGCAGTGCCAGATCACCCAACAGGCTGCGACCGGGAGCGGTAGCTCAGTGCATCAACTGATGTCACTACAGCGCTCCCTAGACCGGTAGGTCCTAGGTTCAAGTCCTGATGACGGCAGGATTTTTCGACACTAGCTCTTCAGCTAGGTCGAATTCAGTTGCTGTGTGGGGGAGAATTCTAGCGGTCGGCTGCTCTGATCGGTAGTTTTCCGTGCTTTCTCCGATCAACACCAGGCGAATGCCGGAGCAGTACCCTACCAAACGGGCCACGGACCGCGCGCGATCTGTCCTTTCTCTTCCTTGTCCTATCCTTTCCCTTACACACTCACACTTACACTGACATGCACTTCACTACCACATATTCCGGGAGACCGGTCGGAAGCTTAGAGCTTGTTCCCGCAGGAGCGGCGCCCCGCTGGTGGGAGAGTCCTGGTTAGGGGGTAACCCCACTAGCCGACGGTAGGTCGGCGCCGGATCTCGCCATCCGGCGGGGGAAGATACCTGAGAAAAAACATGCACTACACTTACGGGACTAATGACCAAAGCAGTTGACGCGCCCGGAAACACGAAAAATCAATCAATCAACCCAACAGGCTGAGTGACTGCAGCCTGGGGCGGGCGAATTTCAGCGGATGCAAAATTTCATAAGGCGAACTTTTGAATGTTTTATAGAAATACTTCTTTCTATATTTGTGTCAAAAGAAGATGTTAGTTATTCAAATACATATCCATTAATATATACTGAATAGATACAAATATATTATCTATTATTATAAATATATACGAAATATTGTATTTTATTAAATAAATATCGCGAGGAGAATTTAGTTCAAATTATATTCGAAACTTTATTTTCTTCACAAAATAAAAGCAATTTCTTTTTTTGAACAGTTTTTTTTTCTTCAGAAATTGCAGAAATAAATTACAATGAAAAATGTAAGTTTCTGGTAATAATTGTCAGACTAATTTTTCCTCACTGGATGCTGATCTTTAGTATCAGTATAACAGTTGATTAAGATATAGAATTATACGTTACAAAAATCTGTCTCTGCGTATAGAAATGATATATGTGACTAATGCAAATGGCGAACGACTTTCTCTTCTTTGAAGCGTGTAAAAAATTATCTGAGATCGAGACTAAACAAGACACATTGAATCAATTAACTCCGTTGTAGTAGAAAATGACATTTTAGGACGGAAGGTTAAGACACGTTAAGAAATTGCCGAGACTAAAGCGCGAAAACGAAATTCCATGTGAGAACGCATATTTTATATGTACACCTAAATGTTATTTTGACTTTAATATTAAAGTTTTTTTGTATCAAAATGTAAATAATACTCAAATGACTTAATTATTTTATAATTACCTTGTATTTTTAATTTATTGACCTAAAAATGTTTGGTCTTACAGGAAAATGCAAATATATAATCAATTATTTATACGGATACAATATTTGCATCGGTTACAAATATCATTCAACATTTTTACTCAAAACATTACAAATAACTTTTTTATGTTAATAAAGAAAAAGTTAAGAAAAGGCGCTAAAACATTTGACAGCCGCACTGTCTGCGCGAGTGATGCCAATCGCTGCCTGCGAGGTCACGGGGCTCCGCTCGTTGGCCCGGACCACACCTAGGCAGTCGGCGGGATTTCCCTGCGCGCGGGAGGGGGGCGTAACCCCGAGAGGCAGATAAGCCCCCGGTTCACGAGTGCGCTGCGGCGCCACCACGTGACTCTTTGCCTTGAAGTGCTGCGAGCAGAAGAGCATTTACTCGACCCAGTTCTCCCATTTGATCGCACGTGACAGGAAGTAGTTCTCCAAAGTAAATAGTCATTTGAACTTTGTCTGCCGTCGACAGTGGATGATGTTACGTTGAGATATGTTGTCGTATTGTGCTCCACTGTCAAATGAAGCATAAAAATAAGCCAATATACTGCAGGGGGAAAATAGTGGAAACCTTCACTACTCTGAAAACATTAAATCAATTCTTACGTATAGCTGATCTCCCTTGACAATCCACCTCCACTTAGAACTTACTCAACTAATATCCACTAAACACCAACCTTCATTTTCAAAAATATCAGAATTTTTTTTCTTGCAATAAAATTAGAAATACATGAAAATAAGTTCATGAATGGCTAAATGAATTATTCGCATGCCCATCACAGTTATTCATTACAGTTACAGTTATTCAGGCACAGTTATTCATTACTTAATTACCTATTCTTTTGTTCTTTTAGAAATTTTATTCATAATAATGTAGATGGCGACAGAAGCAGTGGCAACAACATTGTTCACCACACGTTCTATGCTCTTTTTTTCAATTGGTCAATGTGAGGCTTGCAGGTGCCCTGCAAATCGCTTTGGTGAACAGAGTTGCCAGATCCACTTCGTACAAACATCCGCCGTTAGATGGCTTTAAATTCGCTTAATTCCGCTCAATAAGAAAAATTCAACTTTCCAAGCTGGAAATTTGAATTAAAATAATGTGTATTTGAAAGTTGTTTTTTTTTAAAGTAGTGACCCAATGAAATGCTTGATCAATTTTTTTGTTTGTGAAGATTGGCATTAATAATTTATGTAAATACCTATATTTGTTGTAATAATACGTTGTACCTTAATATTTTAAAAAATAGTTATGACTGTTCTTATGACTACGGCAGATGAGAGGAATACTTTAAGGGATACAATAATGTCTCCTCTTTCCCATTTTCATTCTCCTTGCTCCTCTTAAATATTCGCCTTTAAAAAGATTACCACAGAAATACACTTACTATATGCATGCTTATTCCCCATGGCTCAGCGGAAAATGCTGGCAGTGACACCACACTTCCAAAAGATAACTAATGTTGAATGGGGTTTTCTAACATTATCTGCAAGCACTGCCAATGTGATATGTTGTATACCCACGTTGTTTTTTTTTAAATTTATTTATTTATTTAACAGAGTGAGCTTATTATACAACGCTCAGCTATATGGCTTTTCAGTTGTTAGGAGCGAGCATTTTCAGACGAAAATATGCGAAGGGGGTGGCTACGGCCACCTCCCATTAAACACGGATTGAAGTAGTGCGAATGATAATATGGAGGAATACATATTGTTTACTTTTTATGGGAGGGCTATTTATTTCATTATCTTATATCAGCCAGTTTCCGGAGGAAGATGTGGAAGGGGAGTCGGTTGCGGAGACGAGTTTCTACGGGATGCTCTTTACCTATGTTGTGGTGGGAAGCATCGGTAACTGAGGGTAGATTTGGGAAGAATGATGCGGAAAGTTTAATGATGTATGTTAGGACGGGCTCTATGGCTAGGTCTTTGTGAAGGTCAGTGTTGCTTACAAACCAAGATGCGTTAACTGCAGTTCTGAGGAACCTATTTTGGAATATTTGGATTTTGTTGATGGTTGTAGGGGTGGCATTGCACCAGACTGGACAAGCGTACGTAAGTAATGGACGTAAAATGGCTTTATACATAAGGAGAGCAGAATGGAGCTTTAATGATGAGTGTCGGTTGATTACTGGTCGAAGAATACCTAGGCGTCTATTAGCTTCATTCACCTTGGAGATGATGTGGTCTTTCCAAGTCAATCTGGTGTCCATTAGGACACCTAGATAACGGTCTGGGGCGGTTGAGGAGCACCATGGTATTACTGCCGAGTCAAATTTTAGTGGGAGTGGGAAGGCTGGAAATCGTAGCGTGAAAACTTTGGATGTGGATTTGTTTGGATTTATCTTGATTTTACGGTTTCTGCACCATGTTTCAATAGTCGTGAGGTGTGTCTGAATTAAATTCCTTGTGGTATTGAGATATTTGTCAGAAGCAAAAATGACAGTATCGTCTGCAAAAAGGGCAGTGTGTACATTAGGGTGCGTTGGAATGTCTGAAATGAATATATTAAAGAGGACTGGCGACAACGGGGAACCTTGTGGAACTCCTGCTGAACTATTTCGTGGTGAAGAGAAGGTTGAGCCCACTTGTACAATAAATGTGCGGTCTTTAATGAAATTGGATATGGTGTTGATTCAATATTTCGGTATACCTAGTTTTCTTAGTTTATATATGATTCTTTCGTACCAGATGATTCGACCATAATGATGTCGAATGCTTGAGCGACATCGAGGAAGACAAGTGATGGCCAGAGTGAAATGCTTCGTGAATATTTTCAGTTAAACGCAGTAATTGGTGGCTTGTGGAGTGACTTGGGGAGAAACAACCCACGTTGTGCACGACAAGGACTCTCTGACTTTTAGAACACAATAGAGGTCTAAAAACTAAACTTACTTCTCAAAGAAAATTTGAGCGAATTAACAAATGCTTAACAAAAATCATGTATAAGTAAAAAATTAAAATTCAAAATCACTGTCAACGTCCTTGTGCTTCTTCATTTGAAAGTTTCGTCGTAATCTCCAAATTCTCCCAAAACCGCACACTTTTTTATGCACTTCCTCCCATTGGGCGGTATTTTGCGAAGTCAATTTTTGGTCCGCAAGAGAGCCATTTTTCAGCCCAAAAAGCGGAATTCCGCTTAATCTGACAAACCTGTTGGTGAGCTGATGCATTTCGAAACGACAACAAAGATGCGCGAACAAAATTAATGATAATCTGACTGCCCTGTTTGTAGAAATTGTCTCTGGTATTTATTGCACCTGAATATTTTTTAACAAAGTTTGCTGCAATAATAACAACCATCCCAGCTCTAGTGAGTATCAAATTAATTAGCTCGCATACGCATAAATGAGCATTGTCCTTCAAATCAACGAATTTCTAATTTAAAATTGAACTTGTTTTTCTCCGTAGTTCTTTTTGAGATCAACACACTTTTTCCAACGTTTTCCAGAGAGTAGATTTCATTCTTGAAGTGAGAATCTGGAAAGGTCTGCAAAATACTAATCGACGTCTGCCGAAGACTTCATTGAACGCAAAATTTTTTCCAGATATATTATTTTAAATGTGGGAGTAGGTGGAAGTCAGAGGGTGCCAAATCTGCTGAATAGGTTGGATGTGCCAATAACTAATAGTTAAAATCCCTCAGTTTCCCCATTGCAAAGCACCTTTGTGAGGATGTCCTGATGAATGAATTTTCCATCCAGGCCTCTTCTCGCAAATTATTTCATACAGTTGGTTAAGAAGATATGAATAATGTTCCCCATTTAAGGTTTTACCGTTTGCAAGGAAGTCGAAGAAAATTATTCCTTTGGCGTCCCAGAAATCACTTGTCAGAACCATTCCAACAGATGAAATGGTCTTCTTCTTCTTTGGCAACCGGCTTCCACTCACTGCTTCGATTGCCGTTTCATTTTCGATGTGTAGTGATGAACTTACGTCTCATTCACAGTAACAAGTCGACAAACAAAACCAGTTGGATATTTTAAAGCTGTGCAAACACTGCCATGAAAGTCGTTTTCGCATTTACTTTTGGTCAGTAGTGAACAAATGCGGAACCGATCTTGCACAGTGCTATCTCATACAGAATTCTTCGTGTAAAATGTATCGTACTTGTTCTTTTGATATGTCTACGGCGTCAGCTATTGCATTCACTTTCAATAGTCAATCTTCCAATACCATACTGTGCACTTTCTCTATATTTACTTATGGTTGCAGTTTCGGGATGTCCTTTCATGATTCTTCACGAGAAATAGGACCACGTTTACACTCAGAGCCACATTTCTACAGAAAATGATGGAGCAGGCTCCTTATAAACCTTCCACCAACATTAGATGCATTTCTGTTCGCGATAACTGTCCAAAACAAATGATTTTATGACGACACAATTCTCCAATTTCTCCATTTGAACGAAACACACGTACCATGCCTACTTTCAACAACACTACGAGCAAATTAATAATTTGAAAGTTGCCACTTGGCAAAAGTTATTGCGAAACGTGTATAAACATTGCAAAAACAAAAGTTGTTGAAAGTTGCTTTTCTGTGCGAGGCCGCCAAGAACTTTTCACCTTTCGTCAGGACGTGGAGTTGAATTCAGTACTAGAAAACGGGAGAGGGGATCAGGGAGAGGAGATAAAGAAATAGGAAGTACAAATGTCATTAATAAAAGTATAAATAATAGAGAAAGGAGTAGGAATATTAAGATGGATACTTGAAGGGGAAAAGGGTTTTGGGGGAATATTACCAAATGTAATGTTGAGGCCTAGGAAACATGGAGGGAGAGAGAGAGAGAGAGAGATGTGATTAGTATTTTAGATGGAGGATACAATCAGTTAATAGAGAATGTAAGAGAGAGTGAGCAAGTGGAGGAATTGTTATTGAGAGCAAGTATTAACGAATGCAAAATGAAAGGAATTAAAATAAATGAAAGATGACGATAAGGAGGTGAGGTTATGTGTGGAAAGGTTGATTATGCTGTTGGAGATTTATGGGTGACTTCTTTGGTATAAAATGTGTCATACCAATATGTGAGACATTTTTATTACATGTTATTTGTCGTAAATGGGTGGAAATGCTAAGGTAATTAAATAGGAATATGGCGCCTTAGCAACGGCGCCCAAGTTGCCAAGATAAATAAATATTCATCTGGCATTGAAAGAGACGGCGTGGCTAGTCAGATTTGAAAACGATTTGGGGATTGGTTGGAGAGAGCAACGATAGTCTACTACTGCGGAAATATGTCTGATTTTTTTTAGACAAATCAGTAGAAAAGGGAAGCCCAGGTCTGGAGGGCTGAGCAGTAATAAAACAATACACATTCTGTCATATGTCGTGACGCTGTGCGGGTCGCTCGCGGATAGAATTTGTGTAATTGGAACTTTTTGGTAATTTTTCATGAGACTGAGGAACGTTGGACTCCGAATAATTTACAGTGTGTTAGAAATATAACTTGTTATTTTTCGCGAGGGATCCCTACTAATTATTGAACTGATAGAATTTCGAACGTTCACGAACAGTTTGGTCTTTAATTATTTTTACAACATGCGGAAATTGGAACTTGTGAGAAGTCGTATATGATAGGGCCCGGAAATATTCTGGACAAATAATTAATTTGTGGAACTTTAAAACATTTCCGCTGTGTAATCGTAAAGAACTGGGTATTATTTTTGCAAGTTTAATCGAACTAGAACTACGAATATTTGAAGTAGTGCGGATCAGTGTCTCGGCAATGTTCGCGTGGAAGAACAGGAGAGAAGAACGCGGTACTTCGACTCTGGAATTCGCATCACCGGGGACAAGAGAAGATGGTCCTTCGTGGCGGCGTGGATCAAGATCGCGCGATGTATAGTGCAGTATAAAGGTACGAACAAGGTCATGACCAAAGGACAATCTTTCTGTTGTAAATTTCCAGTTAACATTTTTACATTGCAATGAGCAATAAATCCTATGTTTCTTTTTGAAAAAACAACAACAAAGAATTTTCATTGGCCAATTCGAGCTAATAAGTAGCTAGATAAAATATTTGTTTTCAGATTCCTCGCCACTCTGTATGGATGGAAGATCGGGTAATCGGCTATCAATAGATAATAGCGATTATTTCAGACGCAACCCATCGACCCAGCTAGCGGGACAATATTTAGTTTTCTTTGAAGCAATAATAGCTAAAAATATTATCGTAACCTTTTCCTGGCGCCCATGTTAACATAAATTCGGAAACGGGTTACGACGAAACGCCCAATAATTGAGAGCAGTTTGAGGGCATGTTTCAATAAGGATCAAAGAGAGATTACGAAGTGGATGACGAAGAGAGGGGCAAAAACTAATTATAGAAAATTTGGAGGGGATTTCAATGGAAAACAGGACTTAAGGTGAGTTGGACGAAGATATTGGAAAAACATAATTAAAAGAGAAGAGTAAAAAAATTATTGACCTCTTAGAAGAGGAAGATTGGTTTATAGTGAATGGTAATACAGAATAGGATTGGGCAGGAGGATATATTTACGTAGAAGCGAGGAAGAGTCCAGTTTGTATCTCCGCTGGAAAATCAAACCTAAACAAGCTCCAAATAGTCCAAAACCATTTTCTTAGAACTATCACAAATGCTCCTTGGTTTGCCAAAACAACTCCACAAAGAATTCCAAATTGACTCCTACAACACCATATGACGTATCTCTCAACCCAGTTCTATCACTCCATACCTCAAATTCCACACCTAGACAATTTCAGACTCCGGAAAACTCCTCATAGAACCAGAATAAAAAATAGATATCCATACCAGGCATTCTTAGTTAAATTTTCCGAAATAGATTGTTTTTAGAGGTGTATGGAAAAGATTTCCTCACCCAAATTAGTTTGTAGCTTAAATTTAGGTCAATTAGAATGTAAGCCATAAATACATATATATAAAGTATATTATGTACTGAACCATGTTTGCTCTGTAAAAAAATATTTAATAAGAAAAGAAGGGAGGAAGTGGCTAGGTATAGTGATAGATTATCAGAGTGTGAAGACAGATTGCAAAAGAAATGGTGTAAGAAAGGAGTGACCTGACTCTCCGTCCTGAGAGTATTGTGGATAACAAGATTGAGTGTGGTAAAGATGCTTAGAGGAGGCTGATGTGGAAATAAGTTTGGACGGAAAATAAAGAGTTTTGAAGAAAAATTAACGTACAAAGAATTGAGAGACGTAAGATATATATGATGGTCTCTCTCTTAATAAATAGAGGTTGATAAAGAGGAGGCTGTCACAAAGGAATTTTTGATTATAAATAGTGCAGGGTGTAGCAATGTATGGTGGGATAAGGAAAAAAATAGAGAGTTGAAAGCGGCACTAGATAAGAGGAAAAATGAAGAAATAAATAAAGCAGTATACGATAAGGTAAAAGCCGAGTTTAACAGTGTAATAGAAGGGAATGTAAATAAAGAAGAATTAGTAAGTTAGTAGTTGTTAAGGTAATGGGGAAAGAGTTATATAAATGGTCCAAAGGAGAATTTGAAGGAAAGGATAGGATGGAAATGGGGAGGGGTCATGCGTTAAAAAAGATTTCTTCAAAAGAATATGTAGGGTTGAAATAAGAAATGTTGTTAAGGGATTAAAAAAGAAAGAAAGGGTGCTATGACGTGATTTCGAAATAATTTATAATTTATTCTAAAGAGAAAGAGATGAGATTTATTAAGAATTTATTTAATAAGATACTTGAGCACGTAGCAATTCCAGAGGAATGGAAGAACAATGTGGTAGAACAAATGTATAAGAGAGAACAGGGAAACAAGGTTAATAATGATAGAGGAAAACACTTAAGTCAACCCATTATATAATTTGGATAAGTATGGGAACTGGATTCAGAGGTGGAGGAGTTACAGTTAGGTCATTAAGTTGGATTTAGAAGAGTATGGGGGTCATAGATAGTATTTATATGTTGAACTATATGATTGTAAGGAAGGTTAGGGTAAAGAGAAAAGCTTGAGCAGTTTTTGTCAATAGGAAGGTGGCCTTCGACAACGTGAATAGGGAAAGGTTGTGGGAAATTATGTTGAAGTTAGGAATCAAAGAAGAGGTTACTGTAAGTATAAAGAGGATATAACATGTTATAATCTGTATACTTACTTATGAGGAAACTACTTGCAAGGTGGTGACAGATGGGATGTTCGGCAAAACTTTCTGAACCAAAAAGGGCTGAGACATGGAATTTCCTTCTATTTAACTTGTATCTTCTGAGCTTACGAGAGAAACTAAGGATGGATCACGATTGGGGAGGGATATAAAAATTTCCTTATGCGAATGATTTATTGATAGCAAACAATGTAAAGGAATTTAAGCAAATGCTGGGGAGATTGGAAATAATTGCAGATAATAAGAATTAAACTAGGGACCTGCAGAAGCAAAAATGCTGATAAACAAAACCACACAAATTGCTTTTCCAAAAAGCAGCAGGCACACTCCTCAAGAACAACATTTAAAATACTCTACAATTACACTGCAATAAATTAAAAATTATATCAAAAAGACAGTCTTTATATATTCTCTTTTGATGTCCTTCCAGCTGCAGTTACCGCTGTTCCTGTGTTGAAGGTACACAAGTTTAGTGGAGTATAACCATCATCTGCTTGTACAGACATTTTCATTAAGGCATCTTCACACGAGAGTAACTTTTGCTTCATTTTCCTCTTGGATTCTGCAGAGATTTTCAATGTTTAGCAGTCTTTTAATAGACGAGTTTGTATGGAGATTGGAAACAAACAGCAATGCAAGGCAAATTTCCTAAAGCTATCCATAAACCTCGTGTTGATACACCATCCTTGCTGCAATGGCTATCAGACGGCTTTCTGTACACAGAAACTGAAGGGATATGTTATGGCAATCCACGATAGAGTATGCCAAACTAGAAACTACGAAAAACATTGCATGAACATGCCCGTGGTTGACAAATGCAGGAAATGCGGCACCAGCGGTGAAACAATCGAACATGACATGAACATGAACATGACTTAGTGTAGGGATCACAGAATTTTGAAAATGTCACACAATTCACTTTCCCATAGCACGTCATCGCAGTTTTAACTGTTTTTGACGTAAAATAAATAAATAAATAAACATATAATGGCTGGATGTTCTGTACTTGCTGACAGCGTGTACTTGGGGAGACACAACCAACTAGCTAAGATTGTCCATCAACAATTGGCTCTCAAGCATGGAATGTTGAATAATGGAGCTCCATCGTATTTATAATACAGCCCAGCACATGTAATGGAAACTAATAATACTATCATCTATTGGTATAGAACCATAATAACAGATAAAACTGTGGCTTTCAATAGACCAGATATAGTTTTGATTGACGGAACAAAAAGAAGCTATGCTTGTTGATAGTGCTGTACTATTGACACAATCTAAAGAAAACAGAGGCCGAGAAAATACTAAGTATGAAGATCTTGCTCTAGAAATAAAACAAATGTGGAAACTACAGAGTGTAACAACATATCCACTTGTTATTTCGGCTGAAGATGTAGTAACAAATCATTTCAGAAAAAAAATTCTTTAAAAAATGGAATTACCTCAATGAACGTTGAATTACGGACAGAAAGCAGTGATCATGCAAACATGTCATATAGATCGCAAGTTCTTGAATGAAAACAAATGAGGCTCCCATATCGGTCTTGGGAGTAAGAGTGAAATCTCTCCCATCAGTGACCGAGCTCTTTCCTTATCGTGGCAGGAGTGGACAAGTTGAACCCAGCACAAGGTGCTGAGAATCGCAAGAGATGATAATAATAATAATAATAATAATAATAATAACAATTTTATTATTATTATTATTATTATTATTATTATTATTATTATTATTTTGAAAAGTGCAAGATTAAAAACATTCGAAAAATTAGACTTTTCTTTCCCCGTGTTAGAGAAAAACTAATTGCAACGGTAAATGAACTGCATATTTGCTTTTTCTGCATTGCTAACAATATTGTAACTTACCCTCAGCTCTACTCCTACTACTACAAGCAAAAGGAGAGCTCAACAAAACGTGTGCATAGTGAAGTTGCAACGGTTATTACTGGATGCAGGTAAGACCAAAGTGGTTGATTGAGTTCAACAAGGTTATAAGGAAGCAGAAGTGTAATATATATATATATATATATATATATATATATATATATATATAACGTAAAAATTGTTCAGTTTATATATTTCTTTTTTTTGAGAATGTATATTTCTTCACATATATTTATAATCTGAAATTTGAACTGCTTGTATCGGTATTAATTCCCCCCCCGCGCAATTCATTTTCAATTTTATCTGCTATATGTTCCTTAACTTTTGCAATCATACAATGTGTCTTTCTTATTGATTTTTTGTTTAATTTGAACTGCTAGTAATCCTCCCGTTGCATTCCCCCCCCCCAACGGTTTTGAAATTTTATCTATCTGTAACTAAATACTTTAGATGTATCCATTAATTGTAATTTAATTTTCTATCTTATTGTGTATTATTTATAATTTTGTTGTATCTTTCTGTATCCTGTAGACTGACGATGACGGCAAAGCCGTCGAAAGCCGGCTATCTTAATAAAGCTGATATGTTGACGAAGATGACCTCTTTTATTTCTTCTTATAAGAACGTCAACAACACCAAATCAGAATTCCCACAATTTGGGGTTTTGGCTCAGAATGGTAGTGGGTTGCAAAAAACATATTGCGGAAATATATAGGGAAGAGGATGACGGCTATGAAGCAAGTGTAGGATATGCACATAATTATTGGAAAAAATAATTGAGGATTTATGGCAGTATTAACAGGCCGCGTGGAAACATTCTGCACTTCGCAATTCATTATTGTAAAGCGAAAATAACTTCATCCTGAATCCCTACTTCAGACCAGAACCAGAACTGTACATTGAAGCATTGTAGGCTCGTCATGAGGGACCTATTAACGCATCAATTTAATTTTACGTATATTTCTAGTTTCTTGACTTTTCTTACCACTCTTCCACGTACTAGGGGTCACCAGAAGAGATAAATCTTCACTCATTATTCTTTCTACCTGACCCATTCACTTTCTCCTGTATGCTCCCCAATATTATACCTTCGCACGTTCTCCACAAGTTCCCTGGCGTTTGCCACATGCTCTGATGCATATCCACCACATCTACCTCCCCATGTCTCTCAGACGACCTACTACATTTTACTTTCTTACTATGCATTACAGAGAAAGTTCTGTAATAATGCGTGAAAAAACTGCGAATTCCTGGCAGAAAATTCTTATTACAGGGCCCTGGCAACGAAGTATTACTTTTATGTAGAGGATATCAGATTCATCCCCGTGGTCCCCACCCACCACGGAGCCCAACAAGGGAATACTCCATCGGAGTGCCAGGGTTGCCACGGGGATATAGTGGGGGTTACCACAGCAGCTGCCCCGCCGTGGATCCCCACTCACCCTGGAGTTCAGTACAAGACCTAGTCCAAGCCGGTTGATCGGAAGTGGGTTAGCTTCCGACCGCCCGTCTAGAAGAGTCCGTAGCCAAAGCAAGTGTATTGAGACCTACAAGGAATGTTACCCAAAATACGTAAAGAAAACGTATCTCTGGATGCCAAGAAGAAAGTAGCACGAGGAGAGTAATTGGGAAACAGACAGGTCCTTCAACCGCCAGGACACACATGCCCTCCGACACGGGTCGCCATGCACGGCAAAGACATGGGTGTGCGTTCAGCATACAGAGGGGGCCAGTGAAATAGAAGAGGGAGAAGAAAAGAAACAGGAAGTTATAAAAGAATGAAGACGAACAATGGGGAGAAGAAAATGATTGGTGAAAGAAAGGAATACTTGAGAGCCCTCTCTGCATGCCCCCGCCAGGACGTGGACCGCACCACCTCGATGGGCTTCCTGTGTGAAACGAGTAGTTCTGAATAGTTAGAGTACTCAAAAGAGCGAAAAACCCAAAAATATGTACACGAAAAGTAACATTCTTCAAAAAATAGGACTCATTATGTCCGTGGAATGGTATGATTTAACCTTCAAAAATGGAATCCAAAACGTCAAAAAAAAGGTTCATTTAGTATATTACACACTAACAAAATTTGTGTCTCGTGCAACAAAAGTCTTGTTATAGGACGCATTGTTCCCGAGTTACGCACGATGGAAGACTATTGGGGCGTAATGTATTCTGGGGGTTGCATGTGCACCCGATAATGCAAATAAACAAAATCTGGGAACTTCGAATTTTTTGCTTTAGATCTGCTTGATATAATTATGAGGAGTAATTCTCTATTCAGCAATAATACACTTACGGGGTTTTGGAACCATAAGTTTCTTATAAAAGAGGAAAATGTGTCCTCTTTCATTATATATTATATATAGAGTTGATTTTGGTTCTATTTTGAGAAGGCAAGAAATTTTGGGGTGAAGAGAAAGAAGAAAGTTATATGACATTATATTGGTTCTATTTTGAGTGGTGTAGAAATTTTGGGTTAAAGAGAACGGAGGATGACATTATAATTAGTATATGTTAATAGCATGGTGTGTTGTATGTTGAATGCATAAGATGGAATTGTACACTACTAAGGATAAAGATCAGTAAAAACAAAATCTACAGAAGTTGGAAGGACAAACACTTGTATATAACAGTAACACATTGAAAAATGAGTAGAAATAGTGAAGAATAGAGAGTGTGGGAAGAATGCATTGGACGAAGGACGTGTGTGTAATACATAAGGACAGACTTTGAAGGGGGCAAATTGTAAAAATATAAGAATGGTCTTACAGTAAAAACGAGTGAATTTGGAGTGGTATTTGTTATGGTTGTGTGTGGGGTGATATAAATAGAATAATTAAGTTTGTTAGATGGTATAATGAAAATGAAATATTTAGGAAATAAATGAAGTGTAAAGGGAGTATTGATTAAAAAATTTTAAGGTTTGGAGACAATGTTTTATGTATGATACTGAAGTACGTAATGTTTTTTGAACAACATGAAGTGTATAAAATGTACATTATAATTCATAATCATTGTAAAGAAAATATATTGGGATGTGTATGTTAATGTATTGTGAAGGAGGAGTGGGCAAGAGTCAGAAAAGGGGATAATAATGTAATGTGAAGTTAAACTGGGGATAATATATAAAATGTAATGAAGGTGAAATTGCAAGGGATGTTTTAAACTAGGCTTTATTTATCAGTGAAGGGTATGTCAGGTAGAAGGAGGAACATGACCAAATCGTAAAAAAACAACAAAAAAAAAACGGATATTCTGACTTTTTCTTGACTAAAGAAACGGGACAAAACTGGACACATGCACGTAACATTGGGATATTTTTGTTAATTGTTGAAGTTGGCCTGTATTCCGCAATTATGATTGCTTTCAAGTCGCACAGAAACTCACAGAAGCAGATTGAATTCTTTGTAACGAAATCGATAGCGATAAAGCATATACAAGCTCAAATGACGCAATTGTTCATTTTCCCTTTCCAGAACTGAGATCACTGAATCGCTCTCTTCTTAATTTCAATGGTTTGTGAAACACTCTTGTTATATGGGCGTATGATCTATTCGCGCTTACTTTTTTTTAAACTAATGCAAACCCATTGGAATACATTATGATAAATTTAAAATTGTTAACGGGTCTTGATGCCGATTGGTCATTGTGACAAAAAACGGGACATTTTGGCGTCCCGTTTTCCTTCCAAAAAATACGGGACAAGTACTCAAAAACGGGACTGTCACGGCTAATACGGGACGTCTGGTCACCTTAGGTTAGGAATAGGTGAAGTGTTGAAACAGAAATTAAATAAGAGAGGGAAAAGTTTCAAATTAAAGAAATGTCCAGGATCTCTATGTATATTATTTCTTTTCTATGAGGGCATTGTAAGGATATGATGTCGATTAGTGAAGAGAGCGAATCCCACAAATATTTTGCATTACAAAATTGTGAAATAACATTTCTATAAATCTTTGAGAATTTTGTAAACCTTTATTTAGAGATTCGTTGAAGCTCTTGTGTCTACAAATTTATGGAACCCTAAACCATCTGCATTGTAAATATTAACACGAGAGTTAATGAAAATCACATGGTGCTCTATTTGTCCAAAAAGTTATAAGAAAAAAATTGAAGCTGTTTTTCAGAAAAGTTTTATTTATGTCCTCTTCAAAAATTGGAAAATACGGTTTAAAATACGCAAAAATTCTTATGTTTTAAGTATATCTGTATATAAAATAATTTTAAATACTAATATTGAAGAATACATTCCATTACCAAGATCTAGCGTTAATAATCTAGCAGGTAAAACATAACGAGCCTGCGAGTTTGAGAAAGAAAGAAAGAAAGAAAACAAGAAAGAGAAAAAAATTGAATTTGTTTGTTGTATTGGTGCTGCGAGGTTTAAAAGTAATTTAAAAAACTAAGAAGAAATCTTTTAAATTGTCGTTCTTGTTATTCCGAAAGAAAAATACGCTTTTAGCGTTGTAGATATTTTCCGAAAATGTAGACAACATTCAAGGAAATGGAAGGAGATAGCGGACAGATACTTCATTAGTCAAGAATCTGATGATAGGCTCCAGGAAAGTAGAAGGCTGCTCTGTCTGCAGGGAGACCGAAATAAAACTATGGGTATATGGATAAATTTCACAGGAAAATATGGTACCTGAATGTCATCATTTCTATCCCAACCTTTGTCAATGAAAGCGGAATCATAAGGACCTGTCTGAGGGGCGCTAAACCAAATGAGTGTTTATGCACGACCTTACGCGACGAAAACAATTATGACACAGTTTATTCCAAAATAAATTTTGAGTATTTTTTAAAAAACATTTTGATGTCACTTCAGTACCTCTGGCCGGAAGGTCCTAGGTTCGAGTCCTGGCAGTGTCGGCATTTTCGACACTAGGTACATAGCTAGTTCGAATTCAGTCGCTGTCTGGAGGGGAATTCTAGAAGCCAATTGCTCTGATCAGCAGTTTTCCATGGTTTCTTCGTTCAATACCAGGCAAGTGTCGGAGCAGTATCTTAACAAACGGATCATGGACCCATCTTTCTTTCCTCTTCCTTGTGCTAGGCTCATCCCTCACTAACACACTAACATGCATTACACTAACACATATGCCGGGAGACCGGTCGGGAGCTTAGAGCTTAGAGCTTGTCCCAGCTGGTGTGGTAAGTCGACGCCGGATTTCACTTTCTTGTGAGGAAATATCACCGCCACCTCTTGAGGGGGTGAAATGCACTACACTTATGGGACTAATGACTTTAGAAGTTGACACGTCCAGAATCACCAATCAATCAATCAGAAACAATTCTAGTCAAGATTCCGCGACCATCGTACTCATACTAAGGAAAAATTCTGCTTCGCAGCTTTAGAGCAAAATTTATTTTACGAGTAAACGTCAGTCATGCTTCGCGCATGGCGTGTGGAAAAACGCGAGTCGACCGCGCGTCGATCTGTTGCCATGTGTCAATTAGCGAAACCTCTTCCATGGCCCAGGCAACTTTTCTTTGTGGATTTTAATGTCATTCGAGACGAAACCTTTTGTTTTCTTTGCTATTAAGCATATCGAAAGTAAAAGAAAGTTTTAATCCCAGGCGTAAGGAAACATCCGTTAAAACAATTGATCACGGGACTAACGGCGTTATACGGTCGTAAGGAACAACGTTTAGATGAGCTTTAACAATTGCGACATTGTATTAATTATTACACAAAAGAAGTACTTTAAGCGTTGAAGAAAGAAGTTACATAATATATCAAAATGTGTTGGTAGTTGGGGAGACATTAGTGTTTAACTTAGTAGATGGTGAGACATAAATAAGAGTTTTTAACTTTATTTAGCTAAACAATTGCAGAAAAATAATTTAAGAGATTGCCTGAAACAAAACAATTACAAGCAAACTTTCTGGTTCATCTAATCCAGGCAAATAAATTGAAATCACACATAAACTGTATTCTAACAATGATGTATTTGCCTTCTATAAACTTACAGCCCAAGTTCAAAAGTTGAGAACTAAAGCAAATGAATTCTTTGTAGTTGACCAGTAAGAATGGACTGTGGTATGTAGAGCACCGTGGAACAAACTAGGAATCCTAGTTCTGTACTCTGCCTAATATAGCTAGAATATAGTGGCTGAAGCGCCTCATCTTGGCAGAAAATTAAAGGCATAATTTTTTTGCAGTTACAGGAGTGTCCTCTGAAGAAACAGAGTATTCTACTATTCCTTTTGGCTCTTGTTAAGGTCGGGTGGGCGCGGTCTGCGCGTAATATAAATCCTTTTAGTCTGTGTTCCACGGCCAAAAACATTTATTTAAAAACAAATCACAACATGTAAAGAGAGCGAATTGAGAAACTTTAAAACACGTTGTTTCCTGTATCGGTTATTGTCCTAAGAATCGAAGCTGTTGAAATGTAATTGTAGTTAGCACAACGTCAAAAAGAGAATGTTATTGCAATAAGAAGTAATTAAATAGGTCACATATAAGACGGGAAACGTGAAAAATGATATATTTGTGGTTTGATGACTTCTATTTTTACAGTTATATGTCAAATATACTAAAGGCGTTGTAAATATTATTATTCTAATCATTAATATAATTTAAATACAGATAAACGAAAAGGCAACAATATAGAAATACGATCTGGTACAAACGACACGTCGAATCGGTACAACAGTTCTACATGCCACCATCAGGCACATATTATGTTTTCACTGCAAAAAACATCGCTGACCCTAGTTCGCCGAGCGTCCACCATGAGCGTTGAAGCCATAGGATCAGTACGTCTGTGTAATATATTCTAGCTCGTTGACTCAGCCTCACAGGTGTCGCAACCAAGCAGGAGTACTATTTCTTAATCTGACCGAGTACCCGAGTAGGAACGCACGCACTTCGCTTTCTGACTCCATTTTATGTTGCAAGCATTTTTGTCAGTGAACAAAGCGAAAAATGTGCAAGCGAATCAAGCAGATGGAAGAGGTTAAGAAAGTATCGCGTCATTAGGCTTTCAGGTATCAGGGAAGTGGAATGCATGTGTTACTAGCCATTCTCGTTATGCAAATATTGAATGCCAGGATGGAAATTGACGGGACTTCTCAGGGATAATCACCCTCCCGAAGAACCTTTGACACTCCATGTGTTGAAAATTATTAATTTGTCCTGACTGTGACATAGTTTATCGATTTCTAGCATGAATATGTAGGGTTTTCTACACTGTGAATTGTTCAAATCAAGGAAATAGGAAAAAAGTGTATTAGTAGGTATGGGAAAGATTATTGACCCAGTTGCTCGGGTCATTGACTAATTGTCGGAACCGAGGCTGCAAAATTCTTCACATTCACAGTAAACTAGTGGTGGTAAAACAGCATGAACATTCTCGCCAGTATTTTCAGGCAAGATTACGCGAAAAATATTAAAATTTTAGAAAAATTGTACATGACATTATTTCAAAACCTATCTTAAGAACAGATTCCATTAAGGGAAAAATCTCTATCTTTAGGTGTTTTAGTCGTAGGAAGACGCGGAAAACATTTTAAACTTTTGCAATTTTCGAAACATCAGAGTTTTCAACGAACATAAGACCTGCACCATTTTCTTAAACATCCTTAAAATAACAATATCAAACAACAAAATTTAATCAGAAACGATGAAGCCATTTTTTTGAAATTTGGAAAATGTTCAAGGGGCTTCATACAAAGTACCCCTCAAAATTAAAATATTCATTTTAAATTCAAGAGGTCGCGATGTCAGGCAGGTTGATTGGGGAATATCAATTTTGGAGAAAATTGGCTGAACCGCTTAGCCGCAAGCGTTGTTCACAGACGGACAGACAAGCATAGACAAGAAAAGGAGAAAACGTTTTGCCGACATTCGATTTTCGGTATTAAAGGCCCACAAAACATGGATTCTGGCTACATCACATGTTAGAGGATTATTTTCTAAATTTAGCAACTGGTCTTATCCACTTTTTCGTTGCCAGGTCGATGTAATAAGAATTTTTGTCGAAAATTCGCTGTTTTTCGCGCAGCATTACATAATTTTTTCTCTACTCCGTAGCAAGAAAAACATGAATCGAGAAGATTCGCCAAGAGATAGCGGTTCTTACGCAAATAACCTGTTTCATGTTACTTTATGTCCATATTCTATAGCCGTAATATATACCCGATTTTTACATCCGTATTTTATATCTGTCAAGTTATTTTTATATCCGTTTTATACCAACATACATAAAAACTAAGCCTAAAAGGATTAACAACGTGGAGTAGGTTATTTAATAGAACCAATTTAACGAAATGTTTAATAAAATGTCACCAACAAAATAATAATTTATTTCTCTTTCCCAAAGACGGTTTTAGCCTTTTTTGTTTTCAAAAAACTGTTATAACCAGAGTAAAAAATTAACAGAAAAAATAAAACCTAAACACAACTTTTTTCAGTTATAACTGGAAGGTTATTCCCCTTCCTACATCCTCCAACGATGCGAATGATCTATATAGGAGTCTAAGGAAAATTAGAAAGGAAGATTGCTCGTCTAATATAGTGATCCAGCACCCAAGAATGTGAACATTCTGAGAGCAATGGTGCTCCTCAGTGTCCATTTTATCACTGTATTAGTAAGCATGGTACCTAATATCATACCTATTTACATAGGATTAAACGTAGAATATCTAAAGAGCCATAGGGGCATCACTCTGATGGGTGTAAAGTATATACGGCGATTATCAGGATCTAACAAGAAGCGGGATTAGAAAGATTAAGGGTGTTGAGGAAAAAGCCGGTGGGGTTTAGGAAGGGAAGAGGAGTGTTGAATTCTGATTATTATTATTATTGGGAAATTATAATTTATACATTTTGTTTTTAATGTCCGTGATGACATTAAAGAAAATCAGTCATTACATTAAAGTAAGCTGATAGCAGGATTTGGTGTGATAGGCAAAAATAATATCTATGCACGTACTCGTACAGATCTAAGTAAAGATAGAGCATATTCAAGGATATACAGTATTTTCTGTCGTAACTTTTCCACAGCTTTTCCTTCTGAGCGATGTAATCGCACGGGTTCAGCTAGTAAAATATGAAGAGGCAAAATGTAAAGTGAAAGTGAACAAGAAGAAAGGAATTTTTGAATTGGTAAAAGGCTAAGGCAAGGGAGTGTTTAAAGCAGGGCTGGAGAGATTTAAGGAAATGGAACAGAAGGGTGGGTTGGTGATTGGAAAAGGAGAAGATATGGACTTTGGAGAGTATTTTAAAGATACTAAAAAAAATGTAGACGTTAGGAAGATGGAGGTGTGCATAGAGATGCCTAAAGTGAAGGTACGTAGGAAAGGAGGGGAGAAGAAAATAAAAAATGATCTTGGAAGGAGGGAAGGATTAAACAGGTGAGGGAATCCACGAGTAAATATTTGAAGTATTTAAATACGGATATGCTGTCGTAAACTGGAAGGAATGGTGAGAGAGTCACAATTAAAGGTTCAATATTGGCTAAAAAATGACTCCAATTTTGTATTAAACTTTGTCCTTGGACAAAGAAAAAGACGCTTAAGGAACAAGGAAAAAGACGCTTAAAGGAAAGGCGTAGGTCTAATCATCGTTGGAAACTCTGATTTTTCGAAAATTGCATTAGTTCAATTTTTTTCGGCATCATCCAACAACTACAATATTGAAGATAGAGATATATCCTTAATAAAATCGGTAGTTGAAACAACAGATTGACAATAACATTGAAAAACCACAAATTTGAAGATAGTGATTTTTGTTTTAAACAAAATCTGTTCTAAAAATCAGATCTTCTAAAAAGATCATGCGCAATTGTTTGGAAAAAAATAGTATTGTAGTTTGAAGTTAAAACAAATTTTAAATTAAAATTAAAAATTCATTAAATTAAATTTAAAAACCTTTTCTCAACAACCGCTCGAATTTTTTTTCATGGATTGAACAAGGAACGCTTAAAAATAACTGTGCAGATCTCATTTTCGCTGAACTATCTGAATTTTCAAACACTGCAAATAATGCGAGTAGTTATGACCAGAAAATCATAACATTTCATTGTTTTGTAAATAAATGACGTTTAACTTAAACCATCTGGCTTAACACTCGTCAATATCCATAGATCAACTATATTTTCATTTACGTCCTTTTCTCCGCGAAATGCTGCCAGAAGTTGGTACAACTTATTGGATGATGGTGCTTGTTATAAATTCTGTGCTCTGTGGTGTTAATACTATTCTGCTGGCGTGTGAAGTTAATACCCCTCTGTGGTGTTTTTATTTCCAGCAGGATCTTATACAGAAAAGCCTTGCTTAATGCCATGCTTATAAATTCAAATAGTTTGTTGTGAGGTTCAAAGTAGAGGTCTTTTATGTGATTGTGAAAGTGATGACAATGAAGTTTTTTTTGTCAGTAGTAAGCATTTCCTGTCAAAAAAAAATTATTATATTAAAACATTTGAAATTAAGTGTCCTATTTCTTCTCTTTTTTCATAATGGAAAAATGGTAACCCCAATTTAGTAACCCAAAACCTATAACTCTAAAACTGTGAACATTGGTCTAATTACAATCTCTTCTGCGCGTCATCGACTTTGTTGTTCTGTCGACGCCAGATGCACGAAATATCCACGGTTCAAACTGCTTACACTTCAAATTAGTTAAAGTGGCCGTTAAAGTGGTCATTAAAAATATTAATTTTATAAGGCAGGAGGTCTAACAATGGTCTAATGTCATCAGCCACTTAAAAAAAATGGAAGTGTAGAATTCCCTTTTGGCAGGTTTGGTTCGCGTGGTCAGTACACACTATGTTCCACGTTTGCCACCGAATGGTTTCACCTTAGCGGTGGAGGTCATGGCCTCGGCCAAGGTCTCCGCGCGCTCTATTATTCGTTACAAGCATTCCTGGCTGCAAGCAATTAGTTGCTCAAAACGCTACCAGAGAGCGCACAAGTAGTTACAGAGACATGCGGAAACTTGCTTTGTACCACCATAATATCTTACAGACTTGGGTTCTGTATTACGTTCACGATCGTGCAAGGCAGACTAGAATCTAAAGCTCTGTGATAAAAATAATAATAATAACAATAATAATAATAATAATAATAATAACAGCAATAATAATAATAATGATAATTATAATGATAATAATAATAACAATATAATAATAAAATGCTACAATTAATAATTATTTTAAACGGTGTTAACAAAATCGATAATAATAACAGCAATAATAATAATAATGATAATTATAATGATAATAATAATAATAACAATATAATAATAAAATGCTACAATTAATAATTTAAGGTGTTAACAAAATGATTAATTTCTATAGGACTTCACAGAATACGCTTCATTCATTAAACCAATGCTTCTGCTTGGAATCATGGGGTCGCGGAGTCGATATAATCTCTGTTTAATCCAGCAATAATATGTCAATATCAAAAACGGGATTTAAACCAATGCTTCTGCTTGGAATCATGGGGTCGCGGAGTCGATAGTAAAGAATACTTGAAAAAAAGGGGACGGCTATCTCTGATTTAACGGACAAAGAAATTTGTGGTGTTTACCCCATTCAATATTGAGAGTCGTTTACCGTAACTTGCTAGTGTTCATAAAAGCCGCTGCCACTAGGGCAGGTTGCCTAGCGCTACGCGAACAAACGAACAGGCGAAGTTTCACTTTGTCGCCTTTGGAGAGCTGGTCGCCGACGATTCGTGTAGGCTTCGGAGTGCTTTAATTAATGGAGAAATACATGCAATAGGCATATATTTAAAAATCACAATATTGACTAGCTGCAATTCAGCTAACACACAGTCGAATAATATCACCATGGGAAAAAATGCCAGGTACTACCTAGTTCGAGCTATCATCAATCACGTACACCGTGTAGCAAGCAATGCAGCCCAAGGATCAAAGTTTCTGCATGAATTAAAAAAAATAATTAAACATGTAATTTCAAACCGGTAAAAATGAGTAATTAAGTAAAGTAGATTAATTTCGTATTTTTGCCTTCTTATTAGTGCACGTAATTTCGTACAAGTGCACGGTATAGAGCCCGGTACGATATTCACTTTACATCGATCCGGCAACACCGGTTTTGTTTGTTTTCTCTTCTAAATAAAGATCCATTTTCATTTAGAAATATTCATTAGATATTTATTAAGCGTGTTTTACTTAATTTTATTATTATTATTATTATTATTATTATTATTATTATTATTATTATTATTATGGTTATACATTGTTTTTCTCTGTATTTACCGGATTTGTATTTGACGTTGTGTCGGGTTTATAACCAAGATACAGGTCTATTCATGTTTAGTCGCAATTTAGGAATTTTCGAAAAATCCTTATTTCAGATGATCGATTTTTGTATAATTTTGTAGGTATATTTTGGCATTTGAATAAGTTCCAGATTTTTATGGATGTTATTTGATATATCCCCTGTGCACGAAATGACCAGACGAACAATATGAACGTTTTGGAGATGCCATAGTGCTTTGATTTCAGCTGCTAGTTCTGAAAACTTCGTTACTTTTTCTGCATGTGCTGTTTGAAGATTAGCTGTTTGTGGAACAGTTATGTCAATCAGGAAGCCAATCTTTTGCCGTTTGTCTACGAAAGTTATGTCTGGTCTGTTATGATGAATAGTTTTATCTGTAATAATTTCTATTATGATTATGATTATGAGTATTATTATTATTATTATTATTATTATTATTATTATTATTATTATTATTTCTTTTATTATTATTATAATGATTATTTCTCTTCTTCTTCTTCTTCTTATTATTATTATTATTATTATGTTGGTTTTCTCTCGACGTGTCGAGCACCTGGACCTCGATTAAAAATACTTGAAAACTAGTTGAATGTGGCGTCGCCGACGCTGTAAACTGTTTTAAAGGTATTTTCATATGTTAAAAATGTATGTCGCGCATAGCTTTGTTCAAATGATTTCTTACAGCTTCTGGCATTGGGCATTCAAAAGAATCGTAGTAGCTGTTATATTCCCATTCAAAAATTCCCAACACCCAATGGCCTTGAATATTTTGTGCATGCAGGATGTACACTAGTAATATTGCAATTTCAGAACTGTAAACGCCGTAAAAACTATTTCAGGTATGGATGATGCGAATAGTTAGAATTTATTACAGCTACATTTTGTACCCTTTTTATGCTAATATGCAAAAAATTCACTTAAAGGATCACATACAAGCTGTTCTTTGTTTTTCTCTTATAAAATCATTCTAAATTAGTTCCGAAAATTCTGTCGCAAAATCTTCTACAACTTTGTTTGAATCTTCCCCGAATTTTCTGAACATTTCAATATTTTAGTTCCCAAATTTTGGAAGAGATTAAAACTCCACAAACTCACTCTAATTTGTGTTCACTTCTACTTCTGCAATTGCTCTGTTAATCGTTTTGTAGGCGAATCTACACAAACATTAAAGGGCGACTGTTTTGTATATTTATGTGAATAAAGAGTTAATTAAGCTTAATAAGAATAAGTTGTTAGTAAAATTCATTTGAAAAGAGATTTTTATAAAGAACGTAAATGTGAGAGGTCTAACATAAGAACTTAAATGTGTTTTCATTCTGTAACATTACTCAGAGGTTGGTTTTCTCCGGATGAACATGAAATGAAATCTGCAGAGCGATTCATAGTTAACTAGTAAGACAAATTAATGTTCTATTGAAAAAATTATGACGGTGAACATGAAATTGAAATCTGGCTGAGTTAGAAATTTAGTATTTACTATAAATGACAAAAATTAATGTTTGATCATTGTAAAAGCAATATTATGATTAGGAAGTCCCGGTATGGTTTAATATCTATCCACTTCTGAATCGCAAAAGGGCGTTTAAAACCTCAATCAATCCAGAGTATTTGGAAATTTCTTGGAATATTCTGGACGAATCCGAAAACAAATTATCAGTTTGTGTCGAATGACACCACATACGGCTCAAATGGTGCCTGCGAATTGGTCTAACCTTGAGTGACGGAACCGCACACATGCACACTCGCAGTCACTCAAATACTACATTTTACAATATGTTCCGAAGTTGAAATTGAAGACGTTTATAATGATCTCAGTGTAACATTTGATACCGTCGAACTAGTATTACAATTGTGATTGAAGATTTTAACAGTAAAGTTAGAAACACACAGAGTCCCAGGATATATGTCTTAGACACATAAGGACACGGAGAAAAACATGAAAGTTGAGCAAGATTAATTAAATTTGCAGAAGGAATACAAGTCAAGATAATGAAATCCTTTCTGAAGAAAAAAGCGGGAAGCAAATAGTGGTAGGTGGTTCCTATGACGGAAAAACAAACGAAATCCACTTTAATTGAATGAATAGAATGTAGAGATGAACTTAAATGTTGTAGAGAATATAAAATTCAATTCTGATCGCAGAATGGTGGGAACAAAAAGTGAAACGTAATTCCAGAAAGAAACTCCGGCAATTCATCAATAGTACGCATTTGAATGCTAAAAGCATTGATTAGAATACATTCAAAGTAGAGTTGAAGCAGCAACTTAAGGATCACCAAACCACAGCCACGACATCAATACATGAAGACTACACCACACTAACAAATTGTATTATAAAAGCAGGAAAACATCGAAGGTTGCAAACAAGGGAAACAAAAGAAAATCGAACCCAGAAGGAGTCACAATCGAAAGAGAAGAAAAGAGAATTCCAAATAGTGACAAAGCTTACAAAGAAATAAATGAGAAAAGACTTGAGAGATTACAGATAGAAAGAAAGTTATAAAAGAAATACTAGAATGAACAAAATACAAGAAAAAAATAAAGAACTGAACAATGGAAAATATTGAATGTTAAGCACAAGGAATGCTAATGGAAATATGGAGTACAAAGGGGACAAGATACCAGAAGAGGACACTAAATATTACAAGGATTTATTTTCGAGTACCCAGAAAACCTTCAAAGATGTTTCCAATTTAAAGTCAAGACGAAGAAACAATTCCGCCCATAATTACTAGCGAGATAAGATCAGTATTGGAAGAATTGAAAGCCAAAAAAAATTTCAGGAGAAGACGGAATTATAAACGAAATGCTCAAACATGGGATAAAAGAGCTCACAATACCAATAACAAAAGTATTGAACAAAATTACAAATGATGAAGAGATACGAAATTAATGGAAAATTAGCGTTATAACTTTAATTCATAAAAAGAACATAAAGATAATTTGAATAAGTATAGACCCATTAATCTAATTTCAAATATGTATAAACTATTTTCTAACATTATAACAAGAAGAATCACTAAACATTTTTCACGAAAACCAGCCATTTGAACAAGCTGGATTCAGATCTGGATTCTTACGAACTGACTTTCCTACAAACTATCAATCAAATTATTGAAAAATTAGAAGAACTTATTTTGAAGATATACAATCTATTACAATGTGGCATTTGATTCAGTTTAATAGATGTACATGCTGCAAACATTTAAACAGCAAATTGACTGTAGACACCAAACTGACAAAAGTGAAAGTGATAAAAAAGAAATTAGTCATAATAATAATAATAATAATAATAATAATAATAATAATAATAACTACATTTATCGCCTGGGCGGAGTTGACAGTCTTCCATGGGGCGCCTCCCCACGTGGCGGATAGGGGAATGCTCATCAGATATGGAGGGTGCCAGGGAAATTACCTGAGGCGGACCAAAATTATCAATCAAAATCCACTAATGTCTGTCTGGTATCCAGCGGTTAATGGTCAGCGTATTTTCGCCTAGATGGTGCATCGGCAGCATTCTTATTTATCTCAACAATCAAGTCGGATTCCTCGTGGTCTTTCTCCGAAAGGACCACCACCAAACCTACTTTTCAACTTGAAAATCAAACATGATGAGAACACAAGAAATGAATACACCCACCCGGGCACCAGTCATAAGGCTAGCCTACCTGGTCATTGGATTCCGGAGGACCAGGTACATCATGTCATCTATGGTTGAGAATCAGAAGTCTTGAAACGTGTTACGTACAAAACACAGACATTTCATCAGTACACTTAATACTAATACTCTCTGCACACAGGATAAGGTAAAACAACTTACAGACACACTGTAAAAATTCCTCATTAAAATCCTTGCAATCAAGGAAACGCGTTGTGCGGACGAACACCATTTTGATACAGAAAAGCACATAATCTACAACGGAAAACCAATGAGAGAGGACCAACTAAAACTAATGAGAGAAGACTCAAACAGTTGGGTACAGGATTTCCAGTCCACATAACTTTCAGAGATTCGGTCAACGTCTTCTACTCCTCTTCAGAACGCATATTAACGCTCTCCTTCAAATCGGCTAACAAAGCAATTACCGTGATCAAAGCACCCCCCCCCACAAACGACTATAACAAGAAGAACACCTCAGAAAGTAGATGACTTCTGGAATGAGCTGGAAGAGACGAGAAACAAAATTGCCAAGCACCATGTAAAAAATTATACTAGGCGACTTTAACGCACAATTAGGACAAGAGAAAAAATTCAGGTAAATCACAGGTATCCATATAGCTTACAAGAGAACTAACAAGAATGGAGAAAAATTGATAAACTTTTGCGAAAATGTCGACCTTACGATCATGTCTGAAAATTCGAGAAACCCAGGAAGAAACTATATAACTGGAAGTCACCCAACACAATACTGGGTGGATTACAGATAGACCATATGGCCATCTCCAAGAGCAACACAGCAAAAATTCTGAATGTGAAAACAAGTTGCTTTTTTGAACCACACAACCATCTTCTATAGATAAAGACTAGTTTGCAACCCAATAGAAGAAAACCAAAAGTAGACAAAGGGTTGAGACCAGACCCAGAATACTTAAAGCTCAACAAGGAAACCATCTTGCTGGAAATTAGTCCAACTCCACAAACTGGACAGAACGTGCGTTCGTCCTTAAATTCAGAATGAAATTGGAACAACATCTTAGGAGAAAAAACAGATTATGGAATTTAATGTGTCCAAGCAATACACATTAGGATCAAAACCTGGAAAAACTTCAATAGTAATAAAACATCAAAAAATGTGAACAATTTCTAGAGATTCGAAAACAAACATAAAAAAGAATTTCGAGGGAAGAACGAAATTATAACACAACGCGATTAGAGAGATTGGAACAAGACTTTAAGAAGAATAACGCCAAAAATTTCTATAAGACCTTTAAATACAAACACCTTGCAGTATACCAGCTGACTAATCTTTGATTCAATAAACCAGACCGTTCACTAGAAACCAACACGTAGAAGAACTGCCAAATACTTGCTGACTATTTCAACAAACTTCTCAACTGCGAAAGTCCCACAGAGGATAGTCACCATAAAAGTCTACGTCAAATTCCGACCCTAAATTACCAAGGAAATGGTGGAAATTATCAAGACTGAAAAATAATAGAGCCTCAGGAGAAGATGGAATTATTTTGGATCTCTGAAAACTAAATGATGAAAGATTAACAGGAAAAAACACAGGATTAAACTTAGCTAAACCGTACTGTGACATACCAGACTGTCACACAATATTGTGATGGTAATTGGGGACAAACATTTATTAAATTCATCGTAAAAAGCGGAAATGTTGAGGGCATAGGCATGCAGGCAGGGCGTTCCTTAGCAACCAGGGAAGCGGAAGTAAATAAACATAGCGCGGCAAGTAACGGACAGAATATTGTGATATAAGGGCATGTAGGATTGGTGGTAAACTGGTAATGGGGTATGACGTAGAAGGAAACTCGAGATTGTTTTGTAAAACAAGAGACAAGAATGTATGAAAGTTATCGAGGGTTGAACTTAATAATTTGGGAGAGACGAGCTTTACACCGTGTACCGTACACATCGTACTGCAGAGGTTATTGTAAATGATAGATTCGGGACTTGGTGGAATTTTGCGGGAAATAATTGAGCAGTGAGGACTTATAAATATTTTGTGAGCGTAATTATATTTGGGAATTTTGAATAATTCTGGCATCAGGAGTGCGCAAATCGGACTTGAAGAAAATACGGACGTGAGAGCAGGGAAGAGAGGCTCGAGACATACCTTGTAGTTTAGGGGATGAACTTTATATTTTTATCGCGTTAAAAGTTGGAGGAATTAATTAGAAGAAATAGACGTTCATGTATCGTGGATTAAGTAAAATGTGACAGTCTTGGAGTTAGTGCCCATCCGTGGCAACGAATAGGGAAGTAAGTGAATCAATTAATAAGTTGAGGAGGACATCGACCCGGCAGCGGAGAGTTGAGGAGAACAAGATACAAGAGGGAAGATTGATCGGAGCGGTGGATTCTTCCTGGCCTCATCATCCAAGAGCGCATGGATATCTAAAATAGTAAGAATAATAGGGCTATAGGTAATTTTTACGATCGGTCATGACCAAGGTGACATTTCATGTTAAAAAAAGAATTAATCGATAAATAAACTTATAACGTTCTCATTTCGAAAAAGAAAAGCTGATTATCATTTCTTTAGCATCTTGTGCAATCCACAGTTTAATAATTTCTATCCAGAAACAAATTTCAGATTCCTCGCTTCTTCCGTATGGAGAGCGGATCGAATGACCGTTTGCTAGGAAGAAAGTAAGTACCGGCGACGATTATTTTCGTAAGAACCCAACCGGCAGAGCTAGTAGGATAATTATTTCCCTTTAGATGTGTTTGCGGGAAATTTAAAATTGCAACCCTGTCCTGGCGCCCAAAAAAATGATATAAATTCGGAAACCGGTTGCAGAAATAATTTGACAGAAACGGAGAGCGCTTCAGTACAGATTCATTCTGAATGGAAATGCGCTATCACAACAGAGGAAAAAATCAGACCTATCACGTACTGTAATGAGACAGTTGCCCACGTATGGCAACGCCGAATTACTAATTTAAATTACATTTTCAAACGCATATTAAAATGCGTAGTGAAAGTGCGCATCGCAAGGGCTGCTAGAAAGCGAACATTTCCTGTTATCGCGCGCGCTGGTGTGCAAAAATGTTTTTTCCAAGTCCAAGGACGCGAGCCGCCATCCCCGGCGCCCTTTCTCGCGCCCGGCCACCGCGCGGATAGCCGACAATGTTAACGCCGCCAACGCCGCTCGTTCCGCCGGCATCGACTTTCACCGTCGCCGCCATCACCCCGGTGCCCATTCATGAGCCCGGCCACCGTGCGGGTCGTCAACGTTCCCTTCACCGTCGCTTTTTGGGCGAATGACCCGAGACGCCGCCCCTGCCTGGAAGGGCGTCTGACCGAGCCGCCGCTCGTAATCCTGCCAGCGCCGGCGCGATGAACTCATGCCCGCCCTGGGCTGCCGCTGATGCGAATGACGGGCGAATGACCCGCCGTGTGGACTCTACAGTGTAATTTAGACGTAAGGTAGATTTAAGTATCTTCTTTTTATGTATCCGGCTTCACCGCAACTTTTGCTGCTAATTTTTTTATAAATTAATTGTAAGTTAAACGAGGAAGATCTTTTATTCCGAGTTGCTTGCCAATGCCCACGCCACGCATGTTCCCGCTAGATATTTCAGGGTATTCAGTGGGGGGTAGCCGGGCAAAGCAGAAAACTTCAACAGGCGGCAGGGAAAAGGCAAGTCGAGGTCTCCCTGAGAGCATCTCACCCACACGGCACCAACGTGGGGTTAAAGGTGACTTTGAAGGTGGGATTGTTATAGTACAAAATTGTTTCAAAAGTTCTCTTGAACAGACTAGAAGAGCAAGTTGACCTACGGATAGGAGAAAAACAGGCTGGTTTTCGCAAAGGAGGCCCCTGCATAGACCAGGCCTGGAATTTGAAAATGATTATCCAGATTATAAACACCAGAAACACAGTGGTAACTGTTGTACTCTTTAAAAAGGTCTACGACTCCACAGACAGAGCGACACTCTAATACATACTAGAAGAATTCGGCATCGACAGAAAGACAAGAGCAATCATCCGGCAAAGATTAACTGATTCTCCGAGATTAAATTCATGGGGACATCTCGGGTCATTTGAGATCCAAACGGGAGAGCGACAGGGTGACGCACTTTCACCGTTGCTCTTTAATATCATTGTCGAGAAAAGAATCAGAATATGGGAAAAATAAATCAAAGGAATCCAAATTATCATTAAAAAAGAGAATAGATTTCTTGCAAAGGGTCTAGCTTTTGCAGATGACCTCGCAAACCTCACGAATAATAGAAAGAAGGCCACACACACCATAGAAAAACAATACATAAAAAGAGTTCCACAAGATAAATTGCCTAGTGTAACTACCCACGGGAAAATCGTACAAGTGCCTCATTTTAAGTATCTGGGAGAAATCATACAGCCATCAGAGATCAACATAATGGCCCATGAGGAAAGTATAAGAACTCTACAAAAAAGCATACAAAACTCACAGGGAACTATTTCAAGAAAAAGTCCATATCCATTATTGCAAAATTGAGGCACTACAACATTGTCGTACTTCACGAGTTACTATATGCAGTTGAAACTACACTAATCAGAGGACAAGCGAAAAACAGGACAAAGAAATAGAAAAACAAGAATGGATAATTCTCAGGAACATTTTTGAACGGTTCAAGATGAAGGAATATGGATGAAGAGGTCAGCATCAGAAATTTACAAACACGCTAATAAGATTACGGATCCATCAGGGACAGAAACATACAGTTCGACAGACACATTCACAAGGTGGATGAAAATATAATTTCATGGCGGATTCTAATAGTCATCATCTGAGGCAAGGCAAAAACGAACTGGATAAAAGAAGTCGAGGAGAACTTCAGATAAGCACACATAACAATAAATGATGCAGAAGATAGAAAATAATTCAGTAACACTGTTAAAATACATACATTTGACACCACAACACAGAAGACGAACACCATAACATAGAATAACTCCACCTAAGGAGTACACGACCGTGTACTCGTAGCTCTGCTTGCGTACCCCCGTGAGCCTGATCCCTACCCTGTCAACGGTAGCCTAGCTACTGGTAGGGCCTCCTTTGCTGTACAGGTTGAAGAAGAGTCAGACAAAGAAGTACTCCAGAGGAGAGCCTCAACGGCATCATCGAAGAAGAAAGGATTGAGGGGCGGGGGACGTCAAAACATTTTGGCTAGGTCGAAACATTTTGGCCGTCGAAACATTTTGGTCGAAACATTTTGGTCTGGAAAGAAAGCAGATCTTACAACAAAAACGCATCTTGGCCCAAATCTAAAGTTGATACCTCCGATGAACCTGTGAAAACAGTGAAGTCTGTTCACGAATTTTCGGAAGAGGGCCTCTTCCAAGCAATTGCAAACATAGGAAACTGTAAGTCCACCGGGATTGACACGATCCATATTTATTGGATTAAGAAATTAACAGCATTGCATTCTCAAACATCAAAGGCTGTTAGTAAAATTTTAGAAAACACTAATGGCTCACACGGCATCTTCTTAATTTTCACAGAGTTGTTTTGCCTCGTCAAGGTCCTTCATTTTCAAGATTTTCTTGAATAATGATCTTTCCTTTTTGTCATCCGACGAAACTAACAAATCGTTGACATACACATCGATAATCACGAATTCTTTGTGCTCTTGAAATACACGCATATGTCTGTTTCCGATCTGCTGAATGTTCTCTTCACTTTATCTTTCCTCTTCAATGAGTCTTGAAGCTACTTTCTCTTCAATATTCCCATGTAGATATGCAGCTGTCACATTCATTTGGTTCTTATGAAGATATGCTAGACTTTTAATGCTCAGAATAAGCCTTGCTGTAGTCGACACTCTCGATTTGTCCGCATCTTCTAAACCTTCCTGTCCAACGCAATTGATCTCTTTGCGTCAGGTAATTCTGCCGGAATCCGGGTTTCCTGGAGGTGAGGCCTTCACAAATGGCCTTTTTCCTCCTTGATGTAATGAAGACATGGCGTCTCCAAGGGTTTCTGAAACTGCAAAATTACTGTACAGGATCAGGTTCATAACATTATCGTTCCTTATAACTGGCTTCAATGTTGATGTTGATCGACAAAGATTACCCTGTTCCGATATTTTTACCCCTCGTCTGACATCTGCATATCCTGCTAAGTCGTCCTTACAATCGGTCAGTTTTGAATTAGTTTCTTCATTGTCTATCTTCTTGAGTTGATCACCTTCTTCATACTCGCGTGTGACTTCCACGGGTTCTCGTTGAGGATCTTCTTTCTCCTCCGCATATTGATCATCACTGGGTGTAAGAACTGCAAGTGTGTCTGTACTGTTACACTGTCGACTTCCTAGGGAAATTATATCACGTCTGCTTGTAAATATTCCAGTTTCTGTATCCACACGGTGGGTTACCCATTTAAGTCCTTGCAGTAGCCGACAAATAAAAACTTCTTGCTTTTTGGGCAAGTTTCTGACGTAACTCCTTTGGCATGTGAGCTTATGCAGCGCACCCAAAGACCTTCAAGTGTGCCAAACTCGATGTCGATCCCGTCCATAGCTCCTCTGGCAGTTTTCCTCCGTTGCTACCATTTGGTGATCTATTTCCCAGATACTCAGCAATTGACATGGCTTCAGCCCTACAAGTCTTTGAGAGCCCTGCATAGAAAAGCGTACTCAGCGCTCGCCTCGTGATGGTCCCACTATCTCTTTTAGCTACACCGTTTTGCTAAGCCGGGTATCTGAATTATCAGTCTTTCAGATATCTATTCATTTCGCTGATTGGATATTCGCGACAATTTTCATTGTTGAGTGTTTTGATTTTCTGACCAGTTTGGTTCACTATCAGCGTTTTAAATTCGATGGAAGTTTTCATTACCCGATTCTTTTCTCAATAACTCAAATGTTTTCCTACCGAACCTTACCCTTTTCTTCTGTTCCGCTAATCGACACGTTTTCCATTGGACTACATACATCAGAAAGTAGCGGATCTCGAATCCCATCCGTCTTGATTTTGGTCTTGATTTTGGCTCTGTGTTGCGTGCCCCGAATAGAAGATTCATATGGTAGGTGTTCTGTATTTGGAAAGATTACCACCGTTTCATGATTTTTACACAGGTCAGTCACATTTCTGTAGTTTAGGTGACCAAGTCGTCTTTGCTATAACTACGCGCTCAAGACCCTCGCTATTAATGCGCTTGTTTCTTCTGCGTATCTTTCTTGTCTTCTGCGTAATCTTCTGTCAATCTTGCTGACAGCAAGTTTGCAACTCTTTCCGGAGCGTATATGACATCCTTTGTCACTTGTTCCGCGGGATTCAAACTCGCGATCCTTCGGTTCGAGATCGCTGCGACATTACTGCCTTAGCGATCTCGGCCACCGGATCGGCTCAGCACCTTTCTTGGTCATCGTAGGTATCTTTATATTATCAATCGCCATTGCTCGAACAATATCTTGATTAACCACAGTTCTGTACTTGGAAATTTCCAAAATTCTGCAAACTCGTTATTCCATCGGTAACATGAACTGACGTACAAGAGGCTACATTTTTGTCGAAGTTGTTGAAGTCTCGGGAGAAGCCAGTGAAACCAGAAATGCTTTTCGTTTCTCGAACTGTTGTATTTGTCTTCCTTCTTCTGGATTTCCTCTTGCTTCTTTTGTGCTTTGTAGAACTTTGCCACATGCCGCAGTTTGTTGCATTTATAACAACGAGGTTCCTTTTTTGACATTTTTTGACCCAGGAATACAGAATAAGAATTTAATGTTTTTCCTCAGTTCACTTCTCTGACATCCTGCAGCAGTCTTCATTGAATCCCCCGTTATCGCTCGATGCTCAAGATCATTAGTCTACACTCGTCCGCAAGCCCAGCCACAATCAATGTACCGACTCACTCATTGCGAACGCTGAAACTAAATCCTTTGAACTCGTGCGTCATCAACAGGGGCGTTTTCTTTTGGTCTGGAAATCGTGTGTCAACGTCCGAGTAAATAAAAAATCATTTATTCCTTTGAATTTATTAATATTTTTATTTATGCGGTCTTCCGCGAGATCAGCATCATATATCGGCCCCAGCGCGTCCTTGCAACGCAGGCAGTGCGCGAGCGCTGCTCAGGCCGTTGGCGAATGCCTGGAACGTCTTCAGGTCGGATCGGGAGGCGGCAGCGCATGCGCGTGACGTCCCCCCACTCAAGGCCAAAGCGTTGGATCTCCATTTAACAGCCTGCTGGAGAGCTAGCGTCTATGATTGTGAAATTCTCCGATGCGCATTGCAGCCTATAGCGACGCTTATGAAATTAATGTTATTTTTTTATAAGGATAGTGAAAAAGTGGAACAATAATGTTAAATAATTGCTTTCTTCCCCTTTCGTATGAAGAAAAGATACAAGTAATTGATAATTGGCGATCACGTCGTAGCCTGATAATATTTCAGAATTTGATTTTTAAAACCAGAAGCGAAGAATGAGAAAAGCGTGTCTTTTTAAATACTTAAAAATACATTATTCCTATCTTTGCAATAAAAAATACAACATCCTCATTGTTGTTATTTTGCGACAATCTTTCCCTCATTATTCCAATATTTTAATTTAAAATAAAGCGGGATTTTGTTTATATAATTAAATTTAGTGTCACTGTCAACGCCCTAGGTCCACAGTGGAGAGACGCTACTGGTCGTCAAGCAAACTTAGATTTCTCGACAAGCGCGTGAGCTCGAACGCTGTTTTCAAATTATCCCAAACTTGCTTTGGAGTCGTTTTTGGCTGAAATATGAATAGTTCACTGGATCCTCGCTGAGAATTAATTTGGATTTTGCTTTCGCAATTTTTCTGAGCATCGGTGACGTCTGTGCCATCGGTGCACCCTCGTATGCTCGAGGTGTGCTTATTGCTCATATGGAAAATTTGGATCTCGGGTAATTCTCGCGACCTTTCGGTGTTTCGGTGATACCTGTAGGAATGACGCCGTCTTCGCTTCCACACGTTTACCGTCGCCACGTCGCTTCGAATTTTCGAACCGTTCTTGCCGATTTTTAAGAGCTGGAACTTTGCAAGGTTTACTCAGATTCACTTGACTCCGGCACAGAGTGTCAATCGTGCATATTTCACGCACAGGAGGAATTTACTCCAGGGTGGGCACCTGGGCGCTAGCCTCTCTCCGCATCCCCCGCAGACGTACAAGTATGCCTTTGGGCTGGTATCTGAGTCCCGCCAGAACGCAGTTGACCCTCACGATAACCTCCACATACAATGCCTGGGTCGGACCGCCCTACCTAAAATTGTATTCCAATATTTAACAGAATATATCTAGAACTCTGTTCATAGTTAAAATATTAACTTGCCTATGTTTCTTTTATTACAAAAGCAGGTTAAAAGACGAACACACTCCTGTAGGGCAGTTAGGACACTTAAAACCATTCCTAATTTTTGGAGTGATATTGTCATAAGTCACAGGTCAAGAAATACTACTAGGTTACTTGAGTGACCGGCTGCAGGCTTTTTAGAGAATAGTGAAAAGGTAGAGCGGTCACATAACGAACCGTTCCACACTCCGTTAGAAAGAGTTGGGTCCTTAACCTGTGAAGATTGATACGAGTTCGGGAGCGAGAAATAAAACGACACGTTACTATGTGAAACTGGGATATCAACTATATTAATAAAAAAGCAATGAACATACAATACAAGAGAAAAATCAGTTACAATATACAATTACTTGGTGGAGTTACCTTAGAGTGATAATGCAAAACAAAGTGAAATTTATTTTTTGGAGAATATGCTAACACTTCCAGTACTATTAAAAAATAAACTTTTACCACGTCGCACAAACAGTTAATAGACTGTGCTGTGCTTTTACATTGAATTGTTTCGTGTCATTGGGATGCGGAATTCTGTCAACGCCATCTAGCGGACTCTAACATACCTCAATATCTCAGGTGATGGATACTGTTTTCTAATGTAAAGTGTATCCTAAAAAAGTATTTCCTAAGAATAATGAAAATAAATGAAAGTTTAACAAAAAAAGATCACATTCATTTAATATCATTACTTTACATTTTTGCTATGGACAAATTCTGTTAGTATAAATATTAAAATGTATCTGAAGGAGAGTTACATTCATAATATTTATGGATGATAAATTATCTATACTTATATCTACATCACTTCCATTCACTACCAAATATTGCGTAGTATTTGAAACATTTATTTTATTTTGAATTGACTTCTCTATATATTCTTCAGCAACACTTTTAGATTTCCATCCATCGTGTCTTTTCAAAATGGAAATGTCACCACCAACATTATTTGCTAAAGTTGCTCCACTTCCGCGAAAGCAATGGCAAGTACTTTTTATTTATTTATTTATTTAGTCAAAAACAGTCAAATGTATGTGATGTATGTGACGTATAGGGGAGAAAATCATCTGCGCACGCTTTTTTGAGTTTCAGAATCCCTTCCCAACTATTTAACTATTAATAGTTGAAAGATGAAATAATAATAACAACAACATCAACAACAATAATAATAATAATAATAATAATAATAATAATTAGGGATGGGTCCTCGATACTTTCAATACCTCGATACCCTCGATGGGGATATATGGATATATGGGGGTGGTATCGATAACGATCGATACTTTTGGAAAATTACTCGATACTTTTTCGATATTTTCAATTTTTTATGCCAATCCCTATCTCTTCTGATTTTACAGAATAATTTCTTAACATTCTTCTCTCTCCTATATTTCTTCTGTCAACAACAAGGAAGTGTCCCTCTTCGGATTCACTTACAGACGTTGAAATTAGCCAACGTTGCAGCGTCCGGGCGCCGTGTCCCGTTGTTTATCGCCTAGCGCCTGTCATCATTTCTTGAGATAGTCCGCAATACGCGACCAATTTAGTATTGGGAAACTCTTGCTTGTAGGCTCCCAGGCAATCTAGTAGCGACAGGCACGATAAGCAATGTGCTCGATGACAGCATTTCTTCCAGGGATACTCCCCTTCCTCAGCCCACCGTGGACGCATCTGACAGAGCTCGTGAGTTCAGTTCAGTTCTACCTTTTAAAGTGACGGAAGACGACTAAGTTAGTGCATTCCATATACAAAATGAGTGAAGTGTGGAATTATTTTGAAGTAGACTCGAAAGATGACAATCGTGCTATTTGTAGAATATGTTAAAAAACATTTTCGCGTGGTGGAAAATCACACAATACTAGCAATTTAAAAGAACTTGTTACATCGATACACCGGGTAGTATTCAGCCCCACCGAGCACAAGAGGACCAAGTCAACTAATGCTGCACGGGAAGTTGGAAACGTCGCAGATCGTACGAATGAAGTGCTAGAAGTTGATGACCCATGGCCAGCCCTCTCAAGATCCTCAAGTTTCAACACAAATCAACCAACACTCGTTGATTTTTTGGACACAAAAAACAAATTTAAACCAGGAGACAACCGTGCCAAAGCAATAACAAGAAAAATTGCTTACATGATATGCAAAGATAATCAACGTCAGTATTGTTGAAGACAATGGATTCAAGGAATTAATTAAACATCTTGAACCTAGATACACCATGCCCACAAGAAATTATTTGGCGAATCACTATGTCCCCCTGTTTTTCGAAGAAGTGCAGAGCAAGGTCAGAGATCAAATAGAGGAAGCCGAGAGGGCTGCTATCACCACTTAATTATGGACTTTATCAGCCTGTGATGATTATATGACTATTACAGTGAATTTCATAGACAAAGATTTTCAACCCCATCACATCTGCATCGAAGTAATACCTTTTGAAGAAATCAGTCACACAGGAGCAGATATTGCAAATTTTCTTCGAAGCACTTTGAAATTATGGAGTTTTCAAGATAAGTTAGTAGCCGTAATTCACGACCATGTTCGTAATGTAGTAAGAGTAATGATCGAAGGACATTTTCCGCATATTTCATGTTTAGCTCATACTTTGCAACTCGTCGTGAACGAGGGACTGTTGAGCAATACTAAAATTCAGAAAATTACTGCTTTGTGCCGAAAACTTGTGGGGAGTTCCAAGCATTCCTCTAAATTCACCAAAGTGCTGAAAGCGGCCCAGAAACATCTTTCTGTACCTCCACATCGTTTCATTCAAGACGAGCCGACGCGATGGAACTCAACTCTCCACATGCTCCAAAGACTTCAGGAACAGAAGAAGGCTATTGTTTATGCTTCTGTCGACTTAAAATTGCCAGTTCATCTCTCAACTGAGCAGTGGGAACTTATTGATCAACTCATCAAGACTCTAAACATTTTTGACCAAGCATCACTAACGGTCAGTTCGCCTAATATGTCAGCATCTGAAGTTATTCCTATTGTAAATAGTATAATTTGTGAACTAGAAAAGCCAAATGAAGTTGATTCAGGAATTGCTGCTGCGAGAAAGACTATGCTGGAATCTTTAAAAGCAAGATTCAAAGATATAGAACTAAATGAAATATGTTCCATTGCTACATTGTTGGATCCTAGACTGAAAGGTCGAGAATTCCGCGAGAGTGCTGCGTTCGAGACTGCCCGAAAGAGATTATTGGATCTTGTAAGTCAAGAAGCAGATCCAGTGGTTTCAAAAGAAGCGGTAAGAGTTTCTGATTTCTAATTTTAATTTTAAACGACCCTATTTTTTCAACACGATTTCAATTATCCGATATTTCAATAGTTTAAAAAAATTAAAGTCACTCTGTATAATTCCGAATAACTCATTTTCAGTATCTGCAAGATTAATTTCAAATTAAAGACAAGCATTTATTGTTCAAAATTTTAATACATTTAATTTATTTTATAGGCATCCTCAACTACTGAATCCCCGAAAATGCATGGCATGTGGTCTCTTTATAGGAATATTTTAAAGAGAGACCACGAAACATCATGCTGTGTACACGAAACCCCAACTCAAGAGGATGAATTAAATGTTTATTTAAGCGAGGACTTGCTTCCTCCTGATGAAAATGTACTAGCTTACTGGAAAAACAAAGTGACACTCCCCAATTTAAGAAAAAGTGCTGTTCGAAACTAGTGCATTCCACCAGCTAAAGTGTTTTCGGAGAGACTTTTCAGTACAGCTGGATTGATATGTGACAAAAAAAGGAATTGACCCAGAAAGAGTTAGAATGTTAGTTTTCCTTAATAAGAATCTTTAAAAATTTAAAAATGTATGTTCACCTCAATAGTTTTAAATATTAAAATAGTAAATCCATGTATGCATGAAGAACGAAATATATCCTTGCAATTCTGATTAAACCATTTTTGTTGTTGAGTCTTAAAAGTAGTACGGTATCGAGTATCGAGAAAATCTGGTATCGACCCATCAATAATAATAATAATAATAATAATAATAATAATAATAATAATAATAATAATAAATATAATAATAAATTTAAAAAAGCGAGAGATTAACATTTCAAAAACTAGATATTTTCGTTGCCGAATTACAGAAAACTTATTTGTAACGGTAAATGAACGGATTTGATTTTTTTCTACTGCTAACAAGTAGAAACTCGCCCTAAGCTCTTCTACCACTATAAGCAAAAGGAAAGCTCAACAAAACGTGCGCATAGTGAAGCAACATTTACGTCCAGAAGCAAATCAAAGGGCCTTCTCAGCATTTGCTCAATGGATCAGGGAAACTGGACAAAAACCCGATCGAGATGGGAGTCATTGACCCGGAAGCTGAAGTATATTACTTGTTACAGGCATTTAGTCTTTTTTTAAAATTATACAATGCAAATGAAAACTAATTCATTGTACTATATCATTGTTTTGTTAGATTAAACATTATTTTCCATTTTGACGATCACTATAGTCTCTAATTGTATAAAAACTGTTTTGCAGCAGAAAAGATTTTACTTTTAACTTAAATTTGTGTACCAATTTTAATTGTTTAATTTCATCTGGCAATGCGTTGTAAAGTAACGTACATATATTGTATGTAGATTTCTTGTAGTGAGCTGTTAATACTGACACTTGATGAACATGATTTCTACGTCGAGTGCTGTAACTATAAATATCAGTATTACATAAAAATATGTTCCCACCGTTAAGTAAGTCAGTTTTGACAAATACTACAGATTCGTAAATAAATAGGCAAGGCAATGGTAAGATTCCAAGCTCAATGAAAAGAGGCTTGCAGGAATCACGTGGATGACATTTTTTCATTATTCGGACAATTTTCTTTTGCAATCTAAATGTCTGGGCACTAAAAGATGAGCTTCCTCAGAATATTATGCCATATCTCAGGCTGGAATGTACATTTGCAAAATACACGCGAGCTGCATGAAGGCCGACAGAATTAGAAAGAATTCTGAATTGAAAAAAGAAAGTACGATATTTCTTCGATGTCTTCCTATAACCACAGTATTGAAGATACAAATTTTTCTTCTAGATAAAATCTGTTCTCAAAAACTAAATATGTATACATTTTTTCAAAACACGAGTAGTTTTCGAGTAATTTTGCGTGAATGAAAAGAAATTTTATAAGCGAGATTTTCTCCAAAAAAATTTTCTTCGATTTTTTTCTTGAAACTTTTGATTTTCAAAGTGCCACACACACACACACACACACACACACACACACAGGCACACACAGGCACACACACACACACACATTTAATAACACGAATACACGTCATTATGATGTAATTTTAGATTTTTCAAAAATTACACAAATTATTTTGTGTGTGTCGTTAATATTCAGATTACTGGCATTTTTATACGTAATTGAATTTGTAAGCAGAAGTACTCAAAATGATTTCTGATGAAATATATTGAAAAATCAACACTTTTCCGTTGAAATGAGCTCAAAATTGCTCATTTTCTGAAACTATACTACGTTTTTTTACGTGGTGTGTCAAGGTCACGCGCGAAAGCGGGCGAGGAAAGGCAGACCCCTATAGGGAGCCGCAAAAGTCGGAGCTGCAGTGACGTTGCAGCTCCCCTCCTCTTTCGCGAGTGACCTTGAGAAGCAATGTTAAAAAAACGAAATATAACAAACAACATTTTTGCAAGAACGGCTTACAAAATGTCAATGAAATTTTGCATTTAGGACTATTTTTTACTCCTCTGTAATATTCTTAAAAACATATCCCTTTCCCTTTAGGGACCGAAAAATTTGAGGAAACTTAAAGAAATTCATTTTGAGTCTGATAGGTAGCAGCTTGGAAGAGGGTGTGGCATATTTAAAATCTAGCATAGACTAAAGAGATTAGAAAACTAACTAATTCGAGAACGTTTGTGTTATTCTCAAGCACTGCACATTTAACGTTGATTTAACACATTATAGAGTACAATATTGCGTGTCTAGTGTACAAAGCTCCGGGACTCAGAGGCTTAGAGTAATAGTAATGGGTATAACAAGAGGAATTGATGACGTGCGTGTACTTACAGGATGGAAACATGACCACACGTACTACAATAGAGAAAGTATTAAACTGTAGCGCTGTAGGGAAAACAGCGATTTTCGTTCCGAAAATCTTACATTACCCTGATATCGAAAAAGTGGATATTTTTTTCCTTAATGTAGTGAAGGAAAGCGAGTAAAATGCTTTCTCTAACATGAGTCGTCAGAATACACATTTTATGGATCCTTAATACCGACAAATGGGTTTACGGCAAAATGTCAGTCAGTCCGTCCATGCGTCAGTCTGTTCGACCGTCAGTCCATCTGCCCTTCCATCCTTCCCGTCAGTGCTTCCAAGTGCGTCCATCCGTCCGTCGGTGCGTCAGTGTATGTGTCAGTCAGTCAGACCGTCCGTCTGTCCGTCCGTCATTCGGTGCGTCCATTATACCGTTATCATGAAATTATCGCCGAACTAGACACTGCTACGATGATATTCATGTCTTTCAAATTCATAATTAGAGTTAATCACCTTCGGACTAGATAAAGTAAACTGCTATATATTCAAAACATATAGCTAAAAAGATACCATAATCTTAAAATTGTCGAAATTTAAAAATATGTTGGAATCGCATGCTTCCAGATAGCTCCATTGATGGCCCTGCGCGCACGTGCGAGATAATTGGAGCGTGCAACATGCGACGAAATTAAGTCGAGCAGAAATGAGTTAGACCTGGATATAATAAAAGATCAACTAAATATTAAAAATGACAAATAACATCTCACATTAAACACTCCCACTGGATAAGTTAATTCGCTTTCGAGTATGGCAGAAGATTTAGCAAATCATTTTGAAAAAACCTCCACTCCATACGAAGATACAATCCATCAAACACTGAGTCAAACAGGGAAAATGGTGAAGTAACCACTATACAATGCCCTCCATAAAATAAAAATACTATCCGAATCAGCTTTCATAACTCAGTTTCTATCTTTTGATCATCTCTCATCCTACATTCGCTGGACATGTCTGTGTCATTGAAGAAATGTATTTTCCTACCCTTTGGTTGTGTTTTTTTAACCCCAGTTCTTTCCCATACTACTTAATTTCTTATCTTCTTTAGCCTTATTATCTGCAATAATCTAAAAAGTCAAGCTCTACAGACTGCATTGTCTCTCTTCGATGCTTTGTTAAAGGCCAAATTTCTGCTCCATACACAATATTTTCCGTTATACTGTGAAATATTTTTCTCTGAGTCTCTTGTCCGCATTAGGCCAAGAGCTTTGGTTGTTTTTTGCCCATTCTAAGTCTAGCGGAGATCTCTTCATTTATTTTCGAATCTTACGTAATTTCAGTACCCAGAAAATACAATTTTAAACAATTTGGTAATGGCATCATCAGCAACCTGAAAATTAATACAGATTTTCTGTGGATTGCAGAAAATGTCTAAGTTGATTTTAAGTCTTCATGCTTCGTATTACTTTTCTCCTTCAGGTTCAGTATTTTCCCGTGACAATCCGTAATATTCTTCAGGCTTCAAATGAAGGTAAGAAATAGTATTCTGCTCCCGGGTGACGTCATGCCGAAGTTTTGACCAACATGAAGTTTTCTTTATTTCATCTATTGAAATTCTCCTTGGGCTTTTGTGTACTCTTTTATGTACAAGTAAGGGCACAAGAGTACACACTGTGATCGACAAAGCCTGCAACGCTACGTGATCTTGATGGCCCAGAGCATTCCCATGTTCACTGAAAGAATGTATAGCACATTTCAATTTCCTTATTTAATTCCAGGAACCGCCCAAATGAGGGTACGGACTATCCATTTCTGTAGTTGGGTCGGAAATTTAGGTTCAGATACCTCTCTTAAATATTTTGAAATAATTTAAAAAACTGAAAAAAAGTAAAAAGTTCAGGCGCGTAGCGTCCATGGATGTGGGTGATGTGTTACAGACTATGATAATATCAGTTATTTTTATATTAAATTAATTGTAAATTGCCCATTTGATAATTTTTTGTATCTTTCCATTTATATTTCAAACATCGCGCCGTTGAGGAGTCGATTCTTCACACGGATAAGCAACTCACTCTGAAATACCGCCACGGAGTAAGATATAGAGGGGTGTTTACTCCCAGTCGAAATCTGAAGCTTGTGTGATGCTAGTTTTCGCATATAGCGCTGCGATCGATCTGGGCTTTTATTGGGCAAGATGGCTTCTATTGACAGCTGTCCTAGAAAATATTTTCGCAGTAAAAACTTTATTCCAGAGGGTAAAGTAAGTTTATAAGTTTTCAAAGTGCGTAGAAAATGCTTGATTAAACCGTGTGATAGTAGTAGTAGTGATAGATGTCACATCAAATAGTTTTGTTTTTCGCATCAAAGCGAGAAGATAATAAAAGTCTGTTTTCCCCGAAAAGAAGAAAATTAAATGATAATGATTATATTTGCACTAAATTAGGCAAATTTAAAACAAAAAAAAACCCAAGCAGCATGAATTTACAAAAAGCAGTTGATATGTGTTTTCAATAGTATTATAAAATAAATAAGGTAACTTGTAGATGTGATTTACAGACCAGACCTGAAGATAGAACTTCTTATAATTAAAATGGTAATTTTGAAGATTAATAAATGTAAGAATTAATTTATCTTATTATTTTTCATTCTTATTTAATTTTGTTCAGTTCAGTTTCATTCAGTTGGTATTTGGGGCAAAGACACAGAGACTGCCATTGAACCACCATGCTCGTTCATCAAACATATGTGACAAGTGTATGGTAAATGTTTATGTTGTTTATTATGTACTATTTTATAATTAATATTAATAAATTATTTTTTCTAATTATAGGGAATTACTAGCTTCATAAAGTACAATTTACCACCTTACAGTAAGAATTAAAAGTATATTTTTTAAACTATTAAATTTTCAGAATGACTATGAAAGATGTTGAGGGAAGCAACTGTAATTCTTGAAGAAGATTCATTTAATATCTCTAAAAGGTGTAAGACAAACTTATTGTTTTTTGAAAAAATATCCGAAAATAAACAAATGGTAGGTCTTCTTTGAAAATCATAGGACATGATTGTGAAATGTGAACCAGTTGTGAAGTACTGGATTACCTATACTATTATTGTAATGATGATGATAACCATTTTTCAGTTATTTTATGTATATATGTTTAAAAAAATAAGAAGAATAAATAATCAATACCAGTAAATTGCATTTCAAATATTTTTAATTATTGAAATTCATTACTATACTCTAGCTTTATGGAAAAATCCAAAGAAATTTCACGTGGAACAAAAATTAAAACTAAAAAACAATTTATTAGAACCTTAGCCCAAATTGGGCCATGAGTCTCACATAAAATATACTTTCAATATTTTAAAATTCTTGCCTTCCCATGTTCATCACGGCCAAGAACCATAATATTATCTATTTAAACGCATCATGCCCCATTTCTATTCACAGCCATAGCACTACAAATAGACAATACAATCATAACTATTAATACTCTGTTAGAAAAGCCATACACAAGCAGAAAGCACTAAAAAATTTGAAAAATTCTACCCGTAACCAGGTCACTTGAAAAGTTACAAGAATGACATAAGGCTTTTCTCAAAAGTAAATTCTTCATGAATTTATTGTCGAAACAATTTTCCAATGAATGGTTTGCACATGTCCAACAGCAATTTGAAATTGAGGTACACGCAAATGACTTATAATAAATAATAAATAATATAATAATATAAAAAAATGTAAATTGTTAAGTATACGTTTGTAAGCCGGTTATATGTTTATAAATTTGTAATTATTTCAGAAAATAATATGAGTAAATTGAATATTATTAATATTGAAATAAAGAATTGAGTTGAATTACAATATACTATTTTTTTAAATTTGTAAGTGATTCTCGATAAATATTAAAATTTAAAAATTGTTACTTGAAAAAAGACATTTTTTCGTTTAGTACAGTTTCAAGTACATAGTTTGATGTTGAGAATGTATTGCAAACTGCAGACTAGTTGTAATTATGTAGTGGAGTGGCTGCTCTGCAAATTGTTAAAGGAAAAAGGTGTCTTGTGCTGAAGCTCGTGGGGATGGCTCTGTAGTCCTCATACTTGGTTTTCAATTCTTGTGTTGTTTGCTAAGAGGTAATTTCCTAGCAATATCCACATATAAATTACTCTGTTGGTGAAGAATTTGCATATCGGGATCAGGCCAGATCATGATTTTGTTAATTTCGTGGTACGCCGAGACCACACACGCCCAAAGTGTGGTAGGTAGGCCGAGCAATTAAAGCAAAACTTCAGCAACATTAATTATTCGAGGCTGGAAGCGCGAACGAACTTGTACGAGGCGCGGGAGAAGAAGAAAAAGAAGAAGAAGAACGACCCCAGGAAGAGCGAAGCGTAGGTGAGAAAGATTTGGACTGGAACGAGAATCGTACGAGTCCGGAGAACGGGAGAAGGGTGTGGAAATTGAAGGCGTAGCGGAGTCCAGTGTTCGAGGGTAGGAAACTGGTAACGTCTGGGACAGCAAGCGGAGAAGAGTGGCGACGCGGGGCTGCGAGCGGCAGAAAATCCCCAAGGTTACATACAGGCGAGCGATGCGGAGCTGTTGAGGTAAAGGAACTGGCAACTTTTATGCGGCAATCAGTTGGGGAAAGAGAATAGCCGTAAAATACACGACAATCCGTGTTAAAAGTCCAGAAAGGGTGAAAAGTCCAGAATAGGTGAGAGAAGTATCCCGAACGATGTGAGTGGCAGTTTCAAGTTCATTTACTGCACGTGTCATTAAATTCATTCAAAGAGGCCATACCGTGTACAATTTTACTTAAATAATTCATGGTTTTCACATGTACAGTTAATCTTATCTGGAAAAGTCAGTTTATTGTATTGTGTTAAAAGTAATTGCTTTCTGTGATATGTAAAGGAGTCAGATTTAAGTAACGCGTATATTACGTTTTATTGTTTTTTCTCTTTAAAGGTCAGTGTTATAGTGAGTGCGAAGCCCAAGGCTAGCACCTGTGATCGGGATTCCTTAAAACAAGTGTAAAATTCATTTTAAAGCCTGACGGAAAAACTAGAGCTAAAAGAATAAAATAATTTGGTAGATGAAAATTCAGAAAGAGGAATGAGCAAATTGTAAATTGTAGTTGGTGAAATTGTGTTCAGTGACCAACTACTTAAAGTGCATTATCCTGTTATAAAATTGCGTCACTGTAATTTTTCATTGAATATATGCTCATTTTATTCGTATTTTATCTGATTCATTGTGTCAAGGGTTCAGACCTTTCTCATATCCAAAAGATCCTACTTCCTGAGAATTTTAAGCTCGCATCAGGAGCATTCATACTATCACGCCCTTACCACGTGAAGAATGTACTACGTGGGTGTGTTAGAATATTAATTCCAAAATTTGTATATAAGCATCAGTAACAAGGCAAAATTCACTTCATAAGATAATCTGTAAACAAAATGCAAAAAGTATTTCTAGTAAAAAATTTTAATCGACAATGAAGCTGTTTTTCAATGAGGGTCAGTGATGTATATATTTTTACAACGAAGAAACCTTTTGGCTGCTGAATACCACTTATGTCAAATGATCAATAGTAAATCAGTGTTGAAATGATTTTCGTGAATATAATTCCTATTGTTGTTGTTGTTGTTGTTGTAACTTCAAATCCTATTTTATGTAAAAATCCTCATTCTTTGGAACTTAAAATATATAGTTGGAAACATGCATAGCTCTCACTACAAATTTCACACAACACATCTAAAAAAAACTTTACACAGACTTTACAATATGTCTTAAAAGATTCCAATACATTTACTGTAGCGTCTCCCCGATTTTGTGTGTCCAGTGACCAATATCTCTTTCTTGCAACGAAAACACTAGAAAATACTAAATTGGCGAGACTTCATCATAAGTGCCCAAACCACGGCTGACTCGGCCGTGCCCAAACCGATCATGCGTATCATGCGGACAAACAAGGAACTAGCATGAAATTTGCTTCAGAAAATTTGCCCAAAGGCGGCTAATTGACACACCTATATATCTTACACCGTGAATGCCGCCCTGCTTGGGCTGTGAATCAGGTGCACAGTGATTCGTTACACCCATCGTGCTTATGAAATAGCTATCATATTACGAAACTGCATTGTTTTCTTCGGTGTTTGTAAGAGAACAAGATTAATTTATGACCATTGGAGTTTTATTATAGTTTATTACCTTATTTGAATGAAGGTAGCAACTATATATTTGTAGCCAATTTAGGTTAGGGATTGTGTTGGTTCAATGGAGCAGGGTATGTGCCCTCGCAATGTCCATCTGTGACGTGGATGGCAAGCAGAACGCGATCCAAATGTGACTATATAATTATGGAATTGAATTGAATTGAATTGAATTGATGCTTTATTTTACGTGGCGAGACTAGGGCCATGAGGCCTGGTGTTCCGTATGACCACGCAAATTTCTTTACGCTCCATTCACCAACTAGGGGAGAAAGAAGGTATTACTTGGACGACGAAGCAGTCAAATTTGAATTTAGCTCAGAGGTTTCATTTAGGCTTGGAACGTGTTGTTGTGCCGTGAACAAATTGAAAACAAGAAGTGGGCCTATACAGCCTAGCATTCTCTGAAAAAGAAAATATAACTAAAGCAGACCCAAAAAACTCTCAGAAACATTACGAACATTAAATAATCTGATACATTTAATAAAAAAACTTATAAGCAAGAATCATGGCTGTGCGGATGTAAGGCGTTTAAAAATCTGCTTTATTATTTTTTTTATTATTTTATTTATTTTACGTCAAAAAAAACAGTTAAAAACTGCGTATGACGTGCTATGGGGAAAAGTGGATTGTGTGCACATTTTCAAAATTCTGTGATCCCTACACTAAGTCATATACTACTTAAATTTTGAATTTTGAAAGGGAGAAAAAAAAACAAAAACTCCCATGTAGTAAAATCTATTTTAAAAAATAAATAAGCAATTAAATTTTGAATTTTGAAAGGGAGAAAAAAAACAAAAACTCCCATGTAGTAAAATCTATTTTAAAAAATAAATAAGCAATAAATTTTGAATTTTGAAAGGGAGAAAAAAAACAAAAAAACTCCCATGTAATAAAATCTATTTTCAAGGATAAATAAGCAATAAAGTTTTGAATTTTGAAAGGAGAAAAAAACAACAAAAAAACTGCCATGTAATAAAATATATTTTCAAGGATAAATAAGCAATAAATTTTCGCTCTTATTAATTCTGCCACGACCACAGAAACGATAATTTGAATAATTGTATTTCCCACTGAATTCTAGAAGACGTGCACAGAAAATGAAGTTACATTTATGTCAGAAGCAAAACGATAATTATAGTAATGCATTATGTATCATTGGTAAAATTAATGTTACTTTTCTTGTGATTCTCAGTATAGTCTCTAATTGTATAGAAACAGTTATGCAGCAGAAACGATTTCACTTGGGATTTAAACTTTCCTATTGAATTTAATCGTTTAATGTCATCTGGCAAAGTGTTGTAAAATAATGTACATGTATTGTATGTGAATTTTTTGTAATGAGCTGTTGATACTGTCACCTGGTGAATATGATTTCTACGTCGAGTGTAATAGTAATAGACTTCGGCATTTTCTGAAAATATATTCCCGCCCTTGAGCAAGTCATTTTTTACAAAAATCACTGATTCGTAAATAAGAAGACACGGTAATGGTAGAATTCCTAGATTAATGAAGAGAGCCTTACATGAATCACGTGGGTGGGATTTGGTTATTATTCGTACAATTCGTTTTTGTAATCTAAAAGTCTGGGAGCTATAAGATGTATTTCCCAGAATATTATGCCATATCTCAGGCAGGAATGAACATTCTCGAAGTATACACAACGAGCAGTATGAAGGCTGACTGAATTTGCAAGAATTCTGAACGCGTAGCATAATGAACTTAATTTTGTGTTCAATTCATTTAAATGGACGTTTAAATTTACTGATCTTGTATTCTCAAACGAAAAAAAAGTGTAAATTTTCAATAGTTATGCAGTTTTAAATAATATTTAGAAGGTTCTCAAGACACAGTAAGTACATACTCGTACTGATGACTGGAGTAGTTAGGAGTTTCAAATTATTTTCTCATTTCCAGTGTTACATACCCTAAGCCAAAAATCAGGCTACACCACTGAAACAGGTATATAAGAAGAATACTTCATTACCGGGGAGGATGTAATCGATATATTAATTACTATATTTGTTTAAATTTATTCAGTACAATAACGAAAAAATGGATGGGCAAGACCTCTCGCAGTTCCTCCAGGATACGCCACTGAGTGTTTTCGTCTCTGAGTGTGCGTAATTTCTAGCGCCACCTCTTCTAGTAAAGTATTCAACAGATTGTGTTATCCTATATGAATAGGTGAAGTGTAAAACATTTCAACCTAGAAGAATAATCAGAAAGAACAACCAGAAAGAATGAATTTTAAGTCTAAGATAGACTTTAAAGGAAAATTGTTACACTTATGTAGGTTTTGTGTGCCGTCATCGCTAGTCTTACTGATTTCATTTTTTCCATCGACCGGAAAAAATAGTTTCTGCCAGTAACCAACATAGCGCAAGGCAACGTAATCACTATTAACCACCAACAAAAGACGGTCTGGCAGAAGGCCAATAACATTACTGAATAAAAAATGTCATTACAACAACACACACTTTATTAACAATATTAAAGAAAAATGTGGAACTGGTTTAGAGAAAAAATGTTTGAAAATGCAGTTTGAAACGGTTTCACTCAAAACTTTTGATTGTTAGTGATTCCGGATCCGTCAACTACTGAGGTAACGAAAGTGTAGTGCATGATTTTCATCTGAAGACGGCGGTGAACTTCCCCCACTGGATGGCGAGATCCGGCGCCGACCTACCGTCGACTAGCGGGGTTTCCTCAACCAGGTATCTCCCACCAGCGGGGCGCCGCACCAGCCGGAACAAGTTCCAAGTCGTCGACCGGTCTTCCGGCATGTGTGGTGGTGTAGTGTATGTAGTGTAAGTGTGTGTGTAAGGGATGAGGATAGGACAAGGAAGAGGAAGGAAATATCGCACGCAGTCCGTGGTCCGTTTGGTAGGGTACTGCTCCGGCCATTCGCTTAGTGTTGATCGGAGAAACCGCGGAAAACTACAGATCAGAGCTGCCGACCGCTAGAATCCTTCTCCAGACTGCGACTGAATTCGACCTAGCTGAAAAGCTGGTATCGAAAATCCTGCCGTCGTTGGGACTCGAACTTAGGACCTCCCGGTTAGAGGCACTGCAGTGATATCAGTTGGTGTACTGAACCACCGCTCCCGGTTCAAAAGTTTTGAGTTTTCGAGGTAATTCATAAGAAATTATTTCAAGATATTGTACTGTCAGATGTGATAATGTAGTGCTCGTATTACAAATATTGACATGGGAGATAAATTTTCGAAAAAACAAAAAAATACATTTAAGTGTCATTTATGACATGTTATTCAGACAGGTAAGCACTATCCATACAAAAATGAAAAAAAGTGTAGCAGTTTTTGAGATAATTGCGCTTGAGCTTTCTTGGAAATACGAGCTCGAGGAAATTCGAGCTAATTTTTACAGAAATCTTCTGTTTCCGGGAAACTTTATCAGACATAATTTGAGGTCCGCATTGTCACAAATATCACAATATATCAGAAGCAGCAGGTCGCCGCAGGTCTCATGGCCCGAGTCTCGCCACGTAAAATAAGGCATCAATTCAATTCAATTTCCCAAATTTCATAGTCACATTTGGATCGCGTTGGTTGCCATCCACGTCACGGATGTAAATAATAATGACGTGAAATAAAAAATTACATTTGAAATTTTTGACAAAAAAAGAAACAAAATGACGTATATAATAAAATAATAATAATAAAAATTAATAATAATAATAATGTCCAGACCTTTAAAAAGGGAAAGTTGGTCGTGAGTGAACTGATGGGGTTCAGAACACAACCAGTGAATCGAAATTCCCCCGAGTCCCAAAAAATTCGATACAGCGATGATATAACCAGCTGAAGACAAAAGCTTTGGAATCGCTGAAGATGGGAATGAGAAGCATTTCCCCAATTTGAAGGACCCCCCAATATGAGGCCAGTGTTCCCTAAGATCAATACATCGAGACAAATGGCACTATTATAGATATCATGAATTGCGGGGCCATCGGGGGGGGGAAAATTGAAAGGGGAAAATTTGCAATATCCCCACCTTTTATATTTTTTGGCTGCAGTTGTAGTAATAAAATCCTGAATAGAGGGAAAAACTGTCAGGAAAAAGCAAAGAGGCCGGATGATGCCCCCTTTGGGAGGCGTCTCGTCGGGAACATCGAAACACAAAGGGGTGATATTCCCCGTATGATGAGTTATGCCAATGGTTTTCGATCACCAAAACTTGTAAGCTGGCAGATCGTATTATGAATAGAAAAACGCATAGGGAAGAGATGAACCTAATACGACAGTACAACAGTGCATTGATCCAAACAGAGACTATCAGTAAACAAATCGATTTCAGATATAGAACCAGCAGAAATAGGAGGAAAGATAACATTTGTTTGAAAAATCTAAAAAAATTTTTACAGAAACCGGGGAAGAAAGGAAGAAGCAATTAAAAAGGTTATATCAACACGGGGCAGGTGAATTTTTGGGTGCAATTTTCCCGACCCAGGGGAATGTGATGGAGCGAGCGGGATTGGAAAGAGAAAAAAGCGAACATCTTACCAAGATGCATTACCAAGAATTTACAACTGAAGAAGTCAGAGAAGTAATCAAGAACCTATTGAACTGGAAAGCTCCACACAGGCTGGCTGAATTGATCAATGATGTCATACAACAACCAGATAAGATGCCAGAATTTTTTACTCAGGGAATTACATATCTGATATCCAAAGACCCACAAAAACAAGAAGACCCAAAAACCCCCTTTTTTGCTTGCCAACGATGTAAAAAATCATTACATTCCCTTTTCCCAAACGGATATACACCCTGTAGAGACAACGATATTATTCAACCCAACAGAAGGCTGAGAAAAGGCCCCATGGGATGCAAAGAACAATTAATAAAGATTCAGTAGTGGGGTCAAGCATATGCAAAACACCCAACTTGTTCATGGCCTATATTGATTAAAAAAAGTTTTGATTCTTCCACATACATGGCTGATAGAAAATTTTTAAAGATCTATGAGGTTGATACAAAAGTTGTCTCCTTCTTGGAACATGTCATGTCAATGGCGAACAAAAATTATTTTAAGTATCCTGTTGACAACATCAAAACTATACAATCAATGGGAAGATATTTTCGGGAAGACTCATGCCCCTCTGGTTTGTCATCTGTATGAATCCGCTATCTAACCCCAATTCCACTAAATGTGGATTTGGAATTAAATTGGGAGCAAAATGATGTATCGCATAAATCACCTTTTATATATGGATGATTTGAAGATATATTTGACAAAATCTCAACGAACAACTATTGATTTTTGTGGAATCTTTTTAAAAAAGTTTTAAAAAGGGGTTTGGCCTGGAAAATGTCAAACATTGAATATTGTAAAGGAAAGCTCAGAGGGCCTTTAAACGAAAATAAACAGTTGTAAAGGATTCTGCTGAAAAACGAAAGATACCGGGGAAAGGGAGACAGGCAAGGCACTTGCCCAAAGGAAAAATGAAGATGAAGCAGAGGAATTCTTCCGAAGAACCGAAAGCCCCTGAAACAAAGGAATGGAAGAAATAAAAAGCTATTAACCCCTTTGCTGTCCCAGTCTTAAACTATCATTTCATTATTAATGGAAAAACTGACATTGAGAACTTACAACGGAAAATGAGTTTTAATGACGAAAGCACGCATGCACCATCAAAATCTGCAGTCAAACGTAAAAAATTTCCCGAAATATCGGTGGAAGAGGACCACGAATTGCCAATTTTTTTCCAAGTAAAGGGAATGAGAATGTATTTCCACTCTGCGGCAAATACATAAAAACGCATAAAGCAATTTGTAACAGATGTCTACTCCGATAGAGCTGTCGAGACAGGATTTTGGGGGGGACTTCCTCAATGAGGGCCCAAAAAAGAGATTTATGGATGTCTAAAGTCTTCTAAAGACATCCACATGAATGACCCAAGAACATGTCGATTTGAAAGCATCGAACTAGGGGCATATCAGGACAGATTTTCCCCAGAAACTGAAGGGTTTTGTTGGCTATTCGGATAAAGTTTTCCAACGCGTAACATTTGAAGCGAATTGTTAGGATAGCAAGGGCAGAATGAGTTATGTCGTTATTTTTTCCCAACGTGGAATCAATTCATCATATTACCTCGGTTGTACACGTTTGGTAGGCACCAAGTATAAACACGACATGATTCGGTAGCCAAAATTTTACATCAAGCGTTGGCTCAGAAATGTCGTTTTCTAACTAAAAATAAGGTACTGTTTTTTAAAAGTACCAACCTATCAGTGTTCTGGAGAACGAAAGTGGCGCTTGTATTGGGATAGAATTTTTAACAAAAACCCAGTGATTAAATCCGGGATTTGGTTGTGATTAACAAGTGTGAAAACATGTCATGCTTATTGATGTTTCTGTCCCAAATGCAGGCAACATTCAAACAAATACATAAAAAAATCAGTAAATATGCAAATCTTATTAAACCCCTTGAGAAACAGTGGAATATAAAAAGTAAACATTATCCCGATAATTGTTTCAAGCAGGAGCATCCTAAGTCTGATGGGGGTCTTAAGAAACTGGGTTTGAATGAAGACCTGTAAAAACCCATGCAGAAGGCAGTTGTTTTTTCCCAACAAGGATAGTAGGAAATTCATGGGAAACAATGTTTTTAAAAATTTCCCTTTTTTAAAAAATAGATGAATAGTGCTTTGATTCTGTATATCTGTGCAATTCATTCAAATGTGCCAATAAGATGAGAAAATAAAAAAAAAAACAAAACAAAAAAATAATAATAATAATAATAATAATAATAATGTTTTTATTAATGGCGAGGCTCAGGTGGGCCTGCTCTTCCCCAACCACTGAGTCTACATTTATACAGAGTAGTCACAAAAAAAATGGGGAGGAAAATCTGTACATTTAGTCTGGGAAAACAGGACCACCCCGGCATACCTTAAGCGACTGAGAAAACCCCAGAAAACCCAATTAGGGCCGACAGCATTATGGTATAGAAAGGGGAAGTGAAGAAAAAGAAAAGGGAATCATAAATGAAAATAAACGAAAAAGAAGAAAGGAAAAAACAAAGGGGAGGATAAACTGTACATTTAGACTGGGAGTAAAAAGTAGTGCCATCCCGGCGTACGCCTTACGAATTGGAAAACCCCAGAAAACCCAAACAGGAGGGCCCTTTATGGGAACATTAATAAAAAAAGAATATGGTATGGATAGTATGAAGGTGAAAAATGAGGCGTTTGGGGAAAAGGTCAAAAGCAAAAAGGGGAAGACTGTGAAAAAGGGAAGGAAGAAAAAGGCAAAAAAGGAGGAAGAAGAAGTAGATGGAAAAGTAAAATTTTCCAGAAGCGTAAAGAAATTTTAATTTGGTATACATTAGCACTTTAAATAAAAAACATTGTTCTCTGCTGTTGCAGAGAACCCAAATAGGCTCTAAGTTAATAGTACCAGTAATTTATAATAAAAATTTGACATTTTTAGAAAAAATTTAAAAAGTACAATGGGATATAAACATCAATTGTAATTTTTTTAAAAGACCTATATATTGTAGATATGAAAGAGAATACAAAAATAGCTGTAATTTTTAGCATTTTTTTGGGGATGGAAATTTTTTTAAATATTTATTTGAACAATTTTATTAGAATGCACAGAAAATGTGGTTGTTAAAATTTGATGGAGGGGGGAAAGTAAAAAATGAGAATAGAGTAGTGAGGTATGGGGGGGAAATTTTTGTTTAAAGGGAGAAAGTGCGGCGGGGGGGGGTGACCGGGTGGTGGGGGAAAAATCTGGAGGATGAAGAGGTTAATACCTTTCTATATGTCAACCCTTCCCAAGTATTTAATTCTTTTTTGAATTTAGGGAAAGTTTTCAAATTTTTAGATCCTGGAGTTTATTCCAGGCTCGGATGGCTGTAAGGGTGAAAGATTTACTGAAAAAGTGGGCGGACGTGGAACAGAGCAGAGCGAACTACGAGCTCGGTTTAATTTCAGAGGTTTTTATTTTTGACGTGTTACATGAACCTTTAAAATTTTTTAAGAAAGAAGTAGAATGATAACCCGTTTTTTTTCCTAGAGAAGATACAAGGAGCTGCGTACATGGTGTTTTTTTTGATCAAAAAAAACTGTGCATGCGTTCTGTGCTATTGGAAGTTTACGTTGTAATTTAGATGCTGTTTTCGGAAAAAGTCGAAAAAATAAAAGTGGCATAAAAGAAAGTGCCCCTTTTACTAATTGGAAAAAGCTTCCCGGGGCGTTTCAGCGATGCATTGCGGAAAAAACTTTCGGCAGGTTGAATCTACTTGCAATTTCCCAGCTGGGGGTGTTTCAAAAACCCCTAGGTTTTTGACTTGGAACACCAAGGTAGAACGGTCTTTATATAAATTTTAGGCAGGGTAGAATTTTTTATTCACAGTGTTTTTTGAACGATAATCATACTGTGATTTTTTTGGTTTAATTGTAGGCCAATAACGCTGCCCTTTTGTTTTTTTTATCAAATCTTCGTTAATTTTACGGAGTGAGAAGAGTTCAGACGGGTGGCCACTTAGATTTTCTGAAGATCACCCGCGTACAGATGACTGCAATATTTAAATGCATTTCCCATCGTTTAAAAAAAGAATACTGTGGCCCAAATACGTGCCGGGAACCCGCTTTAAAGTTTTAAGGCCCGGCTGCGACTACCGGACACCCCTTTGGGTTCTGGAAGTTAAATAGTTAAAAAATGTACGCGTAGGCTGTCCTCATGATTTTTAGTTTTGCGAGAAAGATGTCGTGTTTCTGGTCGACGTTTTGCTGAAATCAGAAGAATTAACATAGTTATATTCTGGATCTATAGCTGTTCTCGCATCTTCAATAACATTCGTACGACCGTATTCCTCCCCGGAACGGAAACCTGATTGCTGATCGTTTGGTTTGGGTTTTTGGAGATCAGTTCAGTTTGCTTGGACGACTTTGTCAGTACTTTGAAATAGTCGGAGGATGCTAATTGGGCGGTATTAAATGGGTTTCTGGTTGATCTGCTGTTTTGGGAATGGATGCACGGGGATTTTTCCCAAGATAAAATATTGTCCGCTCATTAGAGAGAAATTTTTTTCTAATGTTTGGGAAGGTAAACCTGGGCTTTTTTTTAGCAGTTTGGCTTTATATCATGGTCCCTGAAGCATTGATTTGGACTTTGAACTTTTGTTTTTTCCCTCTGTTCCACGGATAAAAAGAAAAATTCGTTTGAATTTTGTTTCGGGTTTTGGAGAAGCGCGAGGATTGAGTTTTGTTACAGTCAAATGAAGGAACGTTACTTACAAAATTAGATTTAGAGATTCTAGGGAATACTCATTTAAATTTTGGGGAGGACCCCTTTCCTAGTTTTTTCTTTTTTTCAAATCTTTTTCGAGTCGCAGACTTGTCAAATGGTGTGGTAATATTTTTTAGCGTTGCGGCTTTTTGCTAACTAAATTTCTAAGCATTTTGTACTTTTTTTTTAAATAGTTCGCTTTGTTTTCCGGGAAAATGGAACTATTCGATTTTTCATTAAATTCCGAATTTCATCGTTAACCAGGGTGCGGAGGACGAGAGGGGGATTTTTAAAGGCGCGTGCTGGTCATGATTGTATTATTAAGTTATGAAAATCGCCCTTTTTTTCCAGCGACTTCTTCGTGGACAAGGGGGAAAGTTCAACCCATCCAAAAATGCTTTTTATCGAATCTTAAAAAACCCGGGGGGAACAAATTTATTGTAAAAAAAATGCAAAATATGTACATGTATATGTACTTATTTTTTCCAAACATTTTGGAAAAAAAGAAAAAAATGTAAAATAAAAATTCATTGATGTGTTGAAAATTGTTCTCTAGAAGCATTTTCCGGCGAAGAAAAGTCCCCATCACTTCCCAACAAAGGGTTCGGGGCTGAAATAAGTTCTACCTTTTGGTTTTTGAAACAGGCAAGCCGTGGTTGAAATTACTTTGGTTCAAAAATCTTTGACTCCCGGAAACAAGCGGGGGGGGGGAAGTTCGACAATTCATGGGGAAATATGGTGCTCGAAAGGGGAACAGCATCACATTTTATTTGTAAAAAATTTTATTCCGTAAAATATTGCAAACCCCATTTAAATGTTCCGTTGCGACAAAACAAAATTAAAATGTAACGAAATATTTGTAATAGGTAAAATATTTAAAATATGAATTATACGAAAATTTTGAAAAAATGTAAAAAAAAAATATACTAATTCATTCATAATGTCTTTAAAAACTCAAAAAAAATTTTTTGAAAGCAAGTATCTAGTTCCTGTGGGAAAAATGTAATTACGTGGAAATCCGTTCCTACTCATCATAAACAGTTATGCCCATCCCTTCACCATGGCCTGGGATGGCCTGGCATTGGCCGGGCCCGGCATGGCCTGGCATGGCCCGGAAGGGCCCTTTTTCTCTACGCATGATAGATTTATTTGTAGGAGGGTTTTTAACCTGTAATAACACTACAATTTAAAATTACAATTAGGAAATTTAAAAAAATGTAAATTTTAAATATTTTTTGACAAAAAATAATAATAATAATAATATAAAAATGTTAAAACAAGAAAAAAAATAACAATAATAGCATTACTTCTGCATTTTTATTGACCCGCAATTTTTTTCAACTATTAAATGCACGACTTCACATTTAATTACCTGCACTTCCCTTCCCGTCACGATACCCTGACTATACCCCCTAATTCCCAAAAATGCTCTATGGGCAAGGTAGGCACTGGGCTGAGGAAGGACTGCTTCAAGCCCCTTTTGTAATGCATGCTGTGTGCTGGAAAAAAAATGTGGGTCGTTGCGATTTTGGGTCTAAAATGTATATTCCCCTGAAAGAGGGTTTTTTTGTACCATGATCCATCCAAAAAGGGTAATCCAAAGAAAATATTGGGTTTTAAAAATTTTCCAAATTTTATCTAATTATTAAAAAACACTATTATCGAAAACTTAAACGAAAAATTTAACGAGAAATCTTTGAAGAAAAATTCCTTAAAAAAAACTCTATCTTTTAAAATTGCAGACTCCCAAAAAATTTTGGGAAATGTTGCAATTTTGAAAAGATATTTTAACACAAATTAAATTTGTGTAATTTGTAACTATTTGTCTTTTTTAGGCAAACATTAATAAAAAATTTGGAGTCATATTTTACAAAATCTATAAAATGATATTGAGGGGTTATGTAAAGAACCCATTAAAAAGAAAATATCTGCCTCAGTCTTACTAACGCTTTGTTCAGATCGATTAAAGAATATAAATTTTTGGGAAAAACCCCTGAAAATGTAAAAAAAATTACTAATTAATTGCGTATACTGATTTCTCAATAAAAGTATTGGCAATTAATTGGTGGGCAATTAATTAGCAACAAAGTATCTGATTATTTTTCTCGGGGGCATCAACTGATGCGTCCGTCGGTTCGTCCCCAAAGGTGACAGTCGTCGAAGAGATAGAGAGATAGGAGTTTAGCCCCTGTCTGGGAAAAGAATTCGCAGCCTGCTGCCTGGTCGTACTTTTTTTGGTTTCTCAATCTACACTTGGAACATGCTGGCAATGGCCAAGGATCCCCGCGATCTTTCCATCCTCTTTTTTGTCCTATCCTCATCCCCAAAAACACTTACACATACATGCACTGCACTACCACGTGTCGGGGGACCGGTTGGGGGTTTGGGGCGAACCTTTTTGGGGGGGAGTCCCACTGGTGGGGATGCCTGGTGGGAAGTCCCCGTGAGCCAACGTGCGGTAGGCGCCGGATCTCACCATCAAGGGAACACCGCCACCTCCCCGATAAAAATATCACACCAACAAGACCTTAACAGTTGAAAGCCCCAATCACTAATCAATGAATGGACAACTGTAATTTTTTTATACCAAAATACATCCATTTTTCAAGGATCTACAATGATCTCACCACACATTCTTTCTGTCAAAAAACGGATTTTTCACATTAAAATCATTTCTCTTTCCCAAGTAAGGAAATAGTAAATCTCGGAATTTTCGAAAATTTTAAAACTTTTTTGGGGCCTTCTTGCAACAGTAATATTCGATAGAATTTTTCCTCAAGAAAATCTCTTTTTAAAAATCAAAGAAAAGTTTAAAATTTTTCCCAAAATATGAGTTTTTTCGTGTAATTTTTCCCGGTTTAAACAATACCAAAATTATTCTCCAAAAAGCCAATTTTTTAAAAAATTTCGCTTTTTTTAAAACCCCCCTGCATTTTAAAATATTGCAAATAATTAAGATTGCAAAAATATTGATGATAGATATCTTACTTTCTCGAAAATGTTCATATATACGGGTAACACATAGTGAAGGGGAAGACTTTTTCATAACGTGGCCGGGTTTAGATAATATGGCACGGCCGGCGCTTTCTTGGTCGTGCCGGTAGATGTTGTTTATAAGCAGCATTGCGATATGATCACGATCACGACATCTGGGACGAGAGAAAGACCAAAAACCCCTGCCTATTCCATCGTTAAGACTTCTCTCGCCACGTTTGAAACCTTATAATGCCCCGGGGAAATTCCATTTCGATATTTTACTGAGTTAAACTACAGCCAGATACAGCCTCTGCAGCAACTCTAACCGAAAGGTCCACAGGTTCACGCCCCGGCGGGGTCGATTCGGATTCATCACGGTGATGGATTTTCGACCAGCGATGTAAGTCGACCAGTCGCTGTCTGGAGAAGAATTCTAGCGACCGGCTGCTCTGATCGGCAGTGTTCTGTGGTTTCTCCTATCAAAACCAGACGAATGCCGGAGCAGTACCCTAACAAACGGGCCACGGACTGCATGCGGTCTTTCCTTCCTCTTCGTTGTCTTATCCTCACCCCACACACACACACACACACACACACACTAACATACTACACTACCCCAGATGCCGGGAGACTGGTCAGGTTAGAAATTTTCCCCGGGTTTGGGGGCCCTTTCCCCGGTGGTAAATCCTGGTTTTGAACCAAAGCCGACGGTAGGTCGGCGCCCGGGTTTCCCGCAGCGGGTGAAGATCACCGCCCCCCCCGATTTAATTCCCAATATTGGGAATTTTTCCTCGAGTTGCGGCGGAATCAGAAAAACCCAAACCAAACTCAGCCTTAGGGTTGGGCCCAAAAGGGTGAAATCTTATTTTTCCCCCGTCAAAAAGTGATGTTGATCGTGATCCTGTGTTTTCAAAATATTTTAAAAAAATGTGAATAGCTTTTTTTAATGATATGAATTCGGGAGACTCGTGGCCTGATTTCGTAATTAATGGCTCTTTTTCTTGGGTTCAGCAAAAATTAGTCTGAAAGCAGTACATCTCCACACTGAGAACGAATTTCCTTCTGTTCCGATTGTTCATGCAGTTAATCTGAAGGAGACATAACAGAACTTTAAACTTCTCCTCACCCTCATATATGAGAAATACAAATGTAATATATGTCTAGATCACAATACAATTGCATTTCTTATCGGCATAACTCTGGTCCAATGCTGTTTTTTTTTGGAGTGGGATAGCAGATATACAAAATAATCACTATTGTGGGGAAAAATTGCTTGCTCAGATTGAATTTTGCCTTTATTATTTCTATTGACAGTAGTACTGCGGAAGGAACAGCGTTTCGCTGAATTTGATACTGCTGTAGGCAGACGATAAATCCCGAAAGCTCCGGACTCTCCAGCCTTGGTAGAGAAATGTGGTAAATACTCTTCTTATTGAACCCAAACATGTGAACCTGCCTCCCGCATAGAAATTGAGTCTCTTGAAAACGAAAACCATGGACAAATCACGTGGATTGTGTTTTACGAGATGTTCCCAAAGGGCATGAAGAAAAAAAATAAAATCAGCAATATTTGTAGCAATACTGAAAAAAAAATAGGAAAGCAATATTGGGAAATTAAGGGCTGATGCACGGATCGTTGATTTGTTGAGTGATGTTGAAAAAAGGAATGGCTGCCTTTCACAATTTGAAAAAAAATTTTTAAAAAACCATTTGGCAGAGAACTATTCGATATTGTACATGAACTATAGAAATCCCAAAGTATGGGGTGTAACATGCCATTAAAATATATTTTTTTAAGGATCATTTTGAGTTCTTCCCGAAAAACCTCCGGTGTTAGTAGAACATGGCTAACAATCCCACCAGAACATTTCTCAAATGGAAAAGCATTATCAAGGCAATTGAATTAACGCAATGCTGTCTGACTACTGCTACACCTTACGGAGAGACGTTCCTGAGGAAAAGTATTGCAAAAACCCGGGAAGGAAATGTTTTTAGATAAGATTTTTCACTTTTATTAATACTTGTTGGTTTTTTACTGTATTAATTTGTATTTTTATTATTACGCGTGTCATTTTGCCAGAAAAACGATCATCAGATGAAAACTGTGTCAAATGCAGAAGTATTGGTTGTGTAAGTTTTATTGTATTGGAAAATAATAAGATAACATACGTGAACATAGTCCTTGCAGAAATTCCAAAGTTAGATCTGGATTGAGAAGCAAATTATCTTCCAAAAACAGTGTGTTATTCTGGTTACTGATAAAAGAATGTTTTTTGTTTTTGTTTTTTGTTGTTTTTTTGACAACTTCTATCTAATTTTCAACTAATAAGAAGAATATAAAACGAAATAAAATTGTAAAATTAATTTTCTCTGTATGTCTTACTTGAAATCATTTTATCATTTACTGGTATCTAAATCGCCCAATATCTTTCGTCCTCTTATTCCATGCTTTAATAGTTTTGAGTTTATTAATGTAATTACTAGCGCAAAAGCCATTCTTTCTTATAATGAATAATAGAAGTGGAATACGAAATGGGCTTATTTCTACAAATACATATTGCAACATGCAGCTCACACAAAAAATTAATTACTAATTTTCCTGGCATTGAAACATGTTACGACACTTCCTGCCTTAAGTAATGTTTTCTTTTTGTGTGCAATAACTTAAGTGTTTCCACACATTCCATTTTTTCCTTATTTTCCAATGAAAAATATAGAGTAATCATAATTACATATAATTAAGAAGCAGTTGCAAAGGTTTAGATATGAAGAAAATACTATTTTTTCAAGAAAATTGTTTTTATTTAAAAAACAAGGTAACAAATTATCCATTAACATCGAAAAAACAACATTGTCTGAAACAATGAATATATTAAGGGTATAATAGCAATAACAAATAATAATAATAATAATAATAATAATAATAATAATAATTGCAGGTTATTTAGAACTGCACTATGAAAAAACCCCTTCGAAAACATTTCTGTTCCTCCAATAAGCCTATTAAATATGAAGTAACCAACAGTCCGAGTACAATTGTAACTCTCTCAATTAGTCTCAAAATATGGTGAGAATCATCTTACACAATAATTTGTTTAATTCTACATAGAGTCCATCTCTAACTCATTGAGTATTGGTCGAATTTTTTTTTCTTCTACCTTTCAGCTTTTTTTATTTGAGCCAGCTATTCTTCTTTTCCTCACCTTTCTTGTGTATTGCCTATTAGAAGTGAATTATTTTCGTTTCCTAAATGAGATGTGTTGCATTTATTCTAACATTGTTCTATGGTTCTGCTTTTTAAGCTTTACAGTCCGTAATTATTTCGTGTTGGTCAAAAGAGGGTGTAAACTAATCCTACAATCAACTAACATTTTTATTATAAGTGATTGTAGTAAAATTAACAAATTTCAAAATTTTTACGTGAAAAAAAAAATTTAGCACTCCCCGCGGCTTTTTAGCCAAAAGGGAGCCTCCCCCCACCACTGCTCCGGGCTGTGAAACATACTTACACTTTTCGACATTGACGCATCGCTAAATTTCTTATCGACAAACATGTATTCTCTCCAGATGGGTCTTTTTATTCTTATTTTTCTTTTGATTAGACATAAATAGACAAAAATATGAAAATGAGCTCGCTATCCATTTGTAGGAACACCACACAAAAACACCCAGAAATTGTTTAAAATTAAAGTGATTATTTATGAATTACGAAGTACGGAAAAAAGCGAGGAAAAATGAATTCATGGAAAACTCTGAATACATATTTTTGTGCAGAAACTTCCTGAATACATGAAATTATAAACAACCATTATAATTTTTAATTAATATTTGTACGTAAAATTCCCATTTTGTTCTAAAAAAATGGGTACAAACCCTGTTACAATATCAAATTAGTCTCCGAAAGGTGCATTTTATTTATTCTGTTAGAATATATTATTTTCAACTTACCGTACAAAAAAATTGTTTTAATTTAATTTCTGAAGAGGTCAAATTAATTTTGACCAAACGTTAGCAAAAAGAAAAAACCGGGAGCGGTAGCTCATTGCATCAGTTGATGTCACTGCAGCGCCTCTGACCGGAACGTCCTAGGTTCGAGTCCTGACGGTGGCAGGATTTTCGACACTAGCTTTTCTGCTAGGTTGAATTCAGTCTCTGTCTGGAGGAGAATTCTAGCGGCCGGCTGCTCTGATCGGTAGTTTTCCGTGGTTTCTCCGATCAACACCAGGCGAATGCCGGCAGTACCCTACCAAACGGGCCACGGACCGCGGCGATCTGTCCTTCCTTTTCCCTTTGTCCTACCCTCTCCTTTACACACCCACCTACACAACATGCACTACCCCCAATATTCGGGAGGCCGGTCGGGAGCTTAGAGCTTGTCCCGACTGGGGCGGTGCCCCCGGAGGAGAGTCCTGGTTGAAACCCCCCCAGCCGACGGTAGGTCGGCGCCGGACCCGCCATCCAGCGGGGAAAGATCACTGCGCATATCCCGAGAAAAAACATGCACTACACTAACGGGAATAATGACCAAAGCAGTTGACGTGCCCGGGAACACGAAAAAATCATATCAAAAAGAAAAAGTTAACTGATTCCAACTGAATGTCGAGTACTTCGTTCCACTTGATCTCTTCATCAAGATTCCATCCACTGTGTTCCCATAAATCGCAAGTACGTGCGCACAGCCCGCCCGAACAGGTACTCGAATCTTCTAATCCTGTACCATGGGAGCTTGGCCATAACTCTTCAGGGTTGTCGTCCCCTGTCGGTCGTATATTTAGTATATTTTATATCATTTCCGCATTTATTTACTTTTACAAAATAATTTGGTTCTATGGCGTACGTTCTTACTAAATCTGTATTTTCGTTATATTTTATAGATTGACAGAGGATTTACTTGAACCGGACAGAACATTTGTAAGTGCACTCTTATAGCTTTTCCGTAATCACCATTAAATAGTTTTCCTAGCGCGCATGGCGGGCAGAGATATTTAGGGTCGTATTTATGAAGCTCTGCTAGCAGCGCTCTTAGGGGTCTGCCATCTGGAGGCTTGCTAGGAGCTCAAGGGGCGACTGGCATTGGCTGGGAGCCGTCATAAATCGCAAACGAACACTGGCAGCCTGCTAGGCGCTAGCATGCCCCTGAAGAGTATAACGGGCTTTCATTTCCGAAAATTTTGAGTTGCAAAGCGTGCAACTGCCCGACCGTGTGCGGCGCGGTGCCGGCTTCCTGCACAAAGTTCAAGAACGATTGGCGTCATTCCAGCCGCTGAAGCCGCGAAACCAAATTGCGCGCCGCGAAAACCGGGGCCCGACCGGGATGGCCGGGTTTAAAGAGCATCCAACTCAGCGCTTCGGCCCGAAGGGTCGGGGGTTCAGTCCCCCCCGGGCATGTTTTTTGCCCCTTTGTCTTTGTATGTTTGTCGGAGGACCCGCGTTCTGCTGCCCCCCGACCGGGGGCCCGCGGTGTTGGTCTAGTGTAGGTCGATTTGCGTCCCATCGGGGACGTAAAGGAGGCTTGGGCTGGATAAAGCCCTAGAAAGAAAGAAGAAGAAAACAGCTGGACGGTGCCGCAAAAAGTCGTTCGAATAGCACCACAATTTATACCTACCAAGTTGTTTTTTGAAAAATTGTTTATTGGTTATGGAAACGTCTAACAGAAAACTCGTTTTTGGTAGCATAGGTATCCTTAAACCATAAGTAATAATACGAATCTTGCTTCAGTTTCTCTTTAACGATAGTCTCAGGGAAGCAGAAACTTGTTATCGATGGCACTTACTAAAAAGTAAACTCTATTATAGTACATGCTAGGTCAGAAATGCATCTATGCAATAAAGTTGTAAATCACGTGCTTACTGAAGGCAACGTATTAAATTATGAGTGGGTCCAAATACCTTGGCCCCAAACTGGATTGCATCCTCCATACGATAAATCGTTCTGAAGTAGAACAGAAGCTGAATTCCAACAGTAGTATTACAATGCAATTGAAAAGCGGGAAATCTACTGAAAACCTCCATAAGATCATTACGATCAGGTACACTGTGGCGGAGAATTGCGATTCTGCTTTGGCCCGCAACACATACGTGAGATAAACGAGGTCAACTCAACCCAACTTGAGCCTCTTAATCAGCGAAAAATGCTACTATTAATACACGCACATTTTTTCTACTTTTTATTCTAAGATGACCAGATGTTAAAACCAAAAAAACGAGACATTGTGACATTTCGTTGACTAAAAAAAAACAGGACAAAACTAAACACATGTTGGCCCGTATTCCTCAATTAAGATTGCTTCCTAAGTCGCACAGAAATTCACAGAAGCAGAAGGTTCGAATTATTGATTTTCTCGGTAACGATATCGATCAAGCATACACAAGCTCAAAAGACGCTATAGCTGATTTTCACTCCCTAGAACCATCATTGTTGCGAAAACGGGAATGGTTTACCATTACAAAAAATAGGGGACAAGGACTCAAAAAATGAACTGTCTCGGATAATATGGGATGTTCGGTCACCTTAAATACTCACAATTATCGAATAGCCCGATGTAAGTCGTGGGAAGACAATTCAACGCCAGGAAACTCCAAACCGCGTCCCTTCGCGTCCCAATTCACGATTATCAATGTCGTACTATCAACCGATTGTAATAGAAGACAACTTTCCCGGTTCCCAACTGATATTGAGAGAATCATTGTAATATGAGCAACACATGCAGACATCACTGGATAGAAATAGATATTCACACAAACTAACGGCGTCCTGCAAGGACACTGCCTTGGCTCACTACTCTTCAATGTTGCAATCATAGATGAAGGCAGCATTATTGAAAATGCAGATGGAGTCTCCCTCTGCTTAGCAGATGTAGTATTAAATTCAAAAATATCGAAAACCTGTAAAACCATGAACTCCTTTAAAGGACAACGGAGAACGACTTGAAAATAAACAGAGAAAACTGTTTTGATGATGTTTCGGAAAGGAGGCAAACTAGCCAGAAACGAAACAATAACAATGGGAAGCGAAGTACTAGAAACTGTCGGCATTTACAAATATTTAGACATAAGTCTACTCACCTTTAGCTGCCACGTCAAAGAGAGGGTAGCTGAACTAGTAATAAACTAGGGATGGGTCCTCGATACTTTCTATACCTCGATACCCTCAATACTCAGGTAGTATCGATAGCGATAGATACTTTTGGAAAATTACTCGATACTTTTTCGATACTTTCAATATTTTATGCCAATCTTCATCTCTTCTGATTTTACAGAATAATTTTTTAACATTCTTCTCTCTCCTATATTTCTTCTGTCAACAACAAGGAAGTGTCCGTCTGTTCGGATTCACTTACAGTCGTTGAAATTAGCCAACGTTGCAGCGTCCGGGCGCCGTGTCCCGTTGTTTATCGCCTAGCGCCTGTCATCATTTCTTGAGATAGTCCGCAATACGCGACCAATTTAGTATTGGGAAACTCTTGTATCGTCCGGCTTCCATCAGTGTTTTATACAAAATGAGTGAAGTGTGGAATTATTTTGAAGTGGACTCGAAAGATGACAACCGTGCTATTTGTAGAATATGAAAAAAAAAACATTTTCGCGTGGTGGAAAATCACACAATACTAGTAATTTTAAAAAAACATGTTACATCGATACACCGGATAGTATTCAGCTCCACCGAACACATGAGGCCAAGCCACTAATGCTGCACGGGAAGTTGGAAACGTCATGATCATGCAGGTGAAGTGGTAGAAGTTGATGGTCTATGGCCAGTCCTCTCAAGATCCTCAAGTTTCAACACAAATCAACCAACACTCGTTGATTTTTTGGACACAAAAAGCAAATTTAAACCAGGAGACAACCGTGCCAAAGCAATAACAAGAAAAATTTCTTACATGATATGCAAAGATAATAAACCCGTTCAGTATTTTGGCAATGGATTCAAGGAATTAATTAAACATCTTGAACCTAGATCACCATGCCCACAAGAAAATATTTGGAATCACTATGTCCCTGTTATTCGAAAAAGTGGAGAGCAGGTCGAGATCAAATCCAGGAAGCCGAGAGGGTTCACACACCACTGATTTATGGACTTTATCAGCCTGTGATGATTATATGAGTATTAAAGTGCATGTCATTGACAAAGATTTTCAACCTCATCACATCTGCATCGAAGTAATACCTTTTGAAGAAATCAGTCACACAGGAGCAGATATTGCAAATTTCTTCGAAACACTTTGAAATTATGGAGTCTAAGATAAGTTAGTAGCCGTAATTCGACAATGTTCGTATGTAGTAAGACCAATGATCGAAGGACATTTCCGCATATTTCATGTTTAGCTCATACTTTGCAACTCGTCGTGAAAGAGGGACTGTTGAGCAATACTAAAATTCAGAAAATTACTGCTTTGTGCCGAAAACTTGTGGGAAGTTTCAAACATTCCTCTAAATTCACCAAAGTGCTGAAAGCGGCCCAGAAATATCTTTCTGTACCTCCACAACGTTTCATTCAAGACGAGCCGACGCGATGGAACTCAACTCTCCACATGCTCCAAAGACTTCAGGAACAGAAGAAGGCTATTGTTTATGCTTCTGCCGACTTAAAATTGCCAGTTCATCTCTCAACTGAACGGGGGGGAAACTTATTGATCAACTCATTAAGACTTTAAACTTTTTTGACCAAGCAACACTAACGGTCAGTTTGCCTAATTGTCAGCATCTGAAGTTATTCCTATTGTAAATAGTATAATTTGGTGAACTAGAAAAACCCATAAGTTGATTCAGGACTTGCTGCTGCGAGAAAGACTATGCTGAAATCTTTAAAAGCAAGATTAAAAGATATAGAACTAAATGAAATATGTTCCATTGCTACATTGTTGGATCCTAGACTGAAAGGTCGAGTATTCCGCGAGAGTGCTGCGTTCGAGACTGCAAAAGAGATTATTGGATCTTGTAAGTCAGGAAGCAGACCCAGTGGTTTCAAAAGAAGCGGTAAGAGTTTCTGATTTAAATTAAAGACATGCATTTATTGTTCAAAATTTCTCCGATATTTCAATAGTTTAAAAAAATTGAAGTACTCCGTATAATTCCGAATGACTCATTTTCAGTATCTGCAAGATTAATTTTAAATTAAAGACATGCATTTATTGTTCAAAATTTTAATACATTTAATTTATTTTATAGGCATCCTCAACTACTGAATCCCCGAAAATGCATGGCATGTGGTCTCTTTATAGGAATATTTTAAAGAGAGACCACGAAACATCATGCTGTGTACACGAAACCCCAACTCAAGAGGATGAATTAAATGTTTTTTTTAAGCGAGGGCTTGCTTCTCCTGATGCAAATGTCTGCTACTGGAAAAACAAAGTGACTCCCCAATTTAAGAAAAAGTGCTGTTCGATACTTGTGCATTCCCCCAGCTACAGTGTCTTCGGACAGACTTTTCAGTACAGCTGGATTGATATGTGACAAAAAAAGGAACAGAATGGACCTAGAAAGATTTAGAATGTTAGTTTTCCTTAATAAGAATCTTCAAAAAATGAAAAATGTATGTTCACCTCAGTTGTTCTGAATATTACAGTAGTAAATCCATGTATGTATGAAGAACGAAATATATCCTTGCAATTTTGATTAAACCATTTTTGTTTTTGAGTCTTAAAAGTAGTACGGTATCGAGTATCGAGTATCGAGTATCGAAGCTCTCAGACAGGCAACGGTATCGAGTATCCAGTATCGAGAAAATCTGGTATCGACCCATCACTACAATAAACCAAATTAAAAATATTAAGAACCTATCCATCAAAACCACAGTGCTTCTATTCCACGCGAAAATTCTCTTGATAATGACCTACGGAATTGAAAGTATACGGCCGCACATGAAAAAAGGATCTACAGATCATCGAAGCAATCAAGGCGACCTATCTGAAAAAAAACAAAACAATGTGTGTCTCAAAGTACACTCCTAGATTAATATACGCTCTGACCAAAGAAACTGTCCTAATAGAAGATATAAGGCTACTTTTCTCTCTGCCATGAACCGAGGCGTACAGGGATGCGATGTGGGAGAGGATACATAAGAGGGACCTAAAAGACGAAGAAATCTACTCCTCGGATCCCATGATCTATCTCAGAAGCTGAATGGAACCCAATCAACAAATGCGCCATGTCTTCACTAGGCTGGCGGTCCATGGCTACCATTACCAACTGTGCAAGAGGGAAGCCGACAGTGAATGCGTGTGCAAATTCTGTGGAAATACATGTCCAAGATACCATATAACAGCCTGCCGAAAATTAAACAAAACTTTGACAGAAGTTAGTGAGAATAAGCGTGTGCTTAAGAAAAACGAGGCCAAATAAGTGCTATTCAACTAACTAATGCGCTATTGCGTGCCCTTTTGACATTACATTAAATAGATATATGTTATAGAACATTGGTAATACCTTGATATGAACCATGCTCGTCGATCTGTTTCAGAAAGTGTCGCAGGTTTAGTTGCACAGGAAATTTGGGCGAATGACTTCTCTGCAGCGTTCAGTAGGTTGGTCGTCTCTTGAAGTGGGATTTTGCTAAAAGCCCAAATTGTACATGTAGTGATGTACAGACGATGAACTGCAAAATGAAATGCAGAACAGATTTATGGAAAGGGCGAAGCTATGGCGAGGTGGACTTCCATCTCGCGCAACTGTTGGCTGGACGCGGCTGTTCCCGAGAGTACCTCTTCCGCTTCCACCGGACTGAAGACCCAGCGTGACCTCACAACTCCCCAGTATCGGAGGATGCAGAACACGTTTTCTTTGTCTGCCCTCGATTCGAAGAAGAGAGGACACATCACTGCCGGCAACTCGGACAGCAACTGCAGTCGGAGAACCTCGTAGAGAGAAAGCTGGTTTCTAGGGAGAAGTGGGAAACAGTGGTGGCCTAGGCGGAGAGAAGAATAAGTTACCGTACTGTTGTACCCAAGTTTGCGGGTTCAAACCCGACCGAAGCCGCGGATTTTCAAGGACAAAAAAATCCTTCGTACGCCTTCCTTCGGAGAGAAAGTAAAGCCAGCTGTCCCATGTAGTAGATTTACTGCATATAAAATATCCTCAAGCCTAAAAGAAATCTCTGAGCAAAATTGAGATCCGCCTGTTTCGTCGCCCAAGATAATACCTCCTTTCCCCGCTAGGTGGTGAAAGGAGCGTAGCGAAATTTGCGTGGTTAGACGGAAGAGCGGGCCTGCTGGCCCGAGTCTCGCCACGTAAAATAAGGCATTAATCAACTAACTAACTAACTAAATTCAGATAAAGAAGTTAAGACTCGAGGAGTGGACGAGAATGGCGTCCTATGATGACGCCCAAAGGCAAGGGGGGCTTGCCTATTCACCCCCGCGAAGTAATGCCTAATGGCGGTTTCGTGGGGGGGAAGCCTAGGGAGGTGGTTTTAGCCAGTAAAAATTTCACCTACCATGTGGACGCATGGTGTCTTTTGAAGATTTCCACCTACCCTCGTAAAAAAAAGATGAAATTCAAATGTTATGTGCGTTACAGCCTTGGGAAATTAAATTACAGTCAAAAATGTTAGTAGGCGGTAGAATTTTACAATACTCTTTTTCAAACAATGTAGATATCAAATTGTGATGTACGTGGAATACATACATATTCTTTCATTTACCCAACAAACCTTTTTGCGGATAGCTATCATGGGAATGAAATTGTGATTCCATGGTGTCAATAGCCATTGAATTTTGAATATATGACTGAAGTACCATTATTCAAAAAACATCATGGTAAAGCGTACATTATTTAATTCCTTTCTTCGTTGCAATTTTCTCCTAGATAATAAATATATCTAGTCAGAAATCAATAGTTGAATCCATTATTGCAGAAAGTGCAAAAGAAAAGTAATTTTAAGGTCCATATTTTCAACGTTCTCTCATGCAAATTGCTTCGCACTAAGTATGTTTAACCGTTCAGATATTGAAAAGAACGTTTAAGATGTGTAGATATTTTACATATCTTGGCATTTATTTGTTAATTTTTTAAGTTAATTTTAATTTTAGTTAGTTTTTACTTATCCACAAAAAATTAAGAACTAAATTTAAAAAAATTACATCCCCAATTTCTAAATCTTGAAAGTTTGAATGGTGTTACGAGTGGATACGATAGATTCACAATATTAAACGTATTATATTTTCGTATTAACTAGTTAAATACCTGTTTCTTTTACATGTTTCGATATAAAAACAACACAAACATAAAATATATTTTATAATTAACAAGTCTTACTTGTTGGAATCAGTGTTATTAACGGAGAACACAGGCAAAACGAAGGATCTTAGGAAGAGGCGATGATTAAACAGCTTTAATGTCCCGATGATCCGGGGAGGGGAAGAGTGGTTGGTAGGCCAGCGGCCGAGTTCAGTCACCCCGGTGGCCTGTAGCCGTTTTAACTAGTTAAATATATTTTTTAAATTGTTTTGAGATATAAATACACAATCCATACATGAAAAATTCCATTTTACTAGTTAGGGTCAAGGATATTTACGGAGCACACGTACAAAATGAAGTTAAAGATGTACAAGCATAATAGGACTTTAATGGCCCGATAAACCTGACAGGTGGAAGAGTGGTTGCTAATTCAGTTGGGCCCCTGGGTCATTTGTTAAATACGTGTTTCGTCAACTACTCCTTTCTTTTCGTCATACGAAAGGGATAATACGCATTTTCTTAAAAAACTTTTGAACAAGGTTATCCTTATCCCTGTAAACAAGAACACTAATTTAACCAGTAAGACTACCGGCTGCAACACCCAAAAGATAATACAACAATCACGGATACTCGATCACTAATAGGCTGTTGAATCGAGATCCAACGCCTTGGCACGCTTCTTCCATGAGTGACGTCGCTCGCATGCGCTGCCGCCATCCGATCCGTCCTCAAGACGTTGGAGGCATTCGCCAACACACGATTTGCACACCGCCCTTTTTAGACGAAAGATAGTAGAAAACATACTTAGACGGCGAAGGGATGTAGATCCTTTATCGACTACGTAATATGTAACAAAAGAATTGGAGGAAAAATTGTAGATACAGTAAAGCTAGGAAAGAATGTAGGATCTGGCCGTTCGCTTATAGGCCATGGGCTAGAAGGAAAAAAATCAAAACGAAATGAAATGGTTATAAAACTGTATCTTTTAGAAGACGAAACTATAAGTTAAAGAGTATTGTAGAATTAATATTAAACTTCAAAATAATGGCGCCAGGGACAATGCAGAAAAAATGGCTAAACAAAAAACCTATTTTGAGTCAGGCAGTAAAGGAAGCAATAGAGTTTAAAAAACTAAGTAGAGGAATGGATTTCAGATTAGACCTAGAACAAATATAGAAAGCAGTTTACTTCAAACAGAGAAAATACAGAACATATCTCGGATCTCCAACAACAAGAAACAAAGAAAAATACAAGAGGGCTAGAAATCGTCATCAAAATTCATAGAATTGATTTATAGGAAACATTGACAATAATACACATCACCGGCAGTCTAGCATAGAAGGTATTGAAACAGAAAGAGTAGCATCCATATTGCCGAAATGAATGAAAGTTTTTAAAAAGAACTTTACAAGATGTAGTGGTGCCGGTCTAGATTGCCGAGGTCGTTAACAGCTCAAGGTCCGTAGCTGCCTTGGCTCGAAGAAGCTTGGGTTCGAGTCCCGCCTCTGTCCTACATCTTTGTGTTGTCCTGAAGTGTTCTACCTACAATTCATTCCACAGTTAAACAAATCAGAGGGAACGCTATTTGACCAAGATGTAGAAAAACGATCTTGTTGAAAGTTGTGGAATCATAATAATTACTTCCTTTTTATAACGATTACTTACTCTTTTTATCGTGTAAGAAAAAATCGTGAATCATAGGGACTGAACAGTAGAATCACAAACTTTCAATAATGTTCCTGAATTGTAATCCATCTGCACCCTTTACATTTTTATAATAAGCATTGGAAAAACATGAAGTATACCAAGAATGGCTCCTGGCAAAAGTAAAACCCACTGAGAACGTAAATCGCTCGGAAACCACTAAAAATCGTGGAATAAGCCTCTTGAGTTCAACATTTAAATTGTATGCAAGAATTTTGGATCAGATCAGGGACAATAGGGAGGACTTTATCCAGAAGCAAGATTCTGCTGCGTCGACTGTGAAGATTCTACAGGGTTTCTGTTGCATCGACGGAGGAGGTTCCACGGGGCGCCATCGAACGAAGAAGTGAAGAGCGCGCGAAAACCCGCGAATGAATAACAAGGTTTTTTAATTCTTTTAATATAGAGAAAACTGATCATGTCCAAAGATCAATTTATTTTTTATTATCAATGTAATAATTGTATAACTTTAAACAGAATGGTAGTTAATATAGTATAACATTTTGTATAACTAGTATAACATTTTTTTAAATAAGAGGTATTTAAATTACGTAGGATTCATAAGGTTTCAAGTGTAACCTTTTCCTGGCGCCCAAACCACATTCATCAGTAATAATTATGTTTCAAAATGTTGCTCTATGTAGGGCTTGTTTTTAAATAGACAGACGGAGCATGTTTCAGAATTGCACTAGTCACTTTCGGGCATGTTCCAATGCACACTTAACACAACAATTTGTAATTATTTACGAAATAACGTTTTTTTACAATTCCCTCCCCTATGGTTATTCAGCTACTCCCTCTTCAATCGCTCCTATTAATTTTTTTTTTCTTTTCCCTAAGCGATCATGTTTTCCCATTACTTCCTTCGGCCATTCTTCGGCCGACACAGTCGGCGGGAGAACCAATTGTCTTAAACATATAAAAAGTGCACAGCAAACAGAAAAGACAAAATAAAGCAATTAAAGTAACGACAATTTAATGCCAGTGAACAAGAATGACTAGTGCGCATGCCCGAGACAACCCACCACAGCGACGGCGCTAGACTGGAACGGTAGTCACTTTCCGAAGCGCTTCGTGCTCTATATTAGTATTCTGAATTTAGGAAAATACATTTCCGACATCCGATGCAGCTGCAACCTCGAGTTTGTTGGTGCACCAGACTGATCGGCATGACGTCGGAATAAACAAAGATTATACTTAGATGAAAACATTAAGACCCTTGTCACTTATTTTACAATTCCCTCCCCTTGGTTATTCAGCTATTCCCTCTTCAATCATTCGTGTTAGTATTTTTTCCCTTTAAACGATTACGTTTTCGCATCACTTCCTTCGGCCATTGTTCCGCTTATCGTGTTTAATGCGGTATGTTACATTTATATTATTCTTTCTTGTAATAAACCATCACAATATAAACAATAGGTTAAAGAAGGAGATTCCTACAACTAAAGATGTAAGGCAAATTTAGCCTCTCGTCAACAATTCATATGGTTAGCACGTTCAGATCATGGAACGGGTAGGCAAAGAACTGCATTTAGGAGAAAACGAGTATTTTAACTCTTTCTATTATGGTGACGTCCAATTTATTTGCCAGATAGTGAAGACAAGCTCTAACAAGCAATGCATACTTTAAGAAATATTTAAAAAATACAGAATTTTAAAATTGCTACGAACGAAACAAAAAACACGGCAAACAAAGACAAATTTCCAATTGGAACGAAAATTGTAAATAACAACAAAAGTTTCTACAATTTAAGACTAGTTTCAGAAAACTCAACTAAACATCAAGTCCACGTATTATATCGGGTCATTGTCAAAATGTTTGCTGCTGAACAAACGACAACTGTTAGACAATGGTCATCATATCAAATGAATAGAGGTGGAACTATTGATGTCGTCACTGTTTTAAACTGTGTTGATCAATACGTTAGCGGAGTCATTTTAAATTTCTGTAAGTCTCCTGAAGATTTTCTTTTACTTTGTCAAGGTGAAGCAACTTCTTGGGGCAGGAAATGCAACACGCACTGAGCCTGTTACGAGTTATTCGACTTTAGTTTTTTCTTCTGTATTTACGGAAGAAAAGACTCAAATCCTCATAATAAAAATTAAATTATTGTAGCATCGCCATAACAAAAATGACGAAATGCATTGACTTTACGACATGTTCAGATCATGAAACGTAGGGTAGATAAAGAAATTCATCGAAGATAAATTGTTTACTTTATCTATTTATATTATGGTGACGCCCGAGTTTCCTTGTAGGATAGTGACGACAAGCTATGACACAATGCATATTTTAAGATATGCTGCAAAAATATACAATTTGAAAATTGCAACCAATTAAACAAAAACAACGCCTGAGAGACTAATATCCAATTAGAACGAAAATTGTAAACGACAACATAATACAATTAGTTTAAGAGTAATTTAGTAAAACATACCTACAAATTAAGTCCATGTTTATATACCCGGTCATTGTAAAAACGTCTGCTGCTAGAGATACAACAACAGTTCGACGCTGTAATTTCTTTAGTCATCACTTCAAAGGAAAAGAGGTCAAACTATTGATGTCGTCATTGTATCAAACTGTGTTGAAAAACACGTTTGCAGAGTTATTTTAAAATTCTTCAAGTACCCGGAAGAAATGCTTGTACTTTGTCTAGGTGAAGTACATTCTTGGGGCAGGAAATGTATCACGCAATGAGCTTGTTATGTACGAAAGAAAAAACTAAAATGCTCATGATAAAAATTACATTATCCAAGCATCCCCATACAAAAGCTACGAAATATATTTGACTTATATTTCGTTACAATTGTATCAAAGATGCACAAAAGTAGAGTGGACAACACTAATTTTCTGAATTTTTCCTCCGACAAATTGATTGAAATGACTCTAATACAAATCAAAAATCTGGAGAATGTACATAATTTGCGTATAAGTAGTGAATATTAATGAATTCTGTGAGCCATTCGTTACTATCGTATGAAAGGTATCGTTAAGACGATGCGTAAAATAAATATTCAAATATGCTGGGAAGAGACTGTGTTCTAAGTTCTACTCGCTTTCAGAAACATAAAAATTAACTTTTACATCAGTTGAATTCGTTATATTTAAGTCTGTCAAATTTGAAATTTTGTTACAAACTTTCATCTCAGAATTACGATCAGAAAAATGTCCATTAGAACTTGTAACTTTCTCGCTACTGTGTACTAAGAGTAGAGAAATTTATGTAATGCTGCGGGAAAAAATGACAAACTTTGAAATCACAGTCGGCGGGAGAACTAATTGTCTTAAAGATATAAAAAGTGCACAGCAAACAGAAAAGACAAATTAAAGCAATTAAAGTTACGACATTTTAATGCCAGTTAACAAGAATGACTAGTGCGCGTGCCCGAGAAAACCCACCACAGCGAATGCGCTATACTGGAACGGTATTTACTATCCGAAGCATTTCGTGCTCTATGATAGTATTCTGAATTTAGGAAAATACATTTCCGACATTCGATGCAGCTGCAACGTCGGATTAGTTGGTGCACTAGACTGATCGGCATGACGTCGGAATAAACAAAGATTATTAAGATCCTTGTCACTTCCACAGCTGTGACGCTGTCATCCAATTGAAAGTTTAAACGTCACCATAATGACCTCACAATCGTGAAGTTCAAGTTCCCAATTACAAGAAAGCGTCACAGTTGATGAAGAAAACATAGTCAATGTTTTCATCAAAGTATACCCTTCGTGTACAGTTAGGACGGTGAGATGTGAACAGAATATAAAAATAGTAAGTAACAAGCAATCAATCTTATTTTCAATATCTTACAATCAGTGGTTTTTCCTGACACTGGACATAGGGCGTTGGCAGTGAAGAAAATTGTTATTCACCACTTACACTCTTCGCAGCCATATTTGAGTAAAATTGAATTATACAAACACATTCCTAACTTATTTTATATTATAATATTTGAAAAAAGAGGGGAAAATAGTCTCAAAAAGTAACAGAATTGAGGCGTGGTATATTTTTTAAATTATTTTATTTATTTATTTATTTATTTATTCATTTATTTATTGAACAGTCATTAAGAGTGTCACGTTCTATATAGACGCTGCTGTTTTTTCTATTGCTAAAATTGGAATAATATATTTTCAAGTATTTAAAAATACGTGCTCAACGATTTACCCTATGTCATTCTAAAAATTAATTCTGAAATGTTATTCGGTTAGTACATGGTCGTCCAACGTCAATTACTCGTTTCTTTTCGTCATACGATTCGACATCACAAGATTTTCTTTTACTTTGTCTAGGTGAAGCAACTTCTTGGGTCGGGAAATGCAACACGCAATAAGCTTGTTACGAGTTATCCGACTTTAGTTTTTTCTTCTGTATGTACGGAAGAAAAGACTCAAATCCTCATAATAAAAATTAATTTATTGAAGCATCACCATAACAAAAATGACGAAATGCATTTGACTTACGACATGTTCAGATCATGAAACGTAAGGCTTGATTAAGAAATTCATGTAAGATAAAATGTTTACTTTATCTATTTCTATTATGGAGAGGACCGAGTTTCCTTGCAAGATAGTAACGACAACCTATAACACACAATGAATATTTTAAGATATATTACAAAAATACACAATTTTAAAATCGCAAGCAATAAAACAAAAACAACGCCTGAGAGACTCATATCCAATTAGAAGGAAAATTGTAAACGACAACAAAATACAATAAGTTGAAGTGTAATTTAATAAAACCTAAAAGATAAGTCCATGTTTATATAGCCGGTCATTGTGAAAACGTCTGCTCCTGGAGTTACGACAACAGTACGACCGCGGTAAATTTTTGGTCATCATTTCAAAGGAATATTTAGATCTCTCAAAAGCTTTTGACGTCATTGATCATGACATTTTACTTTCAAAATTACCTTCATATGGAATTCGTAGTATTGCTCTAGATTGGTTATGTTCGTACCTTAAACAACGATCTCAGAGATGAACACTTACTGGAATAATGGAACATTACGTACGCACCTTTCCGACTCTTTGCCCGTTGCATGGAGTTCTCAAGATCGATTTTAGGCCCTTTCGCCCTACTTTACGTAAACGATATGACTTCGACGATTCGAAACGGAAGAACGGTTCTCTTTGCGGATGATACGAACATCCTTTGCAATAAAGAAACCGTAAATAGTACAATATCAGATTTTCAAATTGGTTCTGAAATAACAAATTAATAGTAAATCAAAAGAAAACAGTTTTAATGCAGTTTTCCATTTCAAATAAACAATTCTGTGCTCCATTGAAAATGAACAGTGTACCATTGACTGATGTTAAGGCAAAAAAAAATTTAGGTCTCTCAATTCAGTCATACCTTAAATGGAACGTCCATTTAAATGAATTTAACACACCATTAAGTTCATTATGCTACGCGTTCAGAATTCTTGCAAATTCAGACAGCCTTCATACTGCTCGTTGTGTATACATCGCGAATGTTCATTCCCGCCTGAGATATGGCATAATATTCTGGGGAAATACATCTTATAGCTCCCAGACTTTTAGATTACAAAAACGAATTATACGAATAATAACCAAATCCCACCTTACGTGATTCATGCGTGTTTCCTCTTCATTAATCTAGGAATTCTACCATTATCGTGTCTTTATATTTATGAATCAGTGGTTTTGTAAAACACTGTCAAGGCGGAATATTTTTTCTAGAAATGCTGAAGTCTATTATAACACTGACGTAGATAACACTATCAGGTGACAGTATCAACAGCTCATTACAAAAAATTCACATGCAATACATGTACATTATTTTACAACACTTTGCCAGATGACATTAAACGATTAAATTCAATAGAGAAGTTTAAATCCCAACTGAAATCGTTTCTGCTGCATAATTGTTTCTATTTAAATTAGAGACTATACTGAGCATCACAAGAAAAGTAACATTAATTTTAACAATGATACACAATGCATTATTTACCATTTGGACTGTATAAATGAGTATAAACAACCTGTAACAACTATTGTACTACAGCTTCCGGGTCAATGACCCCCATCTCGATCAGGTTTTTCGTCCAGTTTCCCTGATCCATTGAGCAAATGCTGAGATGGCCCCTTCTTTTGCTTCTGGACATAAATGTAACTTAATTTTCTGTGCACGTCTTCTAGAATTCAGTGGGAAATACAAATTCGACTTATCGTTTCCATGTTGTCGCGGCAGGAAGTAATAAGAGCAAAAATTTATTGTTTATTTATCCTTGAAAATAGATTTTATTACATGGGAGTTTTTTTGTTTGATTCTCTCCCTTTCAAAATTCAAAATTTATTGCTTATTTATTTTTTAAAATAGATTTTATTACATGGGAGTTTTTGTTTTTTTTCTCCTTTTCAAAAATTCAAAATTTAAGTAGTATATGACTTAGTGGAGGGATCACAGAATATTGAAAATGTGCACACAATTCACTTTTCCCCATAGCACGTCATACGCAGTTTTTAACTGTTTTTTGACGTAAAATAAAATAAATAAATAAAAATGAATAGAGGTGGATCTATTGATGTAGTCATTGTTTCGAACTGTGTTGAAAAACACGTTTGCAGAGTCATTTTAAAATTCTCAAAGTATCCTTAAGATATTCTTGTACTTAAGATATTCTTGTACGAAAAAAAACCAACAAAATGCTCATGATAAAAATTACATTATCCAAGCATCACCATAAAAAACATACGAAATATATTTGATTTATATTTCGTTACAAATGTATCAATGATGCACAAAACAAGAGTGGACAACACTAACTTTCTGAACTATTCGTCCGGCAAATTGATTAAAATTAAGTGATGCGAACTTAAGCATTTTAAGTGATGCGAGAACACGAAATCTCTCAGAGGACGATTTCTCAGCGTGTCCTTCTCTCGTGTAGCATGAGCCCAAATATCACAGCGCTACGGAAACGGCAAGAAAAGGAAAAGTTTGTAACCCAGCCATACGGAATGAGGAGAAGAAATCCTAGTGTAGAATGCCATGTATAATTAGCTATTACAATGAAATGAACTAAGGCAGCTGACACCTTCTAGGCGTTGCCATTTTGTGACACACTGCATTTCAACCACGTGCACTATCATGCTGTGGATTGGCGCTAGTTTAAAGTTGCCGAAATATGGTGCAATTGCTCACGCAGGAGATAATACAGTCGACTCCGTTCATTGTGATCTCCGTTTTAAGAGGGTTTGTGCACCCTAGAACGTTTAAGCACTATCAATTTTCAGCACACCAGCTCTTTGATTCTCGCATTTTTTGTGCATCTGGGCATGAGCAGACTAACGATAGTGTTGTCCGCTAGGGCGTGCAAAAACTCTGTAAAGTGAACTCTCGGTTATAATGAACCTAAGTCACTGCTCCCCGCTTAACGTACGTTACAAATATGCGTTAGAAATTGTGGGAGTAGTGAATACTGAAACTTGGCTACAGTGAATGCAGAAAATACTGCGTTCTGGAAACTAATTCCCTTCTGAAGATAGTATGTATAAATTACGTCAGTGTAAACAAATAATAACAGGTAGCTGGGAAAAATATCGTCAGGTAAAGGTCAGAATCTAAGAAGTTTGCCTAAGACGGAGATAGCAAACCCGGACTGTCTTATACAGCCATTTGTTCCAATATTTGCTTGCGTCATGCCGCTACCGAAAAGATCTCGTATGTTATTAGGCGAGTAAAAGGGCCGTCAGAGACATGTGGTCCATCAGTTTCGGAGCATTAATGGGTGTCAAAGACTGCATTACGATCCCTGATTGCAGTAGAAAATTCAGAATAAAGTATGGAAAAGTCACGAATTCGAGCATGATCTAGAGAAATTACAAATAAAACTGTTCGAAGCAAACAATTAAAGAAGATATAAGGAATATTTCAAAGCCATATAAATATATATATATATATATATATATATATATATATATATATATATATATATGTATACTCATATATACACATTTACATTTCTTTCTGTTAATGTATTTTTATGTATCTATTTATTAATAAAATTATTCATTGGGAGAAAATGAAATTAGTTCAATTTTAACTCATCGGATATAGTGAACCAAAAATGTTAGTCTCCAGAAGTTCACTAAAACCGGAGTCGACTGTGTTAACGTCTGGACGCGAACATTGATCAAAACCTTGTTAATGATGAGAGCGACGAACGGAGGAACGTATGAACTGACATTGCCAGAACGTTTTCTCCCAGAGTTAAAACGTATAATGTTACAGGAGCAAAGGCAGAATTGTTAGGTGTTTAAAAGCGGGAGATAGAGCATTTTGAGTTTATCTGATATATAGATACCGGAGATGGACGCATTTATTTTGCCTAAAACGGAAGAAAAAATTACACTGAATTTTGTAGTATATATTTAGTTTTAATGGCATAGGAGATGACTAAAACATGTAATCTATTGAAAAGTTGACTTTACTTCAAAAATCTACCATTAACGAACAGATTTCATGAAGGGATATGTCTCTATTTTTAATATTTTAGCTGAAAGAAGACGCCGAAAACATTTGGACGTATGCAGTAATTGATAAATTACGGACCTGAACGAAAATCAAACTCGCACCTTTCTCTTAAGCATCTCTTACGCTATCCGGAAACAAACATTTATCAAAGAATTTGGTGCATTTTTTTTTAAATTTGAAATGTGTCAGAGGCTTCGTGTAGAGTAGTCCCCACAATTTAATAATCGGATTCAAATAAATGGTCCGGGAAAGCAGCCAGGTTGTTAGGGGATTATTACTATTGGAGAAAATCTGCTGGACGGTTTAGTCTCTTGCTTTGTTCATAGATAGGTGGACGTACATTTAGCAACCGATTTTTGTCTATCAAGGACCCACTAAACGTGGTTTCTAGCTTCATCCGTATAAGAGGAGCAAAATTTTTTCTATTTGTAGCAACTATATTTATCCTTTATCGTTAGCTGGTCGCAAGAATTGTATTAGAGTTTTTTTTGTTTGAAAAATTGTTATTTCTTTCCGCAGCATTACATAATTTTTTTTAATCTGCGTAAGCAGTAGCGAGAAAGTTACAAGTGCAAATGGACATTTTTCTGATCGTAATTCTGAGATAAAAGTTTATAAAAAAATTTCAAATTTGCTAGAGTAAAATATAACGAATTCAACAGATGTAAATGTTAATTTTGATGTTCCAGGAAGCGGTTAGAACGTAGAACACAGTCTCTACTTAGCATATTTCAATATTTGTTTTACTCGTCGTCTTAACGTTACCATTTCATTTTTTTGTTTATTTTACATCAAAGAAGCAGTTAAAAACTTCGTATGAGGGGCTATGGGGAAAGTAAATTGTGTGCACATTTTCAAATTTCTGTGATCCCTACACTAAGTCATATACTCCTTAAATTTTGAAGAAGAAGAAGAAGGTAAATAAAATCCCCATGTAATAAAATCTATTTTTAAGGATAAAAAAGCAAAAACTTTTGGCTCATATCCATGTTGTCCTTCGGCATAATACTTTCTGCCGCGACAACATGGAAACGATAATTTGAATAATTGTATTTCCCACTGAATTCTAGAAGACGTGCACAGACAATGAAGTTTCATTTTTGTCCAGAAGCAAAACAAGGGTCCATCTCAGCATTTGCTCAATGAATCAGGGAAAGTGGACGAAAAATCTGATCGAGATGGGGTCATTGACCCGGAGGCTTCAATACAATACTTGTTACAAGTTGGTTCTACACATTTATACAGTTCAAATTTTAAATAATGCACTATGTATAATTGTTAAAATTAATATTACTTTTCTTGTAATGCTCAGTATCGTCTCCAATTTTATATAAAAAGTTATGCAGCAGAAACGATTTCACTAGGGATATAAATTTTCTATCAAATTTAATCGTTTAATGTCATCTGGAAAAGTGTTGTGAAATAATGTAACTCATATTGTATGTGAACGTTTTGTAATGAGCTGTAGATACTGTCACCTGACGAACATGATTTCTACGTCGAGTGTTATAGTAATAGACATCGGCATTTTCGGAAAATATTTTCCCGCCCTTAAGCCAGTGATTTTTGACAAAAACCACTTATTCGTAAATAAAGAGAAGAGGCAATGGTAAAATTCCTAGATTAATGAAGAGGGGCTTACACTAATCACGTGGGTGGGATTTGGGTATTATTCGTACAATTCGTGTTTGTAATCGAAAAGTCTGTGAGCTAAAAGATGTATTTCCCCAGAATATAATGCCATATCTCAGGCGGGAATGAACAGTCGCGAAATATACACAACAAACAGTAGGAAGGCATTTATTTGAAATGGAAAACTGCATTAAAACAGTTGTCTTTTCGTTTACTATTAATTTGTTATTTCGGAACCATTTTGAAACATCTGATATTGTACTATTTACGGTTTCTTTATTGCAAAGGATGTTCGTATCATCTGCAAAGAGAACCGTATTTCCGTTTCGAATCGTCGAGGGCATATCGTTTACGTAAAGTAGGAACAGAATAGGGCTAAAATCGATCCTTGAGGAACTCCACGTGCAATGGGCAAAGAGTGGGTAAGGTGCGTACGTAATGTTCCTTCATTCCAGTAAGGTATTTCCACCCTCTGAGATCGTTGTTTAAGGTACGAACATAACCAATCTAGATACGATAGTATACGATGTGTGCCATTCATACGATAGTAATGAATGGCACACAGAATTCATTAATATTCACTCTCTAACTCGACGGGAACTAATTCTCTTAAACATATAAAAAGTATATAGCAAACAGAAAAGACAAAATAAAGCAATTGAAGTAACGACAATTTAATGCCAGTGAACAAGAATGACTAGTGCGCATGCCCGAGAAAACCCACCACAGCGACGGCGCTAGACTGGAACGGTAGTCACTTTCCGAAGCGCTTCGTGCTCTATATGAGTATTCTGAATTTTGGAAAATACTTTTCCGACATTCGATGCAGCTGCAACCTCGGGTTTGTTGGTGCACCAGACTGATCAGCATGACGTCGGAGTAAACAAAGATTATACTTCAATGAAAACATTAAGTCCCTTGTCACTTCGGCAGCTGTGATACTGTCATCCAATTGAAAGTTTAAACGTTACTCTAATGACGTCACAATCGTGAAGTTCAAGATACCGATTGCTAAGCTGCGTCACAGTTGATGAAGGGAACATAGGCATTGTTTTCAACGAAGTATACGCTTCGTTTTTGTGTACAGTTCGACAAGGGAGAATTGAACAGAAAATAAAAAACTAAGTAAGAAGCAATCAATCTTATTTACAATATCTTACAATCAATGGTGTCTCCTGACACTGGACGTAGAGCGTTGGCAGTGAAGACAATTGTTAATCAGCACATTCGCTCTTCGCATCCAAATTTGAGTAAACTTGAAATATACATACCCAATGCTAGCTTATTTTAAATTATAATATTTAAAGAAAGAGAAGGAAATACTCTCAAAAATTAAAGAAATTGAGACGTGGTATATTTTTAAAATTATTTTATTTGTTTATTTATCGCAAAAAACATTTATTAAGAGTATCACGTTCAATGTGGACGCTGCTGTACTTCCTATTTCTAAAAAGTGTATAATATAGTTTCAAGTATTTAAAAATACGTGCTCGACGATTTTCCCTTTAATACATTTGTCATTTTAAAAATTAAATTCTAAAATGTTATTCGGTAAGTACATGGTCAACCAACGTCAATTACTCCTTTCTTTTCGTCATACGAAAGGGAAGATACGTAATTTTTTTAAAAACTTTTGAACAAGGTTTTCATTGTCCCTAAAAACAATAACAATAATTTCATCAGTATGGCTACCGGCTGCAACACCCAAAGGATAATACCACAATCACGAATACTCGATCACTAATAGGCTGTTGAATCGAGATCCAACGCCTTGGCACGCTTCTTCCATGAGTGACGTCGCTCGCATGCGCTGCCGCCATCCGATCCGTCCTCAAGACGTTGGAGGCATTCGCCAACACACGATTTGCACACCGCCCTTTTTTAGACGAAAGATAGTAGAAAATATACTTAGACGGCGAAGGGATGTAGATCCTCCATTGAGTACGTAATATGTAACAAAAGAATAGGTGGAAAAATTGTAAATACAACAGTGAAGAGAGCAAAGAATGTAGGATCTGGCCGTTCGCTTATAGGCCATGGGCTAGAAAGAAAAAAAGAATCAAAACGAAATGAAGTGGTTTTAAAACTGTATCTTTTAGAAGATGAAACTATAAATTATAGAGTATTGTAGAATTAATATTAAACTTCAAAATAATGGCGCCATGGACAATGCAGAAAAAATGGCTAAACAAAAAACCTCTTTTGAGTCAGGCAGTAGAGGAAGCAGTAGAGTTTAAAAAACTAAGTAGAGGAATGGATTTCAGATTAGACCTAGAACAAATTTAGAAAGCAGTTTACTTCAAACAGAGAAAATACAGAACATATCTCGGATCTCCAACAACAAGAAACAAAGAAAAATACAAAGGGCTAGAAATCGTCATCAAAATTCATAGAATTGATTTACAGGAAACATTGATACATTACACATCATCATAGTTCAGCATAGAAGGTATTAAACAGAAAGAGGTAGCATCCATATTTAATGAAATGAATGAAAGTTTTCTTTTTAAAAGAACTTTCACAAGATGTAGTGGTGCCGGTCTAGATTGCCGAGGTCGTTAACAGCTCAAGGTCCGTAGCTGCCTTGGCTCGAAGAAGCTTGGGTTCGAGTCCCGCCTCAGTCCTACATCTTTGTTTTGTTCTGAAGTGTTCTACCTACAATTTATTCTATAGTTAAACAAACCAGAGGGAACGCAATTTTAACCAAGATGTAGAAAAACGATCTTGTTGAAAGTTGTGGAATCATAATAATTACTTCCTTTTTATAACGATTACTTACTCTCTTTAGCATGTAAGAAAAAATCGTGAAACATAGGGACTGAACAGTAGAATCATGAACTTCTAAAATGTCCGGAATTGTATTCCGTCTGCACCCTTTACATTTTTATAATAAGCATTGGAAAAACATGAAGTATACCAAGAATGGCTCCTGGCGAAAGTAAAACCCTCTGAGAACGTAAATCACTCGGACAAAGAGAAATTTCCGATTAGAACGAAAATTGTAAATAACAACAAACGTTGCCAAAATTTAATACAAGTTTCAGAAAACTCACCTGAACATCAAGTCCACGTATGTATATCGGGTCATTGTTAAAACGTTTGCTGCTCAACAAGCGACCGCTGTTTGACGCTGGATATCATATCAAATGAATAGAGGTGGAACTATTGATGTCGTCAGTGTTTCAAACTGTATTGAGAAATACGTTACAGGAGTCATTTTAAATTTCTGTAAGTCTCCTGAAAATTTTCTTTTACTTTATCGAGGTGAAGCAACTTCTTGGGGCAGGAAATGCAACACGCGATGAGCTTGTTACGAGTTATCCGACTTTAGTTTTTTCTTCCGTATGTACGGAAGAAAAAACTCAAATGCTCATAATTAAAATTAATTTATTGAAGCAGCGACATTACAAAAAATGACGAAATACATATGGCTTACGACATGTTTAGATCATGAAACGTGGGGTAGATAAAGAAATTCAACTAAGATAAATTGTTTACTTTATCTGTTAATATTATTGTGACGACCAAGTTTCCTTGGAAGATAGTCACGACAAGCTTTAACACACAATGCATATTTTAAGATATATTGCAAAAATATACAATTTTAAAATTGCAACCAATGAAACAAACACTACGTATAAAAGACCAATATCCAATTAGAACGAAACTTGTAAATGATAACAAAATATAATAAGTTGAAGTTATTTTATAAAACGTACCTAATAATTTAGTCCATGTTTATATACCTAGTCATTGTAAAAACGTCTGCTGCTGGAGATACGACAACAGTTCGACGTTGTAACGTCTTTGGTCATCAATTCAAAGGAATAGTGTTAGAACTATTGATGTCATTAATTCAAACTGTATTGAAAAACGCGTTTGCAGAGTCATGTTAAAATTCTCTAAGTATCCTTAAGATATACTTGTACTTTGTCTAGACGAAGCAAATTCATGGGCAGGAAATGTATCACGCAATGAGTTTCTTATGTACGGAAGAAAAAACTAAAAGTCTCATGATAAAAATTACATTATCTAAGCATTGCCATAAAAAAATTACGAAACATTTCATTTAGGTTTCGTTACAAATGTATCAAAGATTAACAAAACAAGAGTGGACAACACTCAGTTTCTGAAATATTCGACCGTCAAATTGATTAAAATGACTAATACAAATAAAATATCTGGAGGATGTATAGAATTTGCGGATTAGCAGTGAATATTAATGAATTCTGTGTGCCATTCATTACTATCGTATAAATGGCACACATCGTATACTATCGTATCTAGATTGGTTATGTTCGTACCATAAACAACAATCTCAGAGAGGTGAAATACCTTACTGGAATGATGGAACATTACGTACGCACCTTCCTGACTCTTTGTCCATTGCACGTCGAGTTCCACAGGGATCGATTTTTGCCCTATTCTGTTTCTACTTTACTTAAACGATATGCCCTCGACGATTCGGAACAGAAAGATATTCCGCCAGATGATACGAATATCCTTTCACAAAGAAACCGTGATAGTACAATAGATGATTAAAATTGGTTCCGAAATAACAAATTAATAGTAAACGAAAAGAAAACGGTTTGAATGCAGTTTTCCATTTCAAATAAACAAGTCTGTGCTCCATTAAAAATGAACGGTTTCTCAATTCAGTCAAACGTTAAATGGAACGTCCATTTAAATGAATTGAACACAAAATAAGTTCATTATGCTACGCGTGCAGAATTCTAGCAAATTCAGTCAGTTCTCATATTGTTTGTTGTGTATATTTCGCGAATGTTCATTCCCGCTTAAGATATGGCATTATATTCTGGGGAAATACATCTTATAGCTCCCAGACTTTTAGATTACAATCACGAAATGCACGAATAATAACCAAATCCTACCCACGTGATTTGTGTAAGCCTCTCTTCATTAATCTAGGAATTTTACCATTACGTTGTCTGTTTATTTACGAATCAGTGATTTTTGTCAAAAATTATTTGCTTAAGGGCGGGAAAATATTTTCAGAAAATGCCGATGTCTATTACTATAACACTCGACGTAGAATTCATTTTCATCAGGTGAAAGTATCAACACCTCATTAAAAAAAAACTTCACCTACTATACATGTACATTCATTTAAAACATTTTGCCAGATGACATTATACGATTAAATTCAATAGACATTTTATATCCCAAGTGAAATCGTTTCTGCTGCTTAACTGATTCTATACAATTAGAGACGATATTGAGCATCACAAGAAAAGTAATATTAATTTTAACAATTATACATAGTGCATTATTTAAAATTTGAACTGTATAAATATGTAGAACCAACTTGTAACAAGTGTTGTATTGCAGCCTCCGGGTGAATGACCCCCATCTCGATCAGGTTTTTCGTCCAGTTTCCCTGATCCATTGAGCAAATGCTGAGATGGCCCCTTGTTTTGCTTCTGGACATAAACGTAACGTCATTTTCTTTGCATGTCTTCTAGAATTCAGTGAGAAATTCAATTATTTAAATTATCGTTTCCATGTTGTCGCGGCAGACACTATTATTCCGAAGGACAACATGGATAAGAGCCAAAATCTATTACCATTTATCCTTGAAAATAGATTTAAGTAGTGTATGACTTAGTGTAGGGATCACCGAATTTTGAAAATATGCACACAATTAACTTTCCCCATAGCACGTTATACGCAGTTATTAACTCCGTTTTTGACGTAAAATAAATAAAAAATGAATAAAATGCTAACTTTACGACGATGCGTAAAATAAATATTGAAATTTGCTAAGTAGAGACTGTGTTATACGTCCTAATCGCACCCTGGAACATCAAAATTAACAATTAACTTCAGTTGAATTCGTTATATTTTACTCTAGCAAATTTGAAATTTTTTATAAACTTTAATCTTAGAATTACGATCAGAAAAATGTCCATTTGCACTTGTAACTTTCTCCCTACTGCTTACGCAGAGTAGAGAAATTTATGTAATGCTGCGGAAAAAAGTAGCGCATTATCAAACAAAAAAACTCTAACACAATTCCCGCGACCTGGTAACCATAAATGAGAAATATAATTGCTACAAATAGAAAAAAAGTTCCTCCTCTTATACTCATGAAGGTAGAAACCACGTATAGTGGGGCCTTGATAGACAAAAATCGGTTGCTAAATGTACGTCTACCTATCTGTGAAGAAGGCAAGAGACTAAACCGTCCAGCAGATTTTCTCTAATAGTAATAATCCCCAAGCAACCTGGCGGATATCCCGGCCCATTTATTTGAATCCGATTATTAAATTGTGGGGACTACTCTACACGAAGCCTCTGAAACATTTTAGTTTTAAAAAAATGCACCAAATTCTTTGATTATTTTTTCTTTCGGAATAGCGTAAGTGACGCCAAAGATAAATGTGCGAAATTATTTTCGTTCAGTTTCGTAATTTATCAATTACTGCATACGTTCAAATGTTTTCGGCGTCTTCTTTCAACTAAAATATTAAAAATAGAGATAAATCCCTTCATGAAATAATTACGTTAATGGTAGATTTTTGAAGTAAAGTCAACTCTTCAATAGTTTACATGTTTTTGTGATCTCCTACGTCATTCAAAGTAAATGTTTACATTACAAAATTTACTGTATTTTTTTTCTGCCTTTATAGGCAAAATAAATGCTTCAACCTCCGGTATCTATATATCAGATAAACGCAAAATGCTCTATCTCCCGCTTTTAAAAACCTAACAATTCTGCCTTTGTTCCTGTAACATCATACGTTTTAACACTGGGAGGTAACATTGTGGAAACGTGGTTCATAAGTTCCTTCGTTCGTCGCTCTCATCATTGGCAAGGTTTTGATCAATGTTCGCGTCCAGGCGTAAACACAGTCGACTCCGTTTAGTGTGAAATTCTGGATACTAATATCTTTGGTTCACTATATTCGATGGGTAAAAATTGCACAAATTTCAATTTGTCCTCAATGATTAATTTTATTAATATATAGATAGAGAAAAAATACATTAACAGAACCAAATGTAAATGTCAATATAATTACTTGGCATTGAAAAATAAATTACTTTCAATTGTCTGCTTCGAACACTCTTATTAGTAATTTCTGCACACCATTTTCGAGTTCTTGATTTCTCCATACGTAATTCTGAATCCTGTACTGCATTTAAGTATCGCAATGCACACTTGACACTCATCAATGCCTCCAGCACTGATGGACCACACCTCTCTGAAGGCCCTTTTACTCGCCTAATAACATACGAGATCTTTCCGCAGCGCCATGGCGCAAGCAAGTAAAGCAACTAACCGCTGTATAAATCATTCGGGGTTCGCTATCTCCATCGCAGGCGGACTTCATAGATTCTGACATTTACCCGCCGATATATTTCGCAGTTGCTTGTTAGAATTCGTAGCACTGAGGCAATTTATATCTATTATTTTTAGAAGGGAAATAATATCCAGGACTTAGTATTCCCTACGTTCACTGCAGCGAAGGTCCAGTATTCAAAATTAGCACAATTTTTTACGCAATTGTGCACGCCATTTTGGACAATAATATCGTTAATTTGCGCAAGCATAGCAGCAAAAAATGTGCGCAACATTCCGCATGCCTGCGTTACATAGGTTTCCTTTTTTAAGCCGCGTCCGCAGCGCTGTGATATTTAGGCTATTATTACAAGAGAGAAGAACACGCAGACAATTCTAACTCTAAGCGATTTCATGTTTTCGCACCACGTAAAAAGAGCGATCTTCATTAAACATTCTCAGCACATTCTCACCATTCCATCATTTATCGCGACTTCTCCACAAATTTCTTTAATTTACGATTAATATAATCAGGTTTCACATCCCTTGCATTCAAAAATTTAATCACAGCACCTACCTCACAGTCGGCGTAAGCGCAGTAAGCGATTTCATGTTTTCGCATCACGGAAAAAGCACGATCTTCATGAAACATTCTCAGCACATAGTCACCATTCCATCATTTATCGCGACTTCTCCGCAAAAATCTTTAATTTCACGATTAATTTCGGCTTGTTTCACATCCCTTGCATTTAAATATTTAATCACAGCACCTACCTCACAGTCGGCGGGAAAACTGTCTTAAGCATTTAAAAAGTCCGTAGAAAGAAGAAAACACAACGTGAAGCAATTAAAATGGCGACAATGTAAGGCCTGTGAACAAGAATGACCAGTGCGCATGCCTGGGGCGTTGATCACAGCGCTGCGACGGCATTAGAATGGAAGGGTACTTACTCTCCGAATTCGCTTCAAATACTATATTAGTGTTCTGAATTTTCGAAATTACATTTCCGACATTCGATCCAGCTGCAACCACAAGATTGTCTCTGCACCCGACGCTACTGGTTAAGGCTGTAGGCACCAGTGACCACCCGGCCAGTTCTGCCCGCTATCTATTTTCGTCCTTTCGGTCCGTCACAGACATGTCTAGCAGCCCGCAAGAAGGAGCGCAGCTTTCTACAGGTCCCTTTGCAGAGAACCCACAGGACAGACAATGTCTGTGCACACAGCACAAATAATACTCGCACGCACAACACAATCGGATCACAATGGACCGTCCGCTCCTTCAGGAAGGCAAGCAGAGACACACACAGACCTATCGACAGCATGATGAAGGGCCCAACAAGCTGTTTGACACCCAACGGGTCGGGTCTGAACTCCTCTTCCACCAGGATTTGACCGTTCAGAGCTCGCAAATGCCGCTGCGCTGCCGCCCAGTGCGAATACAATCCCCCTTCCACAACACGATGGACGATGTCAATGAATCTTTCAGTGAAGTAGTGATTTCGTCTCACTTTGTACGTGTGGTGAACTGGAGAGAAAAAGGATTCCTTTACTCGGTGGATATTCCCGTAGTTACTTCCACTAGAAACGGCAAGAGATTCGTACAACTGGTGGGATGTAACGATTGCTGATCTGTTCCCTGCAGCAATTGCTTTGAAGACACTTTCAAAATCCTCGACTTGTTTGAAGCTGACCAACTTATTTTCAAAATTCATCTCGTGGGCCAAGCTTTCTTTATCTAGTAGCATTCGAAACACTTGTCTGTGAGTATATATCCGATCCACTGATTTTGTTGCATCTCTAATAGTGTTCGGATTCGGATAGTGAACAGGAACCGTGATGAACCCCAGTAGTAGTCCGGTGTAGGCATTACCAAGTAGGAGCCCGAGGACGATTCCACAGAGCGCGGCGATGCGTTCGGATCTACGGAGTCCGTTGAAGGCGATGGAGCCCGTCACTAGCATCTGCATGACGTCCAGAACAGCAGCGATCGCGGCCCCGCTGGACAAGGGCCGAGCGTACTGTGAAGCGCTGGTGGAGCGAGCGTAGGAAGCGGCGTGACGGGGCCGTAGAACCAACCAGGCGAAGGCCAAGATAAAAACAGCGGCGCCTACGGTGGCCCACAACTTGTCTTCGAAAGGAAGTAGAACAACCAGCGAGAAGGGCACACGATCAGCTTTTGTTGTGTACATGTAGAGGTCGTTTTGCCCAACGCTACCAGATTGATCACTTCCGACTATTAATAAAACCATTGTGCTTTGTATTCTGGCAATATATGTCACTTTTTGATCGAGCAGCCCGTGGGAAGCTATATTACCTACAGTTCGGTTTTTCATAATTTCCAGAAATTGCTTATCGGGACCGTCTAAATGCATATTTCCATCTCTGTCTCTCCAACTTATTGAAAGATGATATTCTTTGTCAAAAAAAACATTGTAAGTCGGGGCAATAAGCTGGTGTAATATTTCCACGTCACTACTGTTAAAATTATCACAAAAAGTCCAAGTAGAAAAACGGCCAAGTTTTATTTCATAGAAACAAAACGATCTTGAATGAATTGTGTAGATTAACGATTCTCGATCTTTCTCGTGTCGTGGATCTAAGAGAATCAATTGTCCTGTGCCGATTTCCAGTGCGAATGACGTGAAATGTGTTTTTATTTGATTTGTTGAAGCTGGATGTTCGCCCATGAGAATGACCACGAAAACGCCCCTCGCATTGGTAGCCGCCTGGCCACCGATAAAACGCCAGATTTCTCTGCTCTGGGAGAGTGAGTTGAGGGTGGGTAGGGGGACGAGGTGAAAGGGGCCACGTGAGAAAACCTGCACGAAAGAGATGTCGGCGCCAACCAAATACACGACGGGAACGCCTGCGCGATGGAACTCGCGTGGGATGCTGTTCTGTAAGGGCTCTAACATCTTGAAGAAGAGCAGCGTGGCCTGGTGGTGCGGGCGGATGAGCGGGCAGCGCAACACGACGGCCAGTTGGGCGGCGGCGGCGAGCCGCGGGGCGTCTTGGCCTTGGGCGCTCCTGGCAGGGGCGAGGACACGCCCACGGGCTTAACGGCCAGAGGTTCGTCTTCGGAGCGACCACTCAAAGGGACCCGGGTGCGCCCAGGCTGAAGGGACGCTCAATGACAGCGGCATGCACCACCGATGGCAAGACGAGAATACAAGATGGTTATACTTCAGTGAAAGATTTTGTCCATTGACTTCGACAGCTGTATACTCTCACTCTGACCAGTTGAACGTCATTTATAATATCACAACGTGACGTTAATGTTCAGACTCAGCACTGCCCACTGCTGACGCAGAAGCGCCAGTGGACTCGTTTTATTCGTACTATAGTGACATCATAATCGTGACGTACAAACTCGCGATGGGATGGCAGCGTCACATCTGAGGATTTTTCGAAGAAGTTGATATTTTAAGGAATCATAGGTGATCAGATATTTCGACAGTTTAGATGTTCGAAAATGTCGCTTACATTTCGACCTAGTGACATGCATCAGTAAAAATGCTGCTAAGCAAACACATGACTTGGTTTTCCAGGATGCAAGTACAAACACTGCCAAAATAACAAATAATATCGTAGTGGAGGGTGATAGGTAATAACGTAGGGTACACTGTCAGAAATTTCTGCATTAATTTTAATGTAAACTACATGAAAGTAATTAATGTACATGTCTAGTAAATTTAAAGCACGTGTGTATTAAGTTTAATGCAAGTGTACAATTAAATTTAATTTACGTAGATGATAATTACCTAATGCACTTTTATATTAAAAGTAATGCAAAAATTTCTGACAGTGTACTTTCTACATCTCGTTCAAGTTCAAATTCTTCTACTCCTAAAACAACGTGACAAGTAGTACAGATGAATGATGTTACATATTACGTAATTAATTAGTATAGCAGTAATCCTGAAGCATTAAAATTAGGGTAAAAATTAATCTAAGTGTCACGAGCGTTAAGTTATTGTAAAGATCATAGGTGACAAAAATCTTTTTTATTGTTAGTAATACTAGAACCCTTATAATGCCCTTGGCGCATAAATAAACATTAACTTGTATACCAAATATTATCGAATAATTGTTGCCAAGAACTTATACATGGAATATGGAAGAATAAATAAATATTTACTTTTATAAGTAAACAAAAAATATTTTATTGGAAAATACAAAACTGCCAGCACCCAATTTTTCTATTAGCATTAAAAATAGAGAAAAGGGGAAAAACAATGATGTATCATATGTTACTATTTTGAGAATTTGAGTATAAAATTGTTTCTGACACGTGGTTTTAAATTAAACAGACAATATTTCATAAACTATCAGCCCTTGCAACTGTCGCATTTGGAAGTTGGCCTTCGCGGAGTCGAGACTGTTGCAGGAGAGGGGCGACTAAGCGGTGTGGCAATGGGGATAGAGGTATAATACGCAATCCATGGTCTAGTCATGACAGACAGGAACAAACGTCAGTATTAACGATAAGAATGATGGACTTTTTCCATTCATTCATCAGAATTAAACCTCTCTTCTGGTTGAAATTCCAGCGTCGATGTCTAGCGTCATAAATGATTGCAGTCAGTTCATCGGCCCTTGCACAAACAACTGCAGATTTACATTGCTTTCATGGACAACTCAGAGTTAAGTAAATAATTTATGAGCATATTTTTATTCCGTTCTTCTATGATTATCTACCTCTTATTTTATTTTTGTAAATTTACAATGAGAAGTGGGTAACATCAATAATAAAATTTATACCTTTCATATCCTGACGTTTTAGAGATATTAAAGTAAAATCTTCACCTTCATTTCTTTCTTTGTATTTGTAGTGTTTTAAAATGCTGTCTTGTTCCTACGGCCATTGGACATTGAGCTCGATACTTGTTAAGTTTGAAAATGTCTTTAGTTAGTACTCCTCCCACTAACAATTTCTTTACATCGTTCATTTCAATGATGGATGCTTGAAATTTCCATTAGTAGCACAAAAGATTATTTCTGATGAGTGAATAAAAATCTTTCATTCTGATCGTTAATTTAGAAGTTTGTTCCTGAATCTTTCCAGTTACGACTACGTGCGCTGCTCAGTCACCCCCTCTCCCGTAAGAGTCTCGGCGCCGAGAAGGACTCTTTCGCCAAAGCAACGACTCAAGGAGCTGCTACAGGAAATATTGCCCGTTAATTTAAAATCACATATCTGGCGTCCGCTGATTTCCTAGACAAAGGCTGGATTCGACCTATCTATCTAGCGACTCAGAAATCCGCCTCCGTCGAGACTCGAACCCTAAAACCTCGCGGCAAGAGACACTGAATTTGCAATTGTTTTAACCTTTTTTTTTTTCATTTATTTCTGCTTATGGCCCGAAGGCCCTCAGCATCCGCGTATGATACAGTGATGTTACAAATTAAATTAACATTGATTGAGAAAACTTAGACTTGAATACATTGAGTACATGTGAATTAAATTGAGAAGCCACATCGGGTGCATGATAATCAAGGAGGGCGAAGAACTGTCGCGGTAGTTTTCGTTTTAGTCTATTGTGGTGAGGATTTGTTTCCGATTTTGAAATGTACGGCTGAGGGAATCTGGGGAATTTTAGGATAGAAGCGAGGATAGGAGGAGAAATGGACGGAGATAGGAGTAATGCCGAGTTCGTTATGTAGCTGGGAGTTAGGTACAAACCATGGAGCTTTAGTGATGGATCGGAGGAATTTATTTTGGAAAATCTGCATTTTTGATGTTCGATTTGCTGGCTGAGGCCCAGATAGGAGAAGCGTAAGATAAAATTGGCGGATCATTGACTGGTATAGCTGAGTAGCGACATGGAGTTGCAAGGGTGATGACTTTTGAGAATGGGATATAATTGGTGGTTCTACGGTTGCCAGGGTTATTCTGTGGAGAATATTTGATTTATGTGAGCCGCCTATCAAAAGTACTCCCAGATATTTAACTGGCTTGTTGTTTGGGAGCAAGTTATATTTCTCCTTGATAGTTGAGAGGGGAGGATTATTTGGTCTACGGAGCGTGAAGATTTTTGCTTGGCTTTTCGTAGGGTTTATCCGATATGCCATTTCTTGGCCCAGTCGGAGAGCTTAAAGTGGTGGTGTTGCAGGTCTTCTTGTGCGGTATCAATATCACGGTTTGAGGAATATATTGCGTGTCATCAGCAAACAGAGCAATGTAGTATGAGGGTGGATGGTATATCAGCTGTATAAAGATTAAATAGTGTGGGAGAGAGACAGATCCTTGGGGTAATTCTGCTTTATGGGAAAAGATAGTGAAAGGGCTCCGGAAGGCGGACAGAAAAAGTGCGATCGACAAGGAAGCTATTGATGATGTGAATAAGATAGTCGGGGTTCCGATGTGAATAAGTTTATATAACAGTCCTGGATGCCAGATGGTGCCAAAAGCTTTAGCTATGTCGAGGAAGATTGCGACTGTGTGTTTCTTATCATGGAAGCCTTCTGATTATATCCTCGTTAGTCTTAGATTTGGTGATTTGTGGAAAGTAGTGGTTGAAAACCGAATTGGTGTAGGTATAAGGCTTGACTGAACTGAGATGGGAGATTAATCAGCGAGGATACATTTTTCAAACAGTTTTCCTAAGGAGGGCAGAAGACTAATTGGACGATAGCTTGACGGTCGTTTTTGGTTTGTCTGGTTTCAGAATGGGAATGATGTGGGCGTGTTTCCATTTGGAGAAGTATGACAGACGAAGAGAAGCATTAAATATTGCTGTTATATGTAAAATGGCTGTGAATGGAATGCGTTTAGTACGTACGTTGAATTAAGTCGTGACCACTGGAAACTTTGGAGTAGCGACAGATAAAAGGTTCACAATTTCGGTGGGAGATATGAATTTGGACATCTTGGACTGTTGTTCTAGTTCGTCGTATTTCTTCGAGGAGTAACTGATCATGAATGGGATTTTCTGTAGGATGGGGTGTAAGGTTGTGCAAAGTATTCACCTAGTACATTGCTTTTATCTGCTGGAGTAGTTAGCACGGATGCCGCGGTTGTTAGGGAGGGTTATATTAGTTGGCTTGCAAGAGGCGGTGAGTGATATTCCAAGTGTATGATCGTTGGGTTGGTGGTTTGAGTTTGAGTGGAGATATTGGGTTAGATATTGCCAAAAGATGTCTTACTATTTTAGTGAGTAGGTTTAGGTACGATTTTAAGAAGGGGAATGATGTTTTGCCAGTGATTACGTATGTATCTTTTGTGATATAATAGTCTCTGTAAGATGGGTGAAATAGGAGGTATGGGTTGCGTTGACGTATTGGGAGCTGTTAGATCTAAACTATCGAGGATGGTGTGGGTGAGCGAGTCAATGGCTCTATCAATTCTTGAGAGCTTTTCAGTGACGGAAGTGGTGGCAGAATGCAGAAATCAGGATCTGAAAGTGAGGCCAGTTGACTTTTTGTAGGCAGTAGGTGATCTGGGCGATTTTCTTTAATGAAGTATTTAAGCAGAAAAAGAGGTCGATGGTCTGAAGGAGAGTGATGTGTGGCTCCACAATAATATTGTAGCTAATGTTGCTTGAGATACTCGAAATCGAGGATGTCTGCTGGTATTGAAGATTGGTAGGGATAATAGCTGGGAGAATCAGGGCATGTACTGTTAGATTTAATCTTTAGTATCTGCAAGAAGAAGGATGCGGCAGGAGAATGGAGTCTGCTACCCCATACTGTATTTTTGGTTCCAGTCTCCAACAACAATTGTTGGTTGATTTGATAAAAAGTGAATCGATGTCGCCTGTTTATAAGGAATATTGGGAGGCTTATACACTGAGGTCACAATAAGGTAGTATTGCCGGTTTGCTGTACTGCAACGCTTATATTTTCAAACGTGGGGTTTGCATATTCAGGGAGATGATGATGGGAGATATTATTTTTCGCAAAAATGGCTACACCACCACTGCTATGATTTCGTGGACGATCATATCGATACATCGTATATCCAGGAATGAAAATTTTGATAGAGGGCTTCAGGTGGGTTTCTTGGATGCAGCTATATCGATATTATTGCTATGGAGAAAATGTGCGAGTTATGAATATTGGTTCGTAGACCATTTGCATTCCACGATATTAGGCGGATTGGATGACGGGTTTATTTTTAGACATAAATCTGAGGATAATAAATTTCAGAGATTGAGAATTGAATTGGTAAGAACGGGGATTATTTGATTTAACATTTTCGAAAGGAATATTTCAACTTGTTGGGAAACAATTTGTGAAATTATTTGAGAGTGAGAGTGAGTTGGGAATGTTGAAGGTTTGAGGAAATCTGAGTACAAGGGCGATTGATACGAGGACGGTGGTCTCGGTTCGGTCGGTCTGGGTATAGTGCGTCGAAAGGAGAAATGTTCCGGGTCTTCTCTGAGGTGTTGAGGTGGTGAGGAGGAAAGAGGGCGGTGAAAGGGTTTGGTGGAGGAATGATTGTGTTGGCAGAACTGTTGAAGGCATGTTTGGAGGTTGGTTGTGCGACTGGGAGGGAAGAACTTTTCTGGATAAAATATTTTGGTAAACGTGACATTCACGGCTGGAGGCCCGATGTGGCTTATCACAGTTTACACATTTTGTTTCTTCATTAGCGCACTCGATAGTAGCGTGTTGACCCGCACATTTTCACAGCGCGGTAGAAAGCCACAGTTTTTCTTAGAATGTCCGTAGTTTTGATCATTGCTACGACTGAACTGGACCAGGTCTATGTCGACGCTCTTCTATTGTGATGACAGATTAAAAAGTTCCTTTAAATTGTAGATTGCATTTCCTTCGTTTGTTTTAGCGAGAGTTACTGCACATAATGGCCATGGTTTGCGTTCTCGGTTTGTATCTATAACTGTTATTACAGGTAAGTTTTTTTACTAATTCCTGAAGTATTTCTTCTTCTGAATAAGAATTTGGTACTTTCTGAGTACTACTGAGATGGTAGCTTTGGTTGGTCTCGTAGGTATGGTAGGATAGGCCTTTAGTTGATAGATTTTTTCGGAGCAGGGTGAAATCATCAACGGAGTTTACAACAACTTCCGTGTAGGATCCTTTAACTCTAGTGGTAAAATTAGCATGTTTTAGTAGATCTTTAATTATTTTTAGGAGTTCAGTGAGCAGGAGGGTTGTGAATGAAAATGGGATTTTTTCTGATATGTGGAGGAGAAGTATTAATATATGCATCTTGAGGAGAAGGATCTTGAGGAATATTATTTGTCTGATCAAGTGGAGTGAATCTGTTGCTGGTGATAATATTATATATGGATAGTTCCAGGAGTAGGCACGCTGCTCGGCACTGTTTACTGGTATTTGATACCAGTCGCTGGCGCTTAACTGAAGGCGATTCTGTTGTACTTATCTGATGGCTGAGGCTGCTCTCGAAGGATGATTGTTGCATGGCATCGGCTGAATACGCAGGTTGGCTCGCTGCTAACGGCCGCAGGTGTGGGTAGTGAAAAGTTGAGGTGGATTTGGATAGAAATTATCTCAGAGTATGTAGTGCTGAGGATACAGCTTCGGGAGTGGCGGAACGGATCTCTGAATCTTCCATGGCGGTGATGAAAAGCGTCGCAGAAAAGTCGTCTGTTTTCCTCACAACGCAGACTTGAAGTAAACACAAACAATACGTCTCACAGATTTAAGAAAGAAAACAAAAAAAAAAAAAAACTTAGTAAACACTGTTCGCACTATGAAAGTCACTATGAAAGGCACTTGACACTGAGCCGTAGCGCTTCGGCCCGGCACGGGCTTATCTCTGGTCGCCGCGATAATTAGCGAGAGAGAGAGGTGCCAGGTCGACGGTTAAGCTCGAGTCTAATATTCACTATTTAACAAAATTTGTAAGAGGCTATTAATTGATACTTTGAGTCAAGGCCTCCTGTTGATTGTTTTTAACCTGAGTCACCTAAACAGCTTTTAATATTGTTACACTAGGTATGTCAACAATGGATGATGAATAATTGTCGACGCCTGTCAAAGCGTTTCCCGCGCAACCTGCGTGTCTGGAGTGTTGCGTCTCTCTGCTTGCAGGCGCCACGCTCAACGCCTTCATGAACCAGCATGCGCAGACGGTGGTGGCTGACTTGAGGGAGCCTGTGGGGGAGGCCCTGAGCGTCCTCTTCATCGACATGATCAACAGATTGTTGCACCGTGTGCCTCTGGATCTCTGGCTGGTGTGAATGGACTCTAATAAGCGTGGTTCTTCACTGTACCAGCTGAAGCCATCGCCATGAATGCGAGCGAACTCAATGTCATTAGCTGAAATCATCAGGCTACCAAAAAACCTATCGTTATAGATAGCATGCCATCAGCCTGAGATACGAGTTTCTTGTGTGAAGATTTATATTAATAGTGAAATATTGAATTGATATTTGTTTCTTTATTCATTAAATAGTACAAATGGATATGTACAGTAGTGGTACAAAATAGATTTTAAAATTGATGAGCGTTTTCAAAACCGATAAATGCAAAAGAATTCATTGTAGATTACACATCATTTAGACATCTTTTGACCAGTTTATCATCCCTCAATCGGTTTTACGAATACTCGACACATTCTACAGAAAACTATGGCTTAAGCATTCAAAACTACAGTTTAGAAAAAAACACGATATAAATGCATTCTCAACATTCATTTCATGAGAAACTATCCTTTGCACTTATGGGGTTTTGGAAGACGCTTCTCAGTTGCGCAAATAATTGTGTTGAAAATAATGTGAGAGATGGAGTTTTGGTGTTTGGGAATATTTTCTAGCATGATGTGAGGTTGAGTCATGAGGAAAACATTCAAGTGGTGAAATAAAAAGAAGAGAATCCATCCGAACGATACTGATGTAAGGTTTAATGTAGAAGTTTTCAAAACAAATAATTTGTATCTATTCTCTTATGATGGTGAGAGATAATAAATTATGTTGATTTGTGTTGACGCGTACATTATTTGACACAGTGTCGTATGTTACATAGTACCTTGAATGTTAATATACATTTCATTCAAGGTACATTCAAGGAGAATTACATAAACATGTTATTCGCTAAAAAGTTGATGAATTTAGTATAATTTTTATTTGTTGTAGACAAAAACTACTTCGTAACTACAATGTTATTTCAAGTTGATAGAGATGTTTTTTTTTAAAATTAAACCTTCCAATTTTTTTGTTCCTTTAAGTATTATTACTCTTCACACAATTGAAATATTTTGTGAAAATATAGAAAAAATGGTATTGTCTCGTGGAAAGTTGCCAATTGAATTCAGAGGATTAGATTGCATTTGGCAATGTGATTTAAAAGCGATTTAAAAATTACAATAGTGTTATTACATGATGAAAACTAGAACAAGAAGGGAATATTCAAGATGTTCATTTCGCATATTTTCCAATCCTACTTTTAAAAGTGTATCCGAGTATTGTTCGTACATGTCGCTACGACAATTTCGAGTGAAAAGGGAATTGTAAATGCGAATTGTGATTGATTGATTGATTGATTTTTCGTGATTCCAGGCGCGTCAACTGCTTCGGTCATTAGTCCTGTTAGTAGTGCATGTTTTTCGAGATGGCGGTGATCTTCCTCCGCCGGATGAGCAGATCCGGCGCCGACCTACCGTCGGCTAGTGGGATTCCCAACCAGGACTCTCCTACCAGCGGGCACGCCCCAGCCGGGACACGCTCTAAGCTCCCGACCGGTCTCCGTAATATGTGGAAATGATAGTGCATGTTGGTGTGTGTGTGTGTGAGAAGAGAGGATGGGACAAGGAAGAGGAAGGATAGATCGCGCGCGGTCCGTGGCCCGTTGGTAGGGTCTGCCCGGCATTCGCCTGTGTTGATCGGAGAAACCACGGAAAACTACCAATCAGAGCAGCCGGCCGCTAAAATTCTCCTCCAGAAAGCGACTGAATTCGGTCTAGCCGAAAAGTTAGTGTCGAAAATCCTGCCGTCGTCAGGACTCGAACCTAGGACCTCCCGGTCAGAGGCGCTGCAGTGACATCAGTTGATGCACTGAGCTACCGCAATCGGTACGAATTGTGCCATCGCGGTTTAGCTCATTGGCCGGCGTGCTCGCTTTCCATAACGCGACCCCGGTTCCATTCCCGGTCAAGCAAGATTATAATGCGAGTTTTCCTAACAATGTCCTAATGTGTATGTTGCTGTGTGACAGTGAAAACTAACTTCTCATATTGAGAAGACAGAATACGGCGTGGGATGACTTCATGCCTAACACACGTATCCCCTTAACTAATTGCACCGGAGAGGTAGCTCAGTGCATCAACTGATGTCACTGCAGCGCTTCTGACCGGGAGGTCCTAGGTTCGAGTCCGCGGCGGTAGGATTTTCGACACTAGCTTTCAGCCAGTCGAATTCAATCCTGTCTGGAGGAGAATTCTAGCGGCCGACTGCTCTGATCGGTAGTTTCCGTGGTTTCTCCGATCAACACCAGGCGAAAGCCGAGCAGTACCCTACCAAACGGGCCACGGTCGCGCGCGATCTGTCCTTCCTTTCCTTGTCCTATCCTCTCCCTTACACACACTTACACAAACTGCACTACACTACCAGATATTCCGGGAGACCGGTCGGGAGCTTAGAGCTTATCCTGCCGGGGCGGTGCCCGCTGGTGGGAGAGTCCTGGTAAGGGGTCCAGCGGGAAAATCACCGCCACCTCCGAGAAAAAACACGCACACTAACGGGACTACTGGCCAAAGCGGTTGATGTGCCGGAAAAACGAAAAATCAATCAATAATTAATTAACTCATTGCCGTGAGACCGGGCCGCTGCTGGCAGGCCTGGCTCGTCCGCGGGCTGTCGCGCCAAGTACAGACAGCCAGACAGATGCGACGGGCGCCGCTGCGTGGCGCAACGCGAGGCAGAGCGCGGGTGGCCGTGGGAGCGGCGGCCGTGGCAGTGATGATCCGTGACGCGCGGGCCCAGCTAACAACAAGCCATGAAGAGGTGATGGTTGTTCGTGAGTTCCGGTTCAGAAAGTGAAACGCAATCATTTTACACTATTTTTTAAATTTTTCTCGAGTTTGAACTGTACAACCGACTGCGGTGACTTCAGTGATGGAACGAAGTTTTAAAAAACTGAAGGGTACGATCAAGTGTAATAAAAATTATTAATAGATATGTCAATGGTACTTTTAATGAAGAAAAGAAATTGTAAAGGTACTGGAATTATGATTTTAATATTTGTGTACAAATTTACGCAAACATAATATTATATTGGGAAAACTACTTGGTGTTTAGATGTGGACAAGGACTGCATATGAATCCGTTAGGAATATGATCTTATATATTTTATTATTATTATTATTATTATTATTATTATTATTATTATTATTATTATTATTATTATTCGATGATAATTTTTTTTATAAATGTGCCACGAATAATAATTCTCTATCATGTTTCAGAACAAGTTACACACTTATAATCCCCTTCAAATGAAAATTTACAATGTGAGGACAAACACATCATCTTGCATTTATTTTATGGTATTTGTTTTACAAACTTGCAATAATTTTTCATTTTACTGTTGCTATCTTTACAGAAATATTTACAATGAATCATATCGTAAGTAATCGTGCACGTACAACAGATTTATTTGCATCGAATCACATATATTCAGTTAATAATTTATCTCTTTTATATAATTGAAATGTCTTAAAAACCGTTTTCAGTTTTCTGTCTAAATAGGAATATAAAGACGACCAAACATTCATTATTCAGAACAGACTAAATATTTCGCATACGAAAATAGAATAAAAACGTACAAGGAACAATTTACGTGGTAACATTTTATTTTAACTTAGAACGAAATGAATAAATAAAAGTTCTTTAGTTCACATTATCTCATTTTCACCGGAACATTTCTGTACACGAATGCTGTAGTAGCATCACAGAGGATTGCTTTGTAAATCAATGAAACAAATTTAGTTATCGGTGGCCGAGATCGCAAAGGCAGTAGTGTCGTAGTGATCTTGGACCGAAATCGGAGTTGGGGTCCCCCCTCGGGCATGGTTGCATTTGTGTTCGTCCTTTCACCATATCGTTTCATCTTCATAGTTACCATACCATTTACTCCAGTGGTCGCAGTGACCCAGATGTTGATGCGATCTTAAATTTAAAAATTAAAAAAGGTCAATATTTCTTTTCGTAGCCGAACAGGGTTCTTTGGATACCCTGGCGCATACAACCCGCAGTTCGGTTCCGGAAGTCCCTCCCGCCAGGGAGCTGCGTCCGCGTCGCCGCCGCCGCCGCCGCAACAGCTGATGCTTACGTAACGGCGGGATGCGCGCCGGGAGAAAGGGCTTGCGTCACCCAGTTCCGCGCCCTCCCACTCACTCGCAGCACCCGCCGCGCGGCCCCCTTTCTTCTGGCCTCGCGCGCAGTGCGCGGGCCCGGGCGCGCAGTCATCGCACCCGAGTCTACGCGGCCGGGATGGATATCACGCCCATTATCCGCGCAGGTTTTTTGACCTCGCTTTGCTAGTTCTTGAGGAGTGGGGAGTTGCTTATTTTGAAAAAGAATTTAAAATCAGATTTGTAGTTCGTTTTTTCAATGCAAAATAGTTTCCATTACACGGAGCAAATTTCTAGTTATGATTTTATACAACGCTTGTTAGATTTATTTTAGTTCAAGTAATGTTAGCAAAGGAGTGGTACTTTCCGGGGCTCAACAAAACGTGGGTATAATACACTTAGATTTTTCTATAGTTCTATAGTTCTCTACATTATACCATTGTTACAACTCATGCCTTATAAAATTATATTTTAATTAATTCGCAAATGTCCTTCTCAACGGGGATCATGGATCTTCTGAGTTTCTATAAAAACAGGGATGTTTTAAACATGAATGAATTGAAGCTGATGTTTTCGAACATCGGTTTTGTGCTCGAAATTTTACGTCTTCTATGTTTTTTTTCTATAGAAAAAATTTTATAAACCGATTTTACCATTGAAGGTCGCTTAAACCTAAGGTCATATGGACAAAACAATAAATTGGCGTAACGGTATCGGTGTATGGACACAAACATCCATGCCCTGGCGGGATTCAACTGGATCCTTCAGGCATGAAGAAGCTACGGTTCCTCAGCCAGAGAGCTCGGCTTTTCCCGTACAATTCCAATTTTTAAATGTTAAAATTTGAAATAATAACTGATAATACCATGTTTTTTTATGTTTAGAACGAAACGAACGTGGTGAGTATTACCTCCATCATTTAGAATACCCCTCCCCCGAGATGAACCTGATAGAATGGTATTTGTTTCATCTTTCTCGTACTTTGAACGTAGAGGGGCATTTTATAGTTTTCAGTTAAATTTCAATTATAGATTGATACATGTCCACTGCCAATTTAAATTTTGTTGTCACGAATTTAATGTTAGAGGGTACTAAATCACCTTTAATGTATTGAAGTTTAAAATCATCGATGGTATTTCTCCATATATTATTAACAATATTTTAATTTTGAACTTAGATGTTTGTCAACATCAATGTTTCGTTGTCGATGTCACATTATACTCGGACATATTTTTGGGATTCGGGGGGGTTCAATCTGCAGTTATAGAAGTACCGAAATACATTCTAGGTGAAATGCCCACGAAGTTTTTACTTGAGTAGTTTCACATCTACGAAATAACCATTTTGTTTATGAAACAGTATTAGATTGATATCAGCGCAGGCGTTTTTTCTGAAAGAGATATTCAAATATGTAACCCCCAAAATATTTTTGAAATTAATTAAATCTTCTGTATTTTTTAATTAAATATCATCAATGCTTTAGATTGTTGACAGTTATAATACTGACACATGCGACCGAAGCTAGAAGTCTTTATCATCTTGTTCTGAATACAAAATGGACATTTGGGGAAAAATGTTTAAGCCGATTTTTATCTTTAAAATCTAACGAGCCTTGCTTGTTCGAATTATATGTTACTATTCGATTTTTTGGGCATATTGGTTGCTATTCTACCATTTAAAAATATAATTGATCATGGAAATGAATTCCCCTTTTTCCCGAAGTCCCAAAATGTTAGATGAAATGAAAGAAAACGCCCAGAAGTACTATGTATCCACACTAATACTATTATCACAAATCACCGCATTTATAAATAATATCCTGACATTTAAATTAATCAAAGGATTGATGGAACTGATTCGCATCAGAGCTATAATTTTTTGGGGCAATCATATTCATTATGACTTTGGTCAAAATACAAGGAGTTTTATATTTTGGTATTAACTGGGTTAGCTGTAAGGTTAAAAGTACTGGTTTGAAATACAAACAAAGGATAATTAAAAAGTATAATAAATCAATTTGTATTTTACTGCTTGATAGAAAATTGCATTTTTTGCATAAAAAAACTTTTATGCTCATTATTAGCAAATGAATACCCAGGGTTTGATATCAACATTCAATACTCGTTCAGGTGCTTAGTTTGGCAACTTGCACCATTGGCCCAACGTACCCTTTGGGCCCCTATTTACGTCCCGACTCTCTACACCAATGTCGGTCATCATTAGGGGGCGGATTTTAAGGAAATGTCATTTTTTCACTTTATAACAATGCCGTTAAGAATAGAAATTAATTTTTTTTTTGGGGGAAAAGGAAATGACCCATTTTGAATTTTTTCACTTTCATCGGCTTCTGATTTGATTTGATTTTTCGTGTTCCGGGAAAGTCAACTGCATTGGTCATTAGTCCCGTTTGTGTAGTGAATTTTTCTGGATATGCGAGGGATCTTCCCGCTGGATGGCGAGATCCGGCGCCGACCTACCGTCGGCCGTGGGTTTCCCCAATCAGGGTTCTCCACAGCAGGGCCCCGCCCCCGCCGGTACAGGCTCAAGTTCCTGACCGATCTCCCGGAATATGTGGGGTGTGCATGTTGGTAAGTGTAGTGTGTAAGGGAGGCTAGGACAAGGAAGAGGAAGGACAGATCGCGCGCGGTCCGTGGCCCGTTTGTGGAAATGCCCGGATTCGCCTCTGTATTGACGGTTTCGACCCAATTAGTCATTTTTACCTTTTACGTCATTTTAATGCATTTTCGCTGATTTCATCGATTTTAATATAATTTTAATGGAAATACGCTTCAAACAATATTTATGAGATCAACCAATGCACCTATAATTCTGAGAAGCCTTTCGATTTGTTCCTCTGAGACGTAATGTCCGATTTTGAGTACTAGTATGTAATCGAAGGTTTCTGGGACGCCTATCGTCGCCGTTGTCACTTTGCAGAGAGTAACTTTGTTCAAAGCAGAGATTTGTTTTAAAGAACAATTCAAACCGAACGTTTGAAAGATGAGTTACTTGAACAAACGAAGTAGACCCTTTACATCAGTAAAAGTCCAACAGCTTGAGTTGTTCATAGAAGTGGTCGCGATCAAATTTTACGTCATTTTTCTTTGTTTCAGGGCATTTAAAATCATTTAAGAGCTTTAATTGATCCTTTTCGATGTTTTAGGTCATCACATCCACCCTCTAGTCATCATCATCGTTCTCCATACCGCTCGCTATCCGCCCGCCCCGCCCCACGTTCCCATCTTCCTCTTAGGCAGCATCACGGTCGCGGTTATTCCACCCCGCCGAGCGCCGCCTCTTTGCTCAGAGAGACCTCGCACACCACCTTACCCCAACGAAAGCTGCCCTGCCGCGCGACCAGTTCTGCTCGATATGCTACGTTCATGCTCGGATAAAGCTGTCTTAGGAAGAATGACATCCCACAAAAAGCATCAGTTATGCCAGAAAACGTTGCAGATTTTTTACGAAATCTGCAAATTGTATAACCATTAAATTTACCTAAAGAAATAATTTTTTTAACTCATATATATCTATATTTGAAAGCATAAAACTGCCGGAACAATGACACTACAAAATAAAAATAAATTATGCTGAAAAGGGGGAAATTTTTTAAGGAACCCTGCGAATTAAAAGGCCCTTTAAATTTCCCCTCAAGAAAAACGTTAGTAAAGTTTCATTTTTAAAAAAATGACAGTTAAAACCCCTTCAATTTTTCTTTTTTGCAAAATACCCCACTTACAAAAATTTGAGGTGTGTGTGTGTGTGTGTGTGTGTGGTGTGTGTGTGTGTGTTTTTGGGGGGGGGGGGGAGGTGGGAGAAGAGGAACTTGTAGGGTATTTAAAAGTCACATTTCCACTGTCGAATTGGCCCCGCCAATCCATATGGAATTTTTAGTGAAAAAAGGGGGTTTTCAGTTTTGGGGTTTTTCCCCTTTCACTGTTCCCCCCTTTTCCCCACCTTATCGTCACCTTCCCTAATCTTCCCCCCATGGTTCCCAATGATCTTAGCTTTTGGGAAAGAGCACAAAAACCCAAAAAAATTAATTCAAACGGGGGAATCGCAGGGTTCAGGTTTTGGGGCCCTGATTGTTAAAACTTAGAACTGCATTTTTTTTGGATCAAAACTGGAATTGAAAATTTGGGGCCCATAAAACCTGTACACGATGTTTCAGTTCACATTTCACAGTATTAGCCAACATTTTTCGAAAATGGAAAAGATTGTGTTTAAACCATCAACGATTACTGATTTTTAAGAAAAAATTAATGAAGGGAAAAATTTCCAAAACCGTTTAAAAATTTCATTTTACCAGGTTATGTATTTGTCAATATCTGTTTTTAATGATAGATTTCATAGTAATGCACGCACACATATCCGAGGGTTTTCAAAAAAAAAGGGGGAACTGACGATAAAAAAAAAATGTACTTTATTTATGAGTTAGATGTCTGGGCCTCCTTCAAATACTCTCTCCCAAGCACACATTTATCCCAAGGTTTTTCCCATTTTTGAAACAGTCATAGTGGGGGTTTTTTTTGGTGAAATTTTGTTATTAAAGGAATTTCTATAATCATGGGAATTTTTCCCAAATTTTCCCCCTTTCAAGGGACTTTTTGAATTTGTGGAAATTTTTAAGAACCGGGAATTAGGCCCATGTTTAAAGTTTCTAGGTGTCTTGTTTTTTTTTAAAACTAAAATAGAAATTGTTTTTTCCAAATTATTTGTAACTTAAAATTTTTTTAAAATTCTGAGATTTCCACTCATGGGAACATTTTATTTTTATAAATATTTTTACTTATTTGAAAAAAAATACAGTTTTTAAGAGACAATATTGTTTTTAAATTGTTTATATTTCAAAAAAATTATGAAAATTTTTCATTTTTTGAAAAATTGTACATGACCCTTTTTAAAGTTTCAAATGTAAAAAAAAATTTTTTATTAAAAGTCTGTTTTTTTCTTGTGGGTTGTAGAATGACATCAAAATTTTTTTTGAAATTTTCTAAATTTAAAGAATTCAAAAAAATTTAAAAATTTTTGGGGAAAACATTAATACAAACATTTGGGAACCCATTTTTGAGGAAATTTTAAAAAAATGTTTTTAAAATTTTAAAATACTCAAAAAATCAAAATATAGTTTTAATTGTAATTTCAGTTTACCAGATCGATTTGAAAAATTAAATTTTGGAGAAAAAAATCCAACGACTTGGGGGACTAGTGTTGACCAGGCACAACAAAGAAAGGAAAGTTAGAGGATTTTTTGGGTCACCAACCCTTTGTACGATATTAGATAAAAATTTACTACTATTATTTCAAGATTTACCAATTTTTTCATATCATGGCCCCACAATGGACTTTTTTCAGAAAATTGCCCCCCAAAATTGTTTCAGCATTATTAAACTTGAAATCTATAATCAAAGAAAAAGTAGTATTTAAAAAAAGGTTCAAATTTTCCCAAAGAAATATTAACAACTGTACAATATGAATAATCCGAAATTTTTTCTTTGGAAAAATCTTTCAAGGGAAATTCCCCAAATAAATTTATTTTAAATTTGGGGAGGGGGTGGCAAAGTTCAGCCCCCCAAACTGGTCCGGGGGGATTAAAAGGCCTTGAAAATTGGGGAAATTTCGTGTTTAAAACTTTAATATATTTGTATTTCCTTTGAAGAGGCTGGGGTCCAAGATCTTCACCCCAGAAATTGTTTTTGGGAAAAATGTAAGAAAAAATTATCATGTTTCAAAATTTGTTTTATCATTTTAATAGTAACAATTTTAGCCCAAATTTGAAAGGGATTTTCAATTTTTTCTTTTCAGAATTTTCAAGAAATAACAGGAGGAGAAACACTTCAAAGAATAAAAAAAGAAAATATTATATTTCACATAATTATCAATTAAAGGGAAAATCTGCAGTCAAAATGAATGGACCTTATTTTTTCCCGGGGAAAATTGTAATGAAATGATAGCTACATGTGGTTTCCACAAAAGAAGGAAGAGATGATAAAGGAATATGTAGAAAATTCGTAACCCCCTCCGCACTCTGAGTCCAAAAAAATATTTAAAAAAACCACGGGAAAGAAAAAACAGTAAAATTCAAAAACGTTGCATTTTTAAATGTCCCCTTTTTATTTAGATGTCATTTGTTATTATTTTCAATTATCATTTTATTGTTTGATTTATTAGTTATAAAACCCCCAAATGTTAGTGTTCAACTGCAAGGTCTTTAGCCCCAAAGTGTATTTTTATGTTTTTTACCCCGGAGGTATGATTTTCCCCCGCTGACTGGCAAGATCTCCGACCTACTTCGGCTTGCAGGGATTTAAACCAGGTATCTCCCACCGGGGAAAACCACCAGCGGGGAAAAGCTTGGCCCCCTGTCTGGTCCCCCTGACAAGGGGTGGAGAAAAGAGGAGGGGAAAAGGGGAAAAAAAGGGAAAAGTTTGGGTGGGGTTTCCGGGTTCATTTGGGTACCACCAAATGGGCAAAACCACAAAAAACCACGGGATCAGAACGGGGTGACCGCTAAACCCCCTCCGACAGCGGCTGGTTTCCCATTTTGTGACAAAGGGGCCAAAAACCCCGCCCCCGATTGAAAACTGAACCCAAGACCCCCCTGTTAGAGGTTTTTATTTTCAAATTTGGGATGTCCTGGGGCACCTTTCCCGGAATGATTCTTTTCTTTAGAAATTTTTTACATATGCGTCAATGCGCAAAAGAACCTGAAAGTGGAATATTGAAAATAAAAGCAATTTAAAATTTTATGACAAAGCGTCCCCCTTTTGAATTATTTGCTTTTTCCTGGATTTTGGTAAAATTTTTTGGAGATGCAATATTTTTTTCCGAATGGAGAAGTGGGGGAAAGGAAACCCAAAGGAGGCCCCTTTGATTCAAGGCCCTGAATCACAACATCGTGACATGCATAGATACGGAGCTTTTCCCGTTTACCTAAAAGGGGGACAGGGGGAATTGTTCTAGACTGTTCACTTTGAAAACTTCTGGCATGCAGTACAAAATGAAAATAAAAATTTTGATAAAGTTTCAAAATCATATTTTAAGCCCATCAGCTTTTTTGAAAATTAAGGTTTTGTTTTTAAAAACAAAAAAAATTGAAATTATTTTTTCCCAATTAAATAATTTATACTACAATTTTTTTAAAAAACCATTTATGTTACTATCGAAACAACTGATTGTTTTAAAATCTGAGGGGAAAACGTTAGGGAAGAAAAAGAATGCAATCAAAACCAAGTGATAAAATAATTTTTAAAAACACGTAAACCTTTTCGTTAAGATATGGCGTTTTTTAAGACATGTTTAAATTTGATATTTTTTTGTTTCATTTAAAAATTTTTCAAGGGATTTTATTTTAAAAATCTTTTAATGTGAAAAACATGGATTTTTGTGGAGAGTTAGATCTGCGAATACATTTTTAGTATTTTTTTTTACAAACAATCTAAATATAGCATTATTTACGTATAGTTTTAGACGAGAGTTTTTTGAGAGATACCCCCTTAAAAAAAATTAATTTATCATTTATACTATTTCAACTGTTTTATTTCTAATTTTTTTAAACGGGAAGAAATAAAATTTTCCCATATTCACTTTTCCATTAAATATATTTTATCAGCATTTTGTAAAAATTTTTTAAAATCCCTCAAATTTTTCCCGGTTAAAAATTGATTTAAGTTACATTAAAATATTTGTCATCAAAAAAATGTTAACTCAGAATTGATTTATTTGGACTTTACATTTTCCCCACTTTTTAAATTGGGTTTCTGCCCTTCCAAAAAATAAAAAAATTATCTATTAAAAAAAAAAAAAATTTTTTAAAGAACAAACCCTTCAAAATTTGAGAATTTAGTAATTAAAAAGTTTTGAAACAACGAATAGAAACCAAAAAAGGGAAAGGATGGGATTTTTAAAGGAAAAGTTCAGTATTTAAAAAATGTAAAAGCAATGAAAAACGGGGGGATAAAATATAGAATTTTAAATATAAATAACGGGAATTTAGGATTAAAAACTTGAGACTGAAAATCTTTAAAAAACCCTTTTTTTCCATTTGTCGAAAAACCCCTTTTTTCGATACCCCCTTTTTTCGTCTCTTTTTTTCCCTTGCTGGCGAAGAAAATTTAAAGGGCAATATAGAAAATTTATCTGAGAAACGTAATAGGTGCCAACTACAAATTAAAAAAGAATGATTCCCAGAAGTAAAATGGTCGTTAGCGTATAATGTTTTTTTCGGGGAAGGGTTTAATTTTCACCTCCCACTATAGGGGTGAGACTGTGAACCCTACACTTTTTTGCGGGGACTTCATCCAATATTTATCTTCCCAGGGGGGCACAACCCCCGGGGGACAAGCTTTAGGCATCCAAATGATCTCCTGACATGAAAGGGAAAATATGTTAAAGGGGGTTGGTGTGTGTGTGTGTGTTGGAAGGGGGGGGAAAATAGGACGAAGGGGGAAGGGGAAAGACGTTTTGGGTCCGGGGTCGGGATTGTTAGGTACTGCTTAGGCATCTGATTGGGTTTACAACACCCGGGCGCTGGGAATTTTTCCAGACAGCCAGACCAATTTGACCCATATTTAGCTCTCCCGAAAACCCGTCTTTTGGATGTCGAATTAGAACTTCCGGGGTTGAGTCAAAGACAGCCGCAATGGGAAGCCTGAGAAAAAACCTTTGATTAAAACCCCTTTGACCCCAATTTCACGGGTAGGCTACTTTGACGACTGGATGCCTTTTTTGTTTTTAATAATTTTTTCATGAGGGTTTTTCATACAGTGCACGTTAAAAAACTATAATTGCGTCTTGAGCCTAATGATCCGAACGCGAAGGATTCTGGGCCCCATTGGTCCCCCAGTTTTCTCATTTTGACCCTTTTTCAGGTACTTAAAGACGAACCGCCTTACAATCGAGTTACAAGCTAGATTGCAAAAATAAAAAAAATATTAAAGAGGGGAAAAAAAATTGCCCTCCAAGTTTACCAGTTTTCCAGGAAAACCGGGAGACATGGAGAAACCCCCACTCTCAAAATGGAAAATTCCCTATTTTTGTTTTTGGTGTGTGTGTGTGTGGGGGGAGAGAGAGAGAGAGAGAGAGAGAGAGAGAGAGAGAGAGGGGGGGGGGGGTTTTGGGGGGGGGTTAAAAATTGAGGAATTAATGATGCCAGAGGGGGTTTTCCAGTCTGATTGGGCCTGAGGACGGGAACCCCCCAACCTCCTCACTAACCTCCCTTTGGGCATAAACGATGGCCGTTTTAAAAACCGGGGCCCCGGGATGAGTTTCAATTCTCGGGAGTTTGAAATGTGGGCTTACAAGGAAGAGGGTATTAAGATAAAAACCAGGGAACCAGACACTTCCAGATGAGAACTGGGGTTTTTGCAGACGGAATTTTGGGGAAAAGTGGGAAAAAATAATATTTTTTTTTGTTTTTTTCCTTTGTAAGTCAGGGTGGAATTTTGAACTTTGCCCTTGGGTTTCAGGGGGCCCGAGTCCGTTTTATAGATAAAATGTTGTCTAACTGAATGCCCAGTAGCAGTGTTGGGGGAAACACAAAATTTTTTTATCTGCTCTGACTGTTTTTTTCTTTTTCTTTCTTTGGAGGACCCCGATTTCATTTAACCCACCCGGCCAACCAGGAAGGCAAAGGACACCCATAACATGACGTGATTTGGGATTTTTGGTTCCCCGTGTGTGTATACACAACAAAGAAAAAAAAAAACGTAAATTTAAAAACACCCGTTTTCACTCTTTAAAAAACACAACCCGTCAAAGAATTAACAAACCTTGGGGGGATTGGGGTTGAGAAAAAATCTCGGGTCTGGATCGGGAAGAAGCACACCATTTTCACTCTTGGGCTCAGAAATGGTTCAGGGGAAAAATTGATGGACCGCATCCGGGCCGGGGGGTTCTGGGGTTGGGTTCCGGGCAATGGCAGGATTTTTGAATTAGACAAATAGGGTGAGTTCTGTCGCTGTCTGGGGGAGAAAATTTACTACCGGCCCCGATTGGTAGTTTCCCTGTTTTTTTTTGATCAACCCCCTGAATGCCGGCAGAAACCCGCCCGGGCCCCGGGCCCGGGGCGCGATCTTTCCTTTCCCCTTCATTGTCTTATCCCCACCTTTTTCTTTCAACCACTTACACCAGCATGTAAATTTTAACAATGACGGGGGGACCGGTCGGGAGCTTGATCTTGTAACCCCCCGGGGGGGCTTTGGTGGTAGATAATTTGGGTGGGGAAATCCCCACCGATGGTAGGTCGGGCGTCAAACCGCATCCAGAGGAAAAAAAAGGGGAATACCCCCCATCTCCCAAGGGAAATGCAAAGAGTTACGGGACTAGGGAAAGGGCGCGCCCGAATCCAGTAATCAGCCAGCCCAATCATCCTTTTTGGGGTTCTTTAAACCTCCGGCAACCGCCAACGGATCCCCTTTCCCCAGTTAAAGTTTGGGGGCCCAGGCCAATTGGGGCAGCACGAGTCCCGGGGGCAAAAAGCCATTTGGGCCCCCGGGCGAAGTTGCGGTTTTGCAAAATCCGGGGGGGGAGGGGGCGGGGGGCCTTTAAAAGGGGCCACGTGACCTTGCGGGGCCGGGGGGGGGGGGGGCCCCGGGCACGGGGGGAGGGGCGGGGCGCCCCAGCCGCCTTGGTCCGGCCGCCGACGCCCCGCACTCGCGGGGCCCGGCATCCTCGCCCGCCACGACCCCCTTGGGAAAGGCCAGGCCCACCCCAACGGCCCCATGCGACCGGGAAGGGACCACTTCCACCATAAGAGCTACGCTTGGCCTGGAGCGGAAAAGGAGAAGGTCTGGTCTATTAATTTTTTTCCGGGTTTTGGGAAAATTTTCTTTTCCCCCGCCCACCGCTTTTTCCTCCCTTTCGCTTCTTCTTCCCCCCTTTTTTTCAGAGATTTCCTTTTGCCTTTTTGACCCTTTTCCCCCCAAAAGCCCCCCCCTTCACCAAAAGGGCTATCATATTTGTTTTATTAATGTTCGGGCATAAGCCGCCATCCGATTGAGGTTTTTTTTTCACCCCTTTAATTTTTAAGGGGCCCCCGGGGTGGTTTTTTTTTGAACCCCCCTCTTAAAAAGTTACTTTTCAATTTAAAGTAGATTCAGTTTAGGGGGAAAAGGGTTTTTTCTGGGGCCCACCAAATTTAAAAAACAAATTTTTAATTTTTAAAAAAATTTTATTTATCTTTCTATGCAGATTATCATTTTTGGGGGTTTTCACGCCTTTTACTGATTAAAAATAGGAGGAACCCTTAAAAATTAGGAATGGAGATTTTTATTGTAATTGGAATGGTGGGTTTTTGGGGGGATATTTTTGGTTTTTTGTCAAACCCCCCCTATCACAGAATGGGGAAATCCCGGGCTGATAAAACAAACGGGAATGACATGGCCCCAAATTTGAACGAATCTTTTAAATCCTACGAAGAGACGAATTTCCCCTTTTTTAAAAGAATGCCCCAATTTTGTAAAAATCTTTTGTTTATGTAAAAATTTTATGAATAATTTATATTCCAAAAAAAGAAAAAAGAAGAAAAGAAGAAAAAGAAGAAGAAGAAGAAAAGTTTGGGAAAAAACAACTTATTGGCCCAAAGGATTTTACGACATTTTTTGGTCACGGGAATAACTAATGCGATGATAATTACTGTCTTCGTAAAAAAAAGTTTACATTAATTCCCCAAAAGTCAATCTTCATCCCTAAACAATAATAAAAATTTTTTTTACTAATAATTTTCAGGAAAAGTTCAAATTTTTTTCCCCTCGTCATAGAAAAAGGACTTTTCCCCGAAGATAAAAAAATTTGAAAAAAGTAACCAAAATGGGTTGTGCCTTTTTTAATTTTTACCTAGGGAAATAGAAATTAGTTCCAAATTCTATTTTAATTTGAGCCTGAAAATTGGGAATTTTATATTAGAGCCGGTAAAATGCATCAGAATGAATTGAAAAAATCTAGGAATTATTAATTTTTAAAAATTTAAAATTGGGAAAAATGTTTTCTCCCCAAAGAGAAACCCCCCCTCAAAGGGGGAATTTGTATTTTTTAACATTAAACATTCAAGTCATGAGAAATTGAGAGTTTGGAATTTTTATCGGGTTTTATTTTAAAACATTTAAGTGATATTTTTTAAAGCAAAAAGGGAAAAGGGAAAATTGGGTTTTTAAATTTTTTAAGATTTGTCGTTTTTAAGGGTCTAGAACCCCTGTTTTGAAGTGATGCGCAACTCAAAAATGGTGTAACGGGATGTGAAAATTTAATGTGCCGATAATCCAAATATTAAAAACCGGAAATTTTTGTGTTTTTTTTTCTTGTATTCCCTTTTAGGCGTGTATAATTTCAATCCATCAGTAAATTTCATTCCTTTGGGGAAAGGCTTTTATAAAAGGAAATAACCGTCATCTTTTTTTAAGTATTATATATGAGAGTATATTGTGCCCCAATCCAAAAGTATTTTAAAAACCCTGGGTTTTATAAAAAAATTGTTTATGAATTTTTAAAAAAATTTACAATTTGAAAAAAAATTCCCTGAATACCCTTTAAAAAACATCTGAAGGAAAAATATTTTATTTAAAAATAAAAACATTTTGGGTTTTTGTAAGGGGCCCTACAAAAAATTTAACCAGAATGTTTGAAAATAAAAAAATGAAAATCGCTTAATCACTTTTTAAGTTTATACTTTCCCCCTGAGAAGAAAGAAACAGGGGGTTTTTAAAATTTGCAAAACCCCTTTTGATTTTGTGTTTTCTAATTTTTTGGCGTGGGCTTACTTTTGACCCAACCTTTTTGTCATTTCCAACCTACCCCCCAAATAATATTTTACATTTTAATTTTTCGATTCCTGATGGGAGAAAACCCAAAAAACTTAAAGAATACGGAAAAAAAATTGTCCTATATGGAAATTTTTTGCTGAAAAAAATTTTTTTTATTTTTCCGAAAAAAAGATTTGGGGTTTTTTAAATTTTGGAATCTTTAGTCTTTTACAGAAAAAAATTTTGAGTTTTAGAAATTTTTAACCCAAAACATTCAAAGCACATTTAATAAATGCAATAATGTAAAAAATCCCCCTTATTTTTTTTATTTATTTTAGTCAAAAACAGTTAAAAATGTTTTTTTGATGCTATGGGGAAAAGGGGGATTGTGTGTACATTTTTAAAATTTGGATCCCCAAAACAAGTCATATACTATTTAATTTTGGAAAAAAAAACGCCTCCCAAAATAAAAAAAAATCTAAAAGCTGGTAAAAATTTACGACCTGGGGACAAGAAAATAAAATTTCCCGGGGTTTTTTAAAAAAAAAAAACAAGAGAATAGGGGGAAAATGGGGAATTTTCCCTTATCTGAAATTACACTACACCAATTTGGGGAAAGGAAAAAAATTTTAGCTGTTTTTGAGAAAATCTTTTTTTTATTTTTTAATATTGACAATTGTAAGCAGTTTTTTGGGGAAAATAGTAAATCTTTCTTTTACAATACCCTTTAAAGAAAGAACGAATTAGAGAAAAATTTACCGAAGGGAAAATTCACCTTTTAAATTTTTTGTTTTAGGGAAAAGTCAAAAAAAAAACCCGTTTTTAATACCGAGTTAACAGGGAAAATTGGGCCTATGCTTCTTTTTATAAATACATTTCACCAAATTTTTACAAGAAAAAATGAAGAAAATATGGGATTTTTGAGAAAATTCCAAAAGGGCACAGGGGTTCCAAAGTAAAAGAGGTACCAAAAAATAAAAAATGTTTTTTTAACTTGCAAAAATTTTGAGAGCCAGATCAACGTCAACGATATCTTTATATACCAGGGGATAAAAAAAATAAGAAGAAAGGTGGATTTGGGGGGAACCTTTAAAAATCGACCCCCAAAATTTCGATACCCAAATTTTTTGGGGTCACCCCGAGATATACCCCAAAATTTTTCCCCCCTACATTTATATTTAAAAAAAGATCCAAAAGGGCCCTTTCTTAATGGGCACGATAATTATAACCTTTTTCCCCTATAATGATTTTTTTGATCCGCTGACTATACAGCGAGTTGGGGAAACTGAAAGAATGATTTTATTCCCCAGTTCATTTGTTTGGGTTGACTAAATGGAAAAACACTTTCTTTTTTCTAAAGAACAAAATTCAACAAAAATTTATTTCCCGCTTTAGCAAAAAATTGGGGGTTTAAATTTTAAAATTTTAGGCCTTTTATCAAGATATTTTTAAATAAGATACCGCGGTTAATTATTTTTCGTTGATGTCCCCCGTAGACTTCTCAAATAAAATCTTTTGGGTCTTGCCGAGTCCAAAATTCCCCAAAAAACCCCTTTTGCCCCATCCAAGCTGGTCTCCAACCATCAAAATTATCAGTCCCGGGTTACGTCCTATGACATAGCCTAACTTGATTACCACTCCCCACAAAGTTCCAATTTATACTTTTAACATTAAACTTTCCCCATGAAAAAAAATCTATGATCAGTTTTAGAAGGCTTTTGAGCAGAAAAGAAATCTTTCTGATTTATCCTCGAAGACTTGATTAAAACTACCCCTTTATTTTTTTTATAACATTTTTACCGTCTTTTTACCCAGCCAATCCATAAGTTCAATTTTGGGGTAGCTGACCTTTGATCGTCTTTAACCTTGCCCAATCCCAAATTTTACTTGGGATCCAGAAAACTCTTAATACATTTAGAAAAAAAAAAACTACATTTTTATTCGCGGTCGGCCTGTTTTTAGCCTCGTGAATTTTTTAAAAGCATGTTCCAATTTTAAATTTTCTACAAAAAAGTTATTTATTTAACGGGAAATCGGTATGTCACAACCTCGAACGTTGTTTTTATTTTGGGCCCTTCTGAAATTCCAAAATATAAACTTCCGTCCCAAAAATTGTTTTTAAAAACAAAATTTAAAAAAGAACTAGCTTTGACTTTCCCCTTTGATTTTTTACAAAAAATTCAGAGAAGATTGCTTAAGGAAAAGACCAGAGAAGGAGGTTCATCCCAATATTTTGGGGGCCTACTAAAAGGCCCCCGGCGCGCATTCTTCCCCCCCGAAAAAAAGGACCCCGGTTTTACCGGGTTGGCATGGGGGCCCCTGCGCTTAAAAGGGAAAAACCCCGGGCCCGTATTTTGGGAACCTGGGTAAAGACGCGGGGACTGGGGTTTTGGTAGCCAAACAGAGTTATTTTTCGCATCTGTTTTAAATCCAAAAACTCAATAACTTTTAGGATAACCAAACTGACGAAAATTTATTATAGACGACCCGAATTACTAGGGGATACCGGTGGATACGGGATCAGAGAATCTGCCAATGGTAGATTTTTTCAGTGGTGTTTCAATTTTAAATTTGATTGAGAAGAAAATAAAGAAAATAAACCAAATATTCCCCAAAAAAAAATTGAAGATTCCATTGTTAATATATTTTAAATTTTCTTTTCCCAAGCAACCCCACGGAGTTTTAGAGTAGCTATTCATCGGGCCCCAAGACTTACAGGGGTTTCCGAAAAAGCAAATGCAGAACGCTGTGTCAAGCTGCAACTGGGATCCAAACCCTTTTAAAAAAGCAACTGACCCTTTTTAGCCTTTCCCGGGCCCAATGATACACTTTAAATTTCCCCAAAATTTTTGAGGGGTACCTGCCTAAAATTTTTTTTTCTTTTTTTAAGACGTACAGAGACGACGTGTTTATCATGTTTAATTTGGGTTTAAAATTTCATGAACCCCCTTTCTTAAAAAAGGAAGAATAAAGAAGTTTGAAGAACCCTTTCATATCGAAATTTGTTTTACTTTTAAGGGGAATCAACATTTGACCCAAAACATTACGACGTTTAAAAATTTCATTTTTCTTTTCGATTTTGACTGTTCCCGAGCCCGAATTTTTCGGAAACCTTAAAAATGATGCCAATTTTTAAATTTTATTCAAAAGAATATTATTTTTTAGACAAAGGGGAGGGAAACTAGTGGGGCGTGTATTAACCTTTTTTGAGAAACCTGCCAAAAAAAACCTTTTAAAAACTACTGAGGAAAACTTTCTGTTATGCTTACATAGAAAAAGTGAGAAAAGTTACTTTTCCCGGGGTGCACTAGCCTTTACAACTATTTTCAGTCTTTGTTTTCTGCCATTCCTTTAATAAATTTGTACACTTTGTCAGGGCAGAATTAGAGTAAACTTCACACTAAGGTGCTAAACAATGTTTGTACATTTGATTCAAATAATACAACATTTTAATTCAACGACATTTAATAAAAACATCATTGAAAAAATATGAATTAAACACTTTTAAGTCTGAGACCACTTACGCATTTATAAATTATTTACCAAATACTTAAAAATTTCTTTCAATTTTCTCATGCCTTTGAAACCATTCATTTCCTTTCGTAAACGTAATTTAAATAACAGCAGTCGCCAGAACAGATAAATTTTGAGTGATTTCAGCAATTTGCAAAGATTTGAAAAAAAATGAGGAGATATTCGACACCTGTTGCTTCATGCCGGAACGTCGTCATGCTTCCACCCGTGTTTCCTTGGTATACAGCGTCCGTCCCTGCCAAAGAAAACAGGAAGGGAAACGCCATACCCACTGGCCACTTCAGCACTCATAACCAGCACGAACTCTGACGTCCGGGGACGTTTATTGTTTTTGTTCTCAACCAACCGCTTCGAAAGACTTTCTCTGGAAAGGTTGTCTCTCATCATTGTATCGTCCATCATCATAAAGTGGGAAAAGATCAACTATGGATAATTATACGAACATGTTATTATATTTGTTAAATTAATTTGTAAATATTTGATGTTTAATAAAAATATTAATCAATTAGAATGTTTTAACGGAAATATTGTATGAATCCCACTCTTTAACACAAACGAAGAATAAAGGAATGAATGAGTTGGGATTAGAGATAAAAAAAAATGGTATATTTACAAAAAGTTCCTGAGTTTACTGAATAAAAATAAAAAAAAGTTTTTCTGCAATTTCCAGATATTTTTTTTCCAACATCAAAATGAATTTCTTTAAAGGAATATAATTGAGACTTAATTTTTTGATAAAGTGGGAAAAACCTAAAGGCTAATTTCTGAGAAACCTTTTCCTTTTATGAAACTGCCCCAAAGATGGGTTTTTTAAAGTAAGGGCAATATATCAGAACAAAGATAAAGTATTTTAAAAAAATTAAAAATAGATTAAAATCTATGTATTGTAGAATAAAATACAAATGAAATGAATTAGAATTGAGGGGTTTGATAAAAATTGGTCTTGAGAAAACAAAAAAAATTAAAGTGAAATTTATGATATACACTCAATATGTTAATGTCATTTATAAAAGAACCGAACGGAGAACGTTTTTCCCTTTATTGTCTTTTATTTTGTCCAAAAAGATATTCCAGCGGAAAAAACCGCAGACACACGACGCACAACGTAGAAAACGCGCGCACCCCCACGAATGTCGCCAAGAAGAACATCGGGTTTGACGAACTTTTCGGTTCGTTAGTGAGAAAAATCAGAAGTCTTTTTAAAAAAAAAAAGAAAAAAAAATAGTTTTTCAAAAAACGTCATAAAAAAACATAAAAAAGTAAAAATTTATAATTTTAAAGGTACATTCTTTTTTATAATGAAAATTTTTTTTTCAAATTTATTCCGCCTTAGTTCCAAATGTTCTGTATCAAATATAGGTCGTAACGTGTTCCAATTTGCATTTCTTCCGACAAAATCCTGAATATCCAGCAACCCGCAATGGTCAACCTGTTTCTAGAGGGGGTAACTTATTTTCCCTTTTACTTTTCTAAGATGGTTTTATTTGAGAAAATAAAACCATTTTCCAAGTTTTTAAAATTTTTAATGAAAAAAACAAAAAATTTTATTTGAAAAAAGTTAAGATTAAATTTAATTAAATTTTTCTAAAAACCATGAACTTTTTTGAATTTTTTATTTCCGGGATGAACCCAGGGGGAAAGTTAACATTTCTTTTTTAAAACCCCAAATGTTTTTTTCTAAAATTTATTTTTCTGTATTAAAAAAAAATTTTAAATTAAAAAAAAATGTTTTTTTTTAAAGGTAGAAAAAAAAAAGGAAGGGTTTTCTCAAATGTTTAGTCTTGCAAAAAAATTTTTGTTAAGTTTGATTTTTCTGATTAGAGAGGGTTTTTTTTTGTATAAATATATTTCAAAAATTTTACTAAAACCCACTTTCATAAAAAACATATTTTTTTTTTTGAATTTGAAAAAAACTAACAAACTTTTTGTTTCAATTATTTTTTTTATTTAAAAATTTTTTTGAGAACTATTTTTCCCCCCTCTCTACCTATAGACATTGAAGTTTTTCTCATTCTTAAACTGTTTTAAAACATTTTTTTTTTTTCCCATTGTAATTTTCCCTTTTAATTTTTTTTTTCCACGATTACCCTGAAAAGGGGAAGATAATGTTACGAAAAACTGAAATTTCAAAAAAAACTCTTTGAAGGGCCCGGGTAATCAAAATGATAAATCCTTTTCTAATTTAAAAAAATTTAAATGGTGAAAGGAATCCATGTTGTGACTTTTGACACTGAAAATCGAAACAATCGGTCGATCTTGATGTCCCCCCTGATTTTGAAACTGATATTTAATTTTAGATATTTAATGAATATTGGACTTTTTTAAAATTTAAAAAAAATGTTCCATCGTTTTGTTTAAAAATTTTATTGTTGAAGTGTAAGAATTTTTAAGAAAAAGGGGGGCCATGTTCGTTTAAAATTTGATTTACAAAATTAGAAAATCAAAATTTTCGGTTTTTGAACAAATTTAAAGTTAGTTTTTTTAAAATGAAATCTGTTAGATGATTTAGCAAAAATACGTACAAATTTAAAATTTTTAAATACATTTTGTAATTTTGTGTGAAAAAGGGGAAAAAGTACCCATGTTTTACATCCCATTTATTGCTTTTTTTAGAATCCCCCCGGATTTGTTTTGAAGAAATAAAAATTGTTCAAAATTTTTGGAAAAAATTTCAAAATGATAAAATAGGTTTGTAATTTTTGACACCCTTTTTTTTCTCGCAGGAGAAGAGAGAGTCGTAATCCCCAGAAGAATGGGAATTTTTTCAAAGAAATAAAATCGATTTTATGCCCGTTGTATTTAATCAGAGGTCTTCCCAATTCCGCCCCCAAAAAAATAAAAAAATTTTCAAACCATGTTGGGTTTTTGGGGGTGAAAATCTGCCCTTTTTTTACTGACTAGGGGAAATTTGGCCTGTTTCCTTTTCGACCCCATTTGATTCAATGATTAGTCGAAGTTTTAAAAATTGGGGAATTTCTTTTGAAAAAAAATTGGTCGACACGGATCCACTTGACGAGACAAGGGGATCCTTAAGGGGGTATTAACAGTCGATACCCAAAGAAGAGAGGGGGGTCATCTAGGACCTTGGGAGTTTTACTTTCCTATGGAGGGGAGAAAGCAAATTTTTTGGAAAAACAGAAAATTATTTAAAGGGCCCTGGTAAGAAAAAGGAAAAACCATTTGTTAAATTTTGAAAAAAACCCCCCCTTTTTATGTGCGTCCATGTTCTGGGGACCTTCACCCCAAAACAAAAGTTTTTGTCGTCCGTTTGTGAATAACCAGGGTTAAACCATTCATCGAATTCAAAATAAAACAACAAAACCAGTAAGATAGAAATTTTTTAAAAGAAAAAATCTGTTCTTTTAAAAAGATTTAAACAGTATTGATTTTTCGAAAAATGAAAGTTTTAGAAAATTTTGGGGAAAAACGAAAGAAAGTGCTTTTGTTTTGAAACCAGCTATCGTTTATAAAAATTTTTAAAATTTTAAAATTAAAAAAACTTTATCATAATAGAAATACCCGTATTTTTTTGGGGTAACCAATTTTAGATGTATGTCTCAAAAAGAATAGAATATCCCCAACAAACTGATAAAGGTCATGACTAAAAAGTCACAATTTATGGCGGGGGAGGAATAACCAACTTTTTACAATGAACGGGGATGGAAAATTTAGTTAAAATTTTTACGGGTAAGATGCCTGTTTGTAAGTAACTATCATGAATTGATTTTTTCCCGTCTGGCGTTGATTTTACCATCCCACATGATGCTTCAATTCATTAAAGTTTAATTTGCATGCGTTTAAGTCGAAAAAGATATTTCCCCCCGGGTTGTTGGCGTTATAAAAAACCCTCCTCATGCCTTAGAAAAAGGGTTTATTTTTAGAGATAAATATTTTTTTTATTTGAGCAGAAATTTAGATAATGAATCAAAGTTTTGTAATTTAAGGGAAAACCAAAAATCCATTTAAAGAACATTTTCGAAATAAGAAATTAAAGAACATGAAACACTTTATAAACAATTTATGTCCAATCAGAAAATTTTGATCGACTAAAATAAGAGAATAAACCAAAAACTGAGAAAAGAGAAGCAACAAAATTTAAAATGAAATATAGGAATGGGAAAAAACAAAAAAAGAAAGGGTTTTAAATTTAAAACAAAAAAATTTTCGAAAGGAAAATCGATCGTTGACAAACTTCTGGAACCATCGCATTCAAGATGACGCCATGTGAGTTCAAAACATGAACCAAAAAGCCCGGGAGAAAAACCCTTTGAAGAAAAAAAACACATTGGGAATTGCAACCAACATGAATGGGGTTTGAGGAGGGAAGACGTATAAAAAATTGCAAGAAGAAAACCCCACGAAAACTATCTTCAGGGGAGTAGGGGGGAAGATACGCTTGTTTCACCAAAAAATCCGAATTTTCTGAGATGTGCCGTGCTTTCGCTTGACGGTGGCAGGAATGTGAATTTTGCACCACTGGGGTTTTTCACATGGTGGAACAAAAAAAACATGATTTTGAGATATTTTGCAAAACATTTATTTTTGAAAAAAAAATTACTTTTAAATTAATTATTGAATACATCGAACTTTTAATATCCAGCTTTTTTATCAAATTTTCTTTCCCGAAAGTTTTAAATTAAAAAAGTTTTTATACCAAAAAATATTTATATCAAAATATTTTTGAGTCCTTTCATGCAATTTATATAAATGATTTTTCAAAAAAAATAGAGTTTTGATTTAAAAATCATTATTAGACAAAAAATAAATTTCCAGGATGTTTATTACTTTTAAAAAATGTTATAAAAAAGCACAACCAATTTAATATTTTATAAAAATTTATCAACTCTGCTTCCCAGTTTTCAGGGGAAACTAATAATGAATTTTTTTGTTGAGGATGTCAAGGGAGAAAAAAAATGATAACATAAAAATGAAGAAGAAAATGAAGAAAAGATGAAATGAGAAGAAAGGAAAAAAGAAACTCTAAAACTCAGGGAAAAGGGTTTGTGAAAGTTAGCAGGATTGATTGAAAAAGGTTTAAAAATCTCAGTGGATTAAAAAGGGGAAACCTATTTAGAAGTACAATGTTTAAAGAAAAAAAAATTTTTAAAAAAATTATTCAAACATTTTATTTTCTTAGAAAGAATTCCGTTATATTTACAGTTGGTGATACGGATTAAACCAATTATTATTTATTGTTAATTTTAGATTTTACCTTTAGGTATCACCAAAAACTTTAGAAGCAGAAAGATTTTTAATATCCAAATTTTTTAAGACCAAAACTTAATCGAAGTTACAACGTTACGACTGGGAGCGGTAGCTCATGCACCCAAAGATTTACTGCAGGCCTCTGACCGGAGGTCCAGGTTGAGGGCCTGACGGGGCAGATTTTTACACCCTTTGG